>CP125973.1:590601982-591118658 GCA_030063025.1 Avena longiglumis | reverse complement strand
CCGGTACTTTTCTTCATAGTCCGCCAATGGAATAGCTGTGGACAAAGCCATGAGTACTCTTTTAAGTACTGCAAACTAATATTAACAAGTTATGGGGTTTTTAGTAGGACACTAAGCTCTAGGGTTGTTTTTGCAAAAAGCCCATTTACCTCTACTAAGTTCAAGTAAGAAAACTAGTTGAAGTTTTATAACAACCACGTGGAACTTGAATTTCATATCACAACTCTGTTGTGGTCAAGTCAAAATCTCAATTCATTTCACAAGTCATTTTGAAAACATCCGACGGGGAACAATATGGCCACTCCAACTGTCCATAATCATGACGCGACTATTCAAATAGTTTGACACTCAGAGATTGTACACTTTCACCACAACATTCAATACATCCACAGAACAACCGAATTCACCATACCAAAGATGCGATAATCAATCCTAACCTTTCAATTACACGCCTAGTAGGCGCCTCCTGAGTTTGGCCTCCCAACCATGACCAACTGTCATCTTGGGTACTACATGTGGACAATCTTCAAAAGGTAGCCTCACTGACCTTGGCCGTGAGGGAACCCATACTAAGGTATATAAATTTCAAATAAGCCCTACCCAATTTTCGGCATTGTGGTTGTAATCAAAATTGGAATGGTATCGCATCCAGACAACCATCAGTTTTATAAAGGGGCTAAGGCTCCTGCCTCAACATTTTCATCATCCAAATCAGCTGGTGTTCTGAAACACATGTCAAAACAGTTCATTAGAATGACTCATCATTCCAAGGTTTTCATAACCATTTTCACCAAGTATTCCCATATAAAGTTGATCAAGTTTTATGCTTAGCACTAGCATCTACAAGTGGGGTAAGTACTAATGAGGGGTGGTAAACAAGTGGGGATTAATTGAGTTCAATCTCATGCCTTAGGATGACATCAAGATTATCTAGCTTAGGCCAAATTTAATGCTCTTTATGCAAACTTCAATTATCTTCCTAGAATCTACAAGCCACTTAAGTAAACTCTAAGAGAAATCTTTGATAAAGAAATAAAGTATAAAGCTTGCAAGTAAAACTAGGATTGGGTATCATCTGATCTGTTCAACCAAGCATGCTTAGTGCATTGCATAGGTTATCTAACTTTTATAGTTGCAAGTGTTAGCTTGCATAGGTCAACTTGGTTAGTAAGGCTTGCCTTGTGTAGAGCAGTGGTTGAAGTTCTCCTCGGCTTCTTCTTCGTAGTATCCTCCTTCCTCCTCGTATGCTTGGTCGATACTAGCGTCTATGAATAAATACGAGGTACACAATCACCAAACAATACTTAACTATTTTCAATCATCACACAAAAGGGTTCTATAGATGATCTAGCATCATCACTAACATTCAAGATTAAAGCACTTGCATTATTTATTTATTTTTAGAAAAGTAATTTCTACTCATTGAAAAACTACTTAAGATTTAATATTCTCCAACTCAAACATGGGATCATGTTGACACATGTCATCACCAACTATTTCAGTACATGGGAATGTGATTTAAAGTGGTGTCACAATTTAATAAGGTTTAACCTTTTATTTTAATTAAATAAAGTGACTACAAATGCCTAGGTGGCATTCATTTATTACTTGAACATTATTTCTAAGAAAACTCATATGTTTTTATATATTCTTAAAGGTATGATCAAAGGTGATTTTTGAGAGTTGGAATCAACTCAAAAGCTATTATGGTTGAAATTTGAAAAATGTCTGAATGCAGAAAAGCTTCTGACTTGTTATTTTTACCAAGGTTGATCTACAGATCCAAATGATTTGAATCCAACGGGCTTGGATTAAGCATTTCAATATATTTCTAACAAAATTGGTTTCATTCAATTTGGTTTACTGAATAGACCTGGTTTGATTTTTGAAACTAGGTATAGAACTATGTTTGAATTAAAATGGAAAAAGTTAAATTCAAACGACTGGGCTGCGAAGGAACTGCTAATGGCGCCAAAGGTCACCCGCAGACGGGAGCAAGTGACAGGGGGTCTACCGTCGTGGTTTTAAACGCCGGTTGACGGGTGATCTCAATCGCACGATCTAAGTGTAATCGAACGGCTGCTACTCATCGTCCACGTCGGGCGGCGCCAACGAGACAGAAACCTAACACGGCAGGTGGGGGTCGTGGGAGGCTCACCGGGGCTCAGGCGAGGGTCGGCGATGCGGGCGAACGACGAAGTCGACGACGGCGATTCTCCTGGCACCGGCAGCTCCTTCTGGGGTGGACGATATCAACGGCTCCTCTTCTCCTCTGAAGCGGCGAGCTCCGGCCAAATTCCGGCGATGCGCTGCTCGCATTGCTCCGGCTAAGGGGTGGAACGATCAGTGAGGTGAGGGGAGTGAAATGGTGTGCTTCAATCGGTTGGGGGTCGCCTCCTTTTATAGGCCCGACGGTGAGACCGAGAGGGATGGGCAGGCGATGGTGGCGACATGGCTACAGGCGGCTAGAGGCATGGACGAGGGTGGCGATCGATCGGTGGTTTCCTGGCGATGCTCTAAGGTTTAAATGCGTTTGTAGGGGTGGTGGCAAACGGTCGGGAACGCTGGTGCTCATGAGGAAGAGGAGGCAAACTCATATATGTTGATCCAAATTCTACAAAGTATAGGCCAACTTCGACGAGTGGAGCGAGGTTCGCCGGAGGCTTGTGCTTGTGCCCGCCGTTGTTTCCGATAGTTCGATGGTTAATTCTTAGCTGTTTTTGCTGCTTGTGCTTCTCGTGATGATGAATTGATACTTGATACGCATGTCCGTTTCATATTTTTGTAACAAAGATTGGTTCAGTTCATATGAGTCCGTGTGACGGAGACTTTGTGCGGGGAATGACAATCCATGCCATATTTTTGGTGTTGGATATGTTAAGATCAGACACATGATGGTGTGACATGCACATTGAGTGAGGTGAAGCACCTACCAAGCATGGCCGTAAATTTGATCTCCCCGAGTACCATGGCATGATGGATACAAGTATGTCAGGGCATAGAGTTCAAGGTATCAAAAGGTTCTCTTATTCACATGATAGGTGATATGAATTCTTCTAAATTATATGTTCTTAGAGGTAGCACTTTGCCTGGTATTGCTACTGCTTCTGTTACTTCTGATGATTGTGGTAAAACACATCTGTGGGATATCCGTCTTGGGCATATGAGCGAACAAGGTATGGCAGAGTTGGTCAAGAGAGATCTGACTAATGGTTGCAACTTGAGTAAGTTTGAGTTTAGTGAGCACTGCATTTTTGGTAAGCATAAAAGAGTTAAATTCAATGCTTCCATTCATACCACCTAACGCATATTAGATTATGTGCATGCTGATGTATGGGGTCCATCCTGTAAGACTTCTATTGGTTGTGCTAATTACATGCTTACTATTATTGATGACTACTCAAGAAAAGTGTGGCCTTATTTTCTGAAGGATAAATCTGATGTTTTTTATGCTTTTAAGAAGTGGAAAGTTATGGTTGAAAAGCAAACTGAGAATAAGGTAAAGGTACTATGTACTGATAATGGTATGGAATTCTGTTCTAATGAGTTTGAGGAGTTTTGAAGTAATGATGACATGATCAGGCATCACACCATCCCATATACTCCTCGCCAGTAATGGCGTGGCGTAGCGCATGAACGTAACCATCATCTCGAGGGCTCGCTGTATGTTGTCTAATGCAGGTATGCATATGTAACACCCTCTAATCGCCCCTATGCAAGTTTCAGCTTCCACCAACCAAGATAGAAACGATTCAAAGGTGCCCACCAGCACTTGCAAGCGGGTGGAGAACGAAGTAATATCATTACACAATAGTCCTCGATGGAACCCACAAACATATATATACAACAACGACTCAAAGAGTCAAGAATGCGTATATATAGTACAAAGATCCAAATCACCTTGAAAATGATACAGTCCGACCACGGACAAGATGCAAATGGGGCTAAGAGCCCGAAGAATAACCAATGGCGCCCATAACCCCGCCTGTGCCAAGCCGAAGGGTAACCCCGCTAACGACGCCGATCTCAAAACCTGCTTAAACAAAAGGGTGCCGACAAAGGGCAAAGGAAAAAGAGAGAGCGGTCAAGATCGAGGCCAAGACACATGAGACTAGAATTCAGCCTCGCCACATAGGTATGGTGGATCGGGCGGCAGAAAGCATGCACTAAACAACCTATAGAGACTCGAGATAACCGGCGCCATCGAGAGGGATAAGAAAGACCTATTCGAACCATCCCGATACTACCACCAAACATACCCATCCCGGTATTTCCCTCGAGACCAAACGAGGAAGTCAACCGAGGAACTCACACGCTTGGCAGTTTTATTCGTTCCGCTATAGTTGCGGCAATTACTAGTCAAATGAAGATGGCATGAGTCATCCCGATATAATAAGCAAGGAGCAGTTTTAGTTAAACATTCCGCTGAAGTTGCAACACTTACTAGTCGATACAATTAGCATGAGACATCCCAAACCCAAAGCTTGTTGGTACTTTTATTTAGCCATTCCTGTAGTGAAGCTGATTACTAGTCATATCGGATACAAGTCAAATTATAACAATAAACTTTAGTTATAGTTGTTCATGATCGAGACCTGTGCTCCAAGTCATCCATAACCATGGACACGGCTTCTAAAAGATTTAACCGCAGGTGCACCAAAGTTTCCACACGCACCTACACCCTTGTTGTCGGATCGTAGGTACAAGATCACAAAACATACACCCAACGGTATGTCGACGGGTTTCGGACACGACGCTTTAGACCCAAAGCAGCACGGGGCCACCCCACTAAGCTACCCGCAACGGTCGGCCGGTCTCGAGACGGACTCGTGGTTTGCGCCAATGGTAAACGATCGGGAACCCAAACTCTCGGGCTTGTCGATACCGCGAAAACACTCCGCTTACCTAAAGACAAAAAAGATTACACAGCTTTAAATAAAGCAAAAGCATGGCATAAGTAGAATAGTAATAAAGCCCCAAACTAATTGTGGCCCCAGACAAGATTTGGAATCGTACTAAATCGATGGGGTGCCCATACACCCCACTGGTTAGCGCTACCGATCTCTAACAAGTGTCAAGAACTCGGGGTCCTACGGGACACCAGTGAGCGGTTAAAATCCAAATATTGTCTATTACCCACCGGTGCCTCTGCATTTTACCTACTTCAATTTTAGTTGTTAAACAATAATTGAATTAAACGATAATTAAATCCATGATCATCTCCAACCTTAAACCTGCGGCAATACTCCAACAACTGTGGTACTTGACGACACGCAACAGCTCTTGAGCAAGCGACTATGACGCGCAAGTCCAACTATCTACCAAACAACAGGTAATAGGATGTGTCCAAGGCAATATAAGGCTGCAAGGTATATCACGGGTACGACAACTAGAGCATCGCAACACAGATAGCAATAGATCAACAGGAGGAAATAAAGACTATAAATGCAAAATAGGTAGAAAGGGGGAGAATGCTCGTCTGAAAACATTGCCGAAGGTTCATCCGAAGGTCGGGTCGACACTCGCATCAACTCATCGGCCTAGTACGTGAAGAAGCAAAACACTAGCACAAACACCGGATGCGATATTTACTACTACGATGTAAGATCGCATGATGCATGTATGATGTATGACATGGCAAGAAGCGGCGCAATTAGATCATATTAAGCGGAACCGAGGCCCCGACAATTAATTAATAGGTTCATGTTGTTTAGATAGCCCGCAAATTAAATGTTGTCTTAACATGGCAAAACATATCACCGTTCGCTACACAAAATTAAATGGAGCCAATATATGACTAGAATAGCCATCATATAGTTTCCATATGTAATTATTAGATGAATCGACATAATGTCCCCAAACCACATGATATGATGCGAGCATGACAATTAATACGACGTTGATAATGTCATATTATAAAAATAGGGGTCTCGGATAGGAAATCACATTAGAGGGGCTCGACGATCTTGGGCCCGAGGGTTCGGGTCTCGTGGTTCGACGGAGAACGCTCGACGAGATCGGTCTCGACGGAAGTCGATCTTGTCGCATCCCGAAGAAGGACTTGGTTCGGCCGGCGCATCGATTCGCTTCGGTCGGTGCCGATCTTGTCGCCACGAAGGTCTTGTCGGGTCGCCGATCGGGTCGGTCTTGCTCGAAGAAGAACTTGGCGGCGACGCCGCCGGCATCGGGCGGAAGGAGGTCTTGCCGTTCCGTGTCGGTGACCTTGGCATCCGGGTTCTCGGCGAGCTCGGCGTCCGGGAAGGAGTACTTGCCGCACCGGGTCTCGGTGTCCTCGGATCCGATTGAAGATCTTGGCGTTCCGATGGACCAGTCTTGTATTTCAGGGCACCGGTGGTTCATTGAATTCTTGCGAGACGTTGTCGGACATGTGTAGGGTAGGCACGTAGCATACACACTACTACCACATCATCTCGCTTTATCAGCCCATGGAGAGCCCGATGGGTGGAGCTGCAAGGCGCCGACGCCCGGCAAGACGCGGTGAGGTTGGGGTAGGCGTGGCCTGAGCCTGACCATGATGGAAGCCGAACGGCGACACGCTGCGGGCTCGCAGAGAACGCGTCCTGCAGGAGGAGGAGGCGAGGGCGGGTCCTACGGCGAGCCTTGCAGGGGAGACCGGCCCGAGGCGCCGCTGGGAGGAGGGACGGCGGGAGGCGGCCGCAGAGGCGCTGCTCGTGCGGCGGCAGGGCAGGAACGCTGGCGGTGGAGCCCACAGAGCGGAGAGGAGGCGGGCGGTGGAGGCCGACGACGGAAGAGGTACCAGGGCCAGAGGCAGTGGCATCTTGCAGTGCCGCGGTCGCGCGCGACGGCGTGCCGGAGGACGGTGGCGACCAGGAACGAGGGAGGAGGCCACTGGCCGGCGAGATGGCGGCCTGAGCGAGCTCCTGTGGCCTCGCGTCGAGGAGGGGCAGGCCTGTGCGGCTCGAGGAGGCACTGACGGGGAGGGGCGGCCCCGGACGCGGATGAGGGAGGCGACGGGCGGCTGGTAGAAGAGGAGGAGGCGCGGGTTGCAGGGGAGGTCGAGGGTGGGGCGGGCTGGCGGGGCGAGGCATGGCGACGAGCTCGGGACGGGCGCGGTTCGACGGGAGAAGGGCGGCCAAGGTGCGCGGGAGTAGGACGCTTGGGCGACGGGTTTCCCACGCGGCGATTGAGGAGGAGCAATGACGAGGGCGGTTGGCCAAGGCCCGGCCGAGGATAGGAAGCGGCGAGGTAGCTTGCAAAGGAGGAGGCGGGCGGCGCTGGTTGTCGGGCTAGGGAGAGGGATCGCGAGGAGAGAGGAGCGGGCGGTGTCGCGTTTGGGGGTGGGCCATGGTCGAGGATCGAGGGCGGTCATGCTGGCTGACTGTGTCGGCAAGCGAGGGGAGGTGGGGATTGGGCAGGTGGCGTTGGGTCCCGCCTGTGGGGCTGGGGTGGGTGATTGGTGGGAAAAGAGTGGAGGTGTGGGTCAGGGCGCGCCTGTGGCGGCAGTTGGTTGGCTGGAGGAGGGATGAGAGATGAGGTGGCGAGAGGGGATTGGTCAGGGTGAGGTGGAGGGAGGCTGGGTAGGATAGGATTGGCTAGGATTAGGAATTAGACAGGCTGGTTTTTGTACTGGGGGTGGCCGACTGGGTCGGATCGGCCCGGTTTGGCTGCCCCCCTAAAAACAAAATAAATATTTTAATATTTAAAACGGGCCGTTTGAAATCCATTGGTAGACGAAACAAAATAATCCGGAGACCCGGGTTTTGTGTTTCTGAAATAAAGGCGGGGTATTTAGAAAACAAAATATGTTTTTCGGAAATAGTTTGCATAAACAATGCATGATGACATGACGATACTCAAATGCCATGTGGCATGGTGATGACATGAGCATGCGGTCATGATGATGCAATGCACAAAACAACGCGATTTTCTAGTAGTGGTTTTGGGCGCCACAATTCGACACCACTAACAATGGATCTCGCCGAGATCCGCCTCATGGTACCGAGAAGAAGGGCGGCGATCTGAATCTTCAAGATCGTAGATCCTCGCGACACCACGAACAAGAGGTCGTTGTCCATGATCGTCGAGAGAACACTCCGGGAAACAAAGGCGAAGGTAGAGGTATCAACCAATCAATCCACCTCTAACTTCAATAGAAAGAGAGAACCGATGCATTCTCATCCACTTCAATGTACACAAGCGAATAGAGTGAGTAGTCGGCATGGGGGCCAGTCCATCACGCACCCAAACTATTACTCTGCACAATCAGTAGAAAAGCATGCAACCATTCTCGAATCAGTCAAGATCTCGACAATCGAGGTTCAGAACAAAGGAGTGATACAGCATCGATCGATTCCGGAGATGATGTCAGGCCGAAAACACCGAAGGCACGAGAAGGAACAAAGAGAAGTCCACCGCGAAGGGTTCCTGATAGCATGAAGACCAGATGTAGCAACACCGCTACTAAAGGAGGAAGCGAAACTCAAGGTACGATGGAACCCAACCACGAGAAATCCTGGACTCGAAGAGAGAGAAGAGAGCGGATTCAAAACACGCAGAGGTGAGAGGAGAGCAGCAGAGGGGTAACGAATAAAATCATACCTAATCAGAACTATCCAACCGATTTTGCAAAAATAGTTTTGACACTCTACTGCCGTTAGCTAGGTTATCCTACAGTGCTGGACTTGTGGGGTATCGCAATCGCCGAGCTCGATACCACTCAACACCTCGACCGGCCCTATGCAAGTTTCAATCCCCGCCAAACCCGCATAGAAACGATTCAAAGGTGCCCACCAGGCACTTGCGTGCGGGTGGAGAACGAAGTAATATCATTACACAATAGTCCTCAATGGAACCCACAAAACATATATATACAACAACGAATCAAAGAGTCAAGAATGCAGATATACAGTACAAAGATCCAAATCACCTTGAATGATATGTCATCCGACTACGGACAAGATGCAAATGGGGCTAAGAGCCCCAAGAATAACCAATGGCGCCCATAACCCTGCCTGCCAAGCCGGAAGGGTAACCTCGCTAACGACGCCGATCTCAAAACCTGCTTAAACAAAAGGGTGCCGACAAAGGGCAAAGGAAAAGAGAGAGCACAAGATCGAGGCCAAGACACGCGAGACTAGAATTAAGGTCCTCGCCACATAGGTATGGTGGATCAAGGCAGCAAGATGCACTAAACAACCTATAGAGACTCGAGATAACCGCCGCCATCGAGAGGGATAAGAAAGACCTATTCGAACCATCCCGATACTACCACCAAACATACCCATCCCGGTATTTCTCGAGACCAAACGAGGAAGTCAACCGAGGAACTCACGCTTGGCGTTTTATTCGCTCAATAGAAGGCGGCAATTACTAGTCAAATGAAGATGGCATGAGTCATCCCGATATAATAAGCAAGGAGCAGTTTTAGTTAAACATTCCGCTGTAGTTGCAACACTTACTAGTCGATACAATTAGCATGAGACATCCCAAACCAGCAGCTTGTTGGTACTTTTATTTAGCCATTCCGCTGTAGTGAAGCTGATTACTAGTCATATCGGATACAAGTCAAATTATAACAATAAACTTTAGTTATAGTTGTCTATGATCGAGACCTGTGCTCCAAGTCGCCCATAACCATGGACACGGCTTCTAAAAGATTTAACCATAGGGTGCACCAAAGTTTCCACGCACCTACACCCTTGTTGTCGGATCGTAGGTACAAGATCACAAAACATACACCCAACGGTATGTCGACGGGTTTTGGACACGCTTCCTAGACCCAAAGCAAGCACGGGGCCACCCACTAAGCTACCCGCAGAACGAAGTCGGCCGGTCTCCTAGACGGACTGTGGTTTGCGCAATGGCTGTAAACGATCGGGAACCCAAACTCGGCTTGTCGACACTCAAAATACTCCGCTTACCTAAACAAAGACAAAAAGATTTCACGCTTTAAATAAAGCAAAGAAAGCATGGCATAAGTAGATAGTAATAAAGCCCCAAACTAATTGTGGCCCCAAGACAAGACTTTGGAATCAGGTACTAAATCGATGGGGTGCCCATACACCCCACCGTGGTTAGCGCCGATCTCTAACAGTGTGTCAAGAACTCGGGTCCCACGACACCAAAGGAGCGGTTAAAATCCAAATATTGTCTATTACCCACCGGTGCCTCTGCATTTTACCTACTTCAATTTTTGTTGTTAAACAATAATTGAATTAAACGATAATTAAAACCATGATCATCTCCAACCTTAAACCTGCGGCAATACTCCAACAACTGTGGTACTTGACGACACGCAACAGCTCTTGAGCAAGCGACTACGACGCGCAAGTCCAACCAACTACCAAACAACAGGTAATAGGATGTGTCCAAGGCAATATAAGGCTGCAAGGTATATCACGGGTACGACAACTAGAGCATCGCAACACAGATAGCAATAGATCAACAGGAGGAAATAAAGACTATAAATGCAAAATAGGTAGAAAGGGGGAGAATGCTCGTCTGAAAACATTGCCGAAGGTTCATCCGAAGGTCGGGTCGACACTCGCATCAACTCATCGGCCTAGTCCGTGAAGAAGCAAAACACTAGCACAAACACCGGATGCAATATTTACTACTACGTAAGATCGGGCATGATGCATGTATGATGTATGACATGGCAAGAGCGATGCAATTAGATCATATTAAGCGGAACCGAGGTCCCGACAATTAATTAATAGGTTCATGTTGTTTAGATAGCCCGCAAATTAAATGTTGTCTTAACATGGCAAAACATATCACCGTTCGCTACACAAAATTAAATGGAGCCAATATATGACTAGAATAGCCGCATAGTTTCCATATGTAATTATTAGATGAATCGACATAATGTCCCCAAACCACATGATATGATGCGAGCATGACAATTAATATGCAGTTGATAATGTCATATTATAAAATAGGGTCTCGGATAGGAAATCACATTAGAGGGGCTCGACGATCTTGGGCCCGAGGTTCGGGGTCTCGTGGTTCGACGGAGAACTCGACGAGATCGGTCTCGACAACGGAAGTCGATCTTGTCGCATCCCGGAAGAAGGACTTGGTTCGCGCCAGGCGCATCGATTCGCCGGTCGGTGCCGATCTTGTCGCCACGAAGGTCTTGTCGGGTCGTCAGATCGGTCGGTCTTGGCTCGAAGAAGAAGAACTTGGCGGCGACGCCGTCGCATCGGCGGGAAGGAGGTCTTGCTGCCCGTCGGTGACCTTGGCATCCGGTTCTCGCGAGCTCGGCGTCCGGAAGGAGTACTTGCCGATCTGGTGTCCTCGGATCCGATTGAAGATCTTGCCCGATGGACCAATCTTGTATTTCGTGGCACCGTGGTTCATTGAATTCTGTGAGACGTTGTCGGACTTGTGTAGGGTAGGCAAAGCACCACACTACTACCACATCATCTCGCTTTTATCACCACGTGGAGAGCCCGATGGGTGTGGAGCTGCAAGGCAGCGACGCTCCGGTGGCAAGACGCGGTTGGTGAGGTTGGGGTAGGCGTGGCCTGAGCCTGACCACGACGGAAGCCGAACGGCGACACGCTGCGGGCTCGCAGAGAACGCGTCCTGCAGGAGGAGGAGGCGAGGGCGGGTCCTACGGCGAGCCTTGCAGGGGAGACCGGCCCGAGGCGCCGCTGGGAGGAGGGACGGCGGGAGGCGGCCGCAGAGGCGCTGCTCGTGCGGCGGCAGGGCAGGAACGCTGGCGGTGGAGCCCACAGAGCGGAGAGGAGGCGGCGGTGGAGGCCGACGACGGAAGAGGTACCAGGGCCAGAGGCAGTGGAATCTTGCAGTGCCGCGGTCGCGCGCGACGGCATGCCGGAGGACGGTGGCGACCAGGAACGAGGGAGGAGGCCACTGGTCGGCGATATGGCGGCCTGAGCGAGCTCTTGTGGCCTCGCGTCGAGGAGGGGCAGGCCTGTGCGGCTCGAGGAGGCACTGACGGGGAGGGGCGGCGTCCGGACGCGGATGAGGGAGGCCAGACGGGGGGCGGCGCTGGTAGAAGAGGAGGGAGGCGCGGGTTGCAGGGAGGAGGTCGAGGGTGCGTGGGGCCGGCGTCGCGGGCGGCCAGAGGCGTGGCGACGAGCTCGGGGTCGGGGACGGGCGCGGTTCGACGGGAGAAGGGCCGGCCGAAGGTGCGCGGGAGTAGGACGTTTGCGGCGACGGCGGTTTCCCACGGCGGCGATTGGAGGAGGAGCAGCGGACGAGGGCGGTGCTGGCGTCCGCGGCCGAGGATAGGAAGCGGCGGCGAGGTAGCTTGCAGGCGGAGGGAGGCGGCGGCGCTGGTTGTCGGGCTAGGGAGAGGGGATCGCGAGGAGAGAGGAGCGGGGCGTGTGTCGCGCTTGGGGTGGGCCCGGTCGAGGGATCGAGGGTCATGCGGGCATGACCAGGTGTCGGCGAGGGGGGAGGTGGGGATTGGGACAGGTGGCGTTGGGGGTCCCGCCCAGGTGGGGCTGGGGTCGGGTGATTGGTGGGGAAAAGAGTGGAGGGGTGGGTCAGGGCGCCAGTGGCAGTTGGTTGGCTGGAGGAGGGATGAGAGATGAGGTGGCGAGAGGGGATTGGTCAGGGTGAGGTGGAGGGAGGCTGGGTAGGATAGGATTGGGTAGGATTAGGAATTAGACAGGCTGGTTTTTGTACTGGGGGTGGCCGACTGGGTCGGATCGGCCCGGTTTGGCTGCCCCCCTAAAAATAAAATAAATATTTTAATATTTAAACGGGCCGCTTGAAATCCATTGGTAGAAAACAAAATAATCCGGAGACCCGGGTTTTGTGTTTCTGAAATAAAGGCGGGGTATTTAGAAAACAAAATATGTTTTTCGAAAATAGTTTCAGACAAACAAATGCATGATGACATGACGATACTCAAATGCAATGTGGCATGATGACATGAGCATGCGGTCATGATGATGCAATGCACAAAAACAACGCGATTTTCTAGTAGTGGTTTTGGCGGGGCGCCACAATTCGACACCACTAACAATGGATCTCGCCCTCGAGATCCGCCTCATGGTACCGAGAAGAAGGGCGGCGATCTGAATCTTCTCGCATCGTGTAGATCCTCGCGACACCACGAACAAGAGGTCGTTGTCCGTGATCGTCGAGAGAACACTCCGGGAAACAAAGGCGAAGGTAGAGGTATCAACCAATCAATCCACCTCTAACTTCGATAGAAAGAGAGAACCGATGCATTCTCATCCACTTCAATGTACACAAGCGAATAGAGTGAGTAGTCGGCATGGGGGCCAGTCCATCACGCACCCAAACTATTACTCGCAATCAAGAGAAAAGCATGCAACCATTCTCGAATCAGCCGAAGATCTCGACAATCGAGGTTCAGAACAAAGGAGTGATACAGATCGCATCGTATCCGGGCGAGATGATGTCGTCAAGGCCGAAAACACCGAAGGCACGATAAGGAACAAAGAGAAGTCCACTGCATTTAAGGGTTCCTCGGATAGCATGAAGACCAGATGTAGCAACACCGCTACTAAAGGAGGAAGCGAAACCTCAAGGTACGATGGAACCCAACCACGAGAAATCTCGGACTCAAGAGAGAGAAGAGAGCGGATTCAAAACACGCAGAGGTGAGAGGAGAGCAGAGGGTAACGAATAAAATCATACCTAATCGTAACTATCCAACCGATTTTGCAAAATAGTTTTGACACTCTACTGGCCGTTAGCTAGGTTATCCCAGTGCTGGACTTGTGGGTATCGCAACCGCTGAGCTCGATACCACTCAGAACACCCTCGATCGCCCTATGCAAGTTTCAGCCCCGCCAAACCCGCATAGAAATGATTCAAAGGTGCCCACCAGGCACTTGCGTGCGGGTGGAGAACGAAGTAATATCATTACACAATAGTCCTCAATGGAACCCACAAAACATATATATACAACAACGAATCAAAGAGTCAAGAATGCAGATATACAGTACAAAGATCCAAATCACCTTGAATGATACGTCGTCCATCACGGACAAGATGCAAATGGGCTAAGAGCCCGAAGAATAACCAATGGCGCCCATAACCCTGCCGCCAAGCCGGAAGGGTAACCTGCTAACGACGCCGATCTCAAAACCTGCTTAAACAAAAGGGTGCCGACAAAGGGCAAAGGAAAAGAGAGAGCGGTCAAGATCGAGGCCAAGACATGGCGAGACTAGAATTCGCGGTCCTCGCCACATAGGTATGGTGGATCAAGCGCAAAGCATGCACTAAACAACCTATAGAGACTCGAGATAACGCCGGCTATCGAGAGGGATAAGAAAGACCTATTCGAACCATCCCGATACTACCACCAAACATACCCATCCCGGTATTTCCTCGAGACCAAACGAGGAAGTCAACCGAGGAACTCACGCTTGGCAGTTTTATTCGTTCCGTTATAGTTGCGGCAATTACTAGTCAAATGAAGATGGCATGAGTCATCCTGCTATAATAATCAGTGAGCAGTTTTAGTTAAACATTCCGGTTGAGTTGCAACACTTACTAGTCAGATACAATTAGCATGAGACATCCCAAACCCAGCAGCTTGTTGGTACTTTTATTTAGCCATTCCGCTTGTAGTGAAGCTGATTACTAGTCATATCGGATACAAGTCAAATTATAACAATAAACTTTAGTTATAGTTGTCTATGATCGAGACCTGTTCCAAGTCGCCCATAACCATGGACACGGCTTCGAAAAGATTTAACCGCAGGGTGCACCAAAGTTTCCACACGCACCTACACCCTTGTTGTCGGATCGTAGGTACAAGATCACAAAACATACACCCAACGGTATGTCGAGGGTTTCGACACGCTTCCTGCACTCCAAAGCAAGCCTGGGGCCACCCCACTAAGATACCCGCAACGAAGTCGGCCGGTCTCGAGATGGACTCGTGGTTTGCGCCAATGGTCAGAACGACTAGGAACCCGAAACTCGGGCTTGTCGACATCACGAAAACACTCCGCTACCTAAACAAGACAGCAAAGATTGCACAATTTAAATAAAGAAGTAAAGCATGGCATAAGTACAGAATAGTAATAAAGCCCCAAACTAATTGTGGCCCCCAGTACAGTACTTGGAATCAGGTACTAAATCGATGGGGGTGCCCATACACCCCACCGTGGTTAGCGCCGATCTCTAACAGTGTCAAGAACTCGGGGTCCTACGGGACACCAGTGAGCGGTTAAAATCCAAATATTGTCTATTACCCACCGGTGCCTCTGCATTTTACCTACTTCAATTTTAGTTGTTAAACAATAATTGAATTAAACGATAATTAAAACCATGATCATCTCCAACCTTAAACCTGCGGCAATACTCCAACAACTGTGGTACTTGACGACACGCAACAGCTCTTGAGCAAGCGACTACGACGCGCAAGTCCAACTATCTAACAAACAACAGGTAATAGGATGTGTCCAAGTCAATATAAAGCTGCAAGGGATATCACGGGTACGACAACTAGAGCATCGCAACACAGATAGCAATAGATCAACAGGAGGAAATAAAGACTATAAATGCAAAATAGGTAGAAAGGGGGAGAATGCTCGTCTGAAACATTGCCGAAGGTTCATCCGAAGGTCGGGTCGACACTCGCATCAACTCATCGGCCTAGTATGTGAAGAAGCAAAACACTAGCACAAACACCGGATGCAATATTTACTACTACGACAGAAGATCGGGCATGATGCATGTATGATGTATGACATGGCAAGGTGCGATGCAATTAGATCATATTAAGCAGAACCGAGGCCCCGACAATTAATTAATAGGTTCATGTTGTTTAGATAGCCCGCAAATTAAATGTTGTCTTAACATGGCAAAACATATCACCGGTTCGCTACACAAAATTAAATGGAGCCAATATATGACTAGAATAGCCGTCATATAGTTTCCATATGTAATTATTAGATGAATCGACATAATGTCCCCAAACCACATGATATGATGCGAGCATGACAATTAATATGCGACAGTTGATAATGTCATATTATAAAACTAGGGGTCTCGGATAGGAAATCACATTAGAGGGGGCTCGACGATCTTGGGCTCCGAGGGGTTCGGGGTCGGGTCTCAGGGTTCGACGGGAGAACGGCTCGACGAGATCGGTCTCGGACAACGGAAGTCGATCATGTCGCATCCCGAAAGAAGGACTTGGTTCGGCGTCAGGGGCGCATCAGATTCGCCCTGGTCGGTGTCGATCTTGTCGTCACGAAGGTCTTGTCGGGTCGTCGTATCAGGTCGGTCTTCGCGTTCGGGAAGAAGAACTTGGCGTGCGACGTCGTCGGCATCGGTGCGGGAAGGAGGTCTTGCCGTTCCGTGTCGGTGACCTTGGCATCCGGGTTCTCGGCGAGCTCGGCGTCCGGGAAGGAGTACTTGCCGCACCGGGTCTCGGTGTCCTCGGATCCGATTGAAGATCTTGGCGTTCCGATGGACCAGTCTTGTATTTCAGGGCACCGGTGGTTCATTGAATTCTTGCGAGACGTTGTCGGACTTGTGTAGGGGTAGGCACGTAGCAGTACCACACTACTACCACATCATCTCGTTTTATCAGCCCACAGGGAGAGCCCGATGGGTGTGGAGCTGCAAGGCAGCGACGCTCCGGTGGCAAGACGCGGTTGGTGAGGTTGGGGTAGGCGTGGCCTGAGCCTGACCATGATGGAAGCCGAACGGAGACACGCTGCGGGCTCGCAGAGAACGCGTCCTGCAGGAGGAGGAGGCGAGGGCGGGTCCTACGGCGAGCCTTGCAGGGGAGACCGGCCCGAGGCGCCGCTGGGAGGAGGGACGGCGGGAGGCGGCCGCAGAGGCTCTGCTCGTGCGGCGGCAGGGCAGGAACGCTGGCGGTGGAGCCCACAGAGCGGAGAGGAGGCGGCGGTGGAGGCCGACGACGGAAGAGGTACCAGAGGCTGAAGGGTATCTTGTGCAGCGATGCGCGGCAAGGCGTCAGGAGGACGGTGGCGACCAGGAACGAGGGAGGAGGCCACTGGCCGGCGAGATGGCGGCCTGAGCGAGCTCCTGTGGCCTCGCGTCGAGGAGGGGCAGGCCTGTGCGGCTCGAGGAGGCACTGACGGGGTGGGGCAGCGACCGGACGCGGACGAGGGAGGCCAGACGGGGGGCGGCGCTGGTAGAAGAGGAGGAAGGCGCGGGTTGCAGGGAGGAGGTCGAGGGTGCGTGGGGCCGGCGTCACGGGCGGCCAGAGGCGTGGCGACGAGCTCGGGGTCAGGGACGGCCGCGGTTCGACGGGAGAAGGGCCGACCGAAGGTGCGCGGGAGTAGGACGTTTGCGGCGACGGCGGTTTCCCACGGCGGCGATTGGAGGAGGAGCAGCGGACGAGGGCGGTCAAGGTCTGCTGGCCGAGGATAGGAAGCGGCGAGGTAGCTTGCAGGCGGAGGGAGGCGGCGGCGCTGGTTGTCGGGCTAGGGAGAGGGGATCGCGAGGAGAGAGGAGCGGGGGCGTGTGTCGCGTCGGTGGGGGTGGGCCCGCGGTCGAGGGGATCGAGGGCGGGTCACGCGGGCTGGCGGACCAGGGTGTCGGGCGAGTGGGGAGGTGGGGATTGGGGCAGGTGGCGTTGGGGGTCCCGCCCAGGTGGGGCTGGGGTCGGGTGATTGGTGGGGAAAAGAGTGGAGGGCAGGTGGGGCTGTGTGGGGCGCGCCCAGGTGGCGGCAGTTGGTTGGCTGGAGGAGGGATGAGAGATGAGGTGGCGAGAGGGGATTGGTCAGGGTGAGGTGGAGGGAGGCTGGGTAGGATAGGATTGGGTAGGATTAGGAATTAGACAGGCTGGTTTTTGTACTGGGGGTGGCCGACTGGGTCGGATCGGCCCGGTTTGGCTGCCCCCCTAAAAATAAAATAAATATTTTAATATTTAAAACGGGCCATTTGAAATCCATTGGTAGACGAAAAAAATAATCCGGAGACCCGGGTTTTGTGTTTCTGAAATAAAGGCAGGGTATTTAGAAAACAAAATATGTTTTTCGAAAATAGTTTCAGACAAACAAATGCATGATGACATGACGATACTCAAATGCAATGTGGCATGATGACATGAGCATGCGGTCATGATGATGCAATGCACAAAAACACCGCGATTTTCTAGTAGTGGTTTTGGCGGGGCGCCACAGCATAGGCGTTTCTGGGATGAAGCAGCCAACACAACGTGTTACCTCATCAACAGGTCACCTTCTATTCCACTTGAGAAGAAAACTCCCATTGAGGTATGGTCAGGTTCGCTTGCTGATTATTCACAGTTGAGAGTTTTTGGCTGCACTGCATATGCTCATGTTGATAATGGAAAGTTAGAGCCTAGGGCTGTTATGCATATTCCTTGGTTATGGTTCTGGAGTTAAAGCATATAAACTATGGAATCCTGAAACTAAAAAGATTTTGCTAAGTAGAAACGTTGTTTTCAATGAGTCCGTTATGTATCATGATAGCTTGCATCGATACCTCCCGGTCGTTGGAGAGGAGAGAGTTAATGTGCGGTGTGGAGAACCGCAGAAAACTGTTGATAATGATGCTATCGTTGAAGATACACATGAGGAAAACATTGATGATATTGTTGTTCAAAGACACTCATCGCTTTTGCAGCAGCCACATGAGTCCATTATCACGATAGACCGAGGCGAATCGTGGTCCTCGCCCTCGCTTAATTGAAGAGTGTAATCTTGTACATTATGCTTTGAGTTGTCTTTGAATAGGTGGAGAACGATTCGAACCTGCTACATATAATGAAGCCATTGCATCCGATCATGAGAAGTGGGTTTCTGCTATGCAAGAAGAGATGCAATCGCTTGAGAAAAATGGCACATGGGATGTTGTGAGCTTGCCTAAACAAAAGAAGGCAGTCTGCTGCAAGTGGATCTTCAAGAAAAAGTAAGGTCTTGTAGGGGTTCGTAGCATGGAAAACAAAAAATTTCTATCGCATACAAACAAACAAGCCAAGATCTATCTACTAGATTGTAGCAACGAGTCGACGGAATAACTTACCCTCAAAGATTCCAAAGTGTTTAACGAGAGCGGATTCTCGTGGGTGATGTAGTCGTACTCTTCCCGATCTCAAGATCGTGTAGACGATCCTTCCAGGCGCTGCTCTAAGCAGCGCTCAGTAGTCGGTCACACGCTCGGTAAGATTGACGAAGACCTTCCTCTCCTTGTTCCAAAGAAAATGGAGGTTGTAGCACTCTCTCGCGATTCGCAAAGACAACGGCATGGTACCTAAGTAGAGAGGAGATCCCGCAGGCTTCGCTTAAGCCGGAGCGAGTATGGTGGAGTATGAGAGAGAGCTATTAGTGGTCTAGAGATTAGACACACCAATTAGAAGGCTCTAAACCGCAGGCTAGAGCAATTAGAAGCTCTAAACCAAAATGGCTCTAAACCGAGATTAGAGGATAGAAACTTGTGTGTCTAGAGGAGGAGGCCCCGCCTCCTTTTATAGGTGGGAGGGCGGCCAAGGGAGGAGTCCCTCCCAAGTTGGCCTTGGTTGGCGCGCCAGCTGAGGACTCCTCCCCAAGTCGGTTCCAACCACCTCTTGCTTGTTTCCCACAGCCTGCTTCCCATAGTTTCGCTTTTCCACAGCTTCGCTTTTAGCCGCTTGACTTTCAAACGGCATTTTGACTTTTCAGTTTTGGAACAGCAAGAACACTTAGTACATGATGCAATCATTCAATATGTAATGACACATTCATGTACCCTCCCCCGGAGTGCCGACAATCCGAACCTTCTAGAACATTCCCGATGAAAACACCTAATCATTCCCGAACTCCGAAACGGGACTTTCCTTATATGAATCTTATTCTCCTGACCATTCCGGATCACCTCGTGATATCCCGGATCCCATCCGAGACTCCTAACAACATTCGGTCTCTTTCTCATAATACCATAACTACTCAAACAACGTCGAATCCTTCCTACGGTTCGTGAATTATGCGGACATGATCGAGACACTTCTCCGAACAATAACCAATAGAGGAATCTGAAATTCATATGGCTCCCACATATTTCTATGATTACTTATGATCGAATGAACCACTTACATACGATACCAATTTCCCTTTGTCTCACGATAGTTTACTTATCCGAGGTTATGATCGCTAGATCTCCGCATACCTAGTTCAACCTCGCTACCGATAAGTACTCTTTTCTTGTTCCCGTGATATGTGATCCCTTGTGAGCCACCATATGCTTGCAAGCTAATTGGATGACATTCCACCGAGAGGGCCCAGAGTATATCTATCCGTCATATGGATGGACAAATCCCACTCTTGATCCATGTGTTTCAACCAATACTTTCCGAAAACTCAATGCCACCTTTATAGCCACCTTACGGTGTGGTGTTTGATGTCATCAAAGCATCCATCCGAAAGGTGATATGCATGATCTCATGGTCAAGGAATTAGGTTACTATGTATCAGAAAGCATATAGCAATTGAACTATTGAAATGACTTGATCTTTATGCTATGCTTATCTATAGGAGTATGTCCACCATATCATTCTCCTAACGATATGATCTTGTTGTTGATAACATCTCAATGTTCATGATAGGGAAACCACAATCATTAATCAACCAACAAGCTAGTGAAGTATAGAGGCTATACTAGGGACTTCAAATTAAGTTTACAAATCACACAAGTATTAATGTTTCCTAGTTAATACTATTATAGCATGAATGTAAACATTTATCATAAACATAAAGATATAATAATAACTATATTTATTATTGCCTCTAGGGCATATCTCCAACAGTCTCCCACTTGCACTAGAGTCATCTAATCTAGATTACATGGTAATATATCGAACACCCATGGCAGTTTGGTGTTGGTCATGTTTTGACCTCGGGAGTGGTTTAGTCAACGGATCCGCCACATTCAGATCTGTGTGTACTTTGCAAATCTTTATATCCCCATCCTGGATATGTTCTCGAATAGCGTGAAAACACAGCTCGATATGCTTCAGCTTCTTGTGTGACCTTGGTTCTTGCGCATTGGCTATGGCTCCCATGTTATCAAAGTAGATAGACGTTGGGTTCAGCGCACTAGGAACCTCACCCAGCTCTGTAATGAACTCTTTCATCCATATCGCTTCTTGTGAAGCCTCCGAAGCAGCCATGTATTCCGATTCAGTTGAAGATCTCACCACAACGCTTTGCTTTGCACTCCTCCACTAATCCGCACCATTCAAAATAAATACTTATCCAGTTGTGATTTAGAATCATCCGGATCGGTGTTCCAACTAGCATCGGTGTAACCATTAACAACGAAATGTTCATCACCTCCATAAGAAAGAACCATATCCTTAGTTCTTCTCAAGTACTTAAGGATGTTTTTGATCATTGTCCAATGATCCACTCGGATCACTTTGATATCTGCTAGTTAAACTAACAACATATGCAATGTCGTCTAGTACATAGCATGGCATACATTAGAGATCCTATGGTCGAGGCATAGGAGTCTTACTCATCCTTTCTCTATCTTCGCCGATGTCGGACTTTGAGTTTTACTCAAGGTCGACAAGCAACATGGGCAAGAACCCTTTCTTGATTTGTTCCATTCCAAACCTCTTTAGAACTTTGTCCAAATATGTACTCTGTGACAATGATATTTGGCGTTTCGATCTATCTCTATAAATCTTTATGCCTAATGTGTAAGCTGCTTCGCCAAGATCCTTCATTGAAAAACTATTATTCAAATATTCCTTGACACTATTAAGAAGGTCTACATCATTCCCAATCAACAATATGTCATCCACATATAGTATTAAGAATGCTACAGAGCTCCCACTCACTTTCTTGTAAATACAAGCTTCTCCATAAGTTTATATAAAACCAAAACTTTTGATCACCTTATCAAAACGTTGATTCCAACTTCGGGATGCTTGATTCAATCCATAGATGGACCGTTGAAGTTTGCATACCTTGTTAGCATCTTTAGGATCGACAAAACCTTTGGGTTGCATCATATACAACTCTTCATCAATATCTCCATTGAGGAATGCTGTTTTGACATCCATCTGCCATATCTCATAATCATAATATGCAGCGATTGCTAACATAATCCTCACAGACTTTAGCTTCGCTACTGGTGAGAAAGTCTCATCGCAGTCAACTCCTTGAATTTTTCGAAACCCTTTTATGCATAAGTCGAGCTTTATAGACATGAATATTACCATCAAGATCTGCTTTCTTCTTGAAAATCCATTTGTTCTCGATGCCTTCCGCCATCCGTAAGTCCACCAAAGTCCATACTTGGTTTTCGTACATGGATCCAATCTCGGATTTCATGGCTTCTTGCCATTTATTGGAATCTGGGCTCATCATCGCTTCCTCATATGTCTCGGTCATCGATGTTGTCCACCAACATGACACTCATAACGGGATCATACCAATCTGGAGTGGTACGAGTTCTCGTTGACCTCCGAGGCTCTATACCAACTTCAACCGAAGTTTCATGATCACCATCATTAGCTTCCTCTCTTATTGGTGCAGCACCACAGAACTTCTTCCGGTCGCGCTACTCGCAATTTTGAGAGAAGGTTCGACAACCTCGTCGAGTTCTACTTTCCTTCCACCACTTCTTCTTCGAGAGAAATTCTTCTCTAGAAAGGATCCATTCTGGCAACGAAGATTTTGCCTTCGGATCTATGATAGAAGGTATACCCAATAGTTTCCTTCGTATCCTATGAAGACGATTTTTCCGCTTT
The DNA here is from genome assembly GCA_030063025.1 of Avena longiglumis. NCBI lineage: Eukaryota > Viridiplantae > Streptophyta > Magnoliopsida > Poales > Poaceae > Avena > Avena longiglumis. The sequence continues at coordinate 591,095,983 of CP125973.1, read as the reverse complement.
GGGTTCAAGCTTGTCCTACAGTAACTTCTTTACATAGGCTTCGCATCCCCAAACTTTAAGGAACGACAATCTAGGGTTCTTCCCAAACCATAATTCATACGTGTCGTTTCAACGGATTTAGACGGTGCCCTATTTAAAGTGAATGCGGCTGTTTCTAATGCATAACCCCAAAATGATAGCAGAACTGTAAGTGACATCATAGAACTAACCATATCTAAGAGAGTTCGACACGATGTTCGGACACACCATTACGCTGTGGTGTTCTTGCGGTGTCAATCGTGAAAGTATTCCGCATTTCTTCAAATGCTCGCCAAACTCAGAACTTAGATATTCACCTCCACGATCAGAATTTAGAAATTTAATCTTCTTGTTACGTTGATTCTCTACCTCATTTTGAAACTCCTTAAACTTCTCGAAAGTTTCGGACTTATGTTTCATGAAATAGATATACCCATATCTACTCAAGTCATCCGTGAAGGTAAGAACATAACGATAACCATCACATGATGCTACACTCATTGGACCACACACATCGGTATGTATGATTTCCAATAAGTTCGTAGCTCGCCCATCATACCGTAAAATGGAGTATTAGTCATTTTTCCCATCAAACATGCTTCAGATCTTTCAAGTGATTCAAAATCAAGTGATTCAAGAAGTCCATCGAATGGAGTTTCTTCATACGCTTTCCAATGTGACCAAGACGACAAAGGCACATATAGGTCGAATTATCGCTTGATTTCAAACGCTTAGCCTCAATGTTGTTGATATGTGTATTTCCACCATCGAGATTCAATAAGAATAGACCATCTATCAAAGGTGCATGTGCATAAAACATATTACTCATATAAATCGAACAACCATTATTCTCTGATTTAAACAAGTAACCGTATCGCAATAAATAAGATCCCGATATAATGTTCATGCTCAACACAGCACTAAATAACAATTATTTAAGTATAAAACTAATCCCGATGGTAGATGAAGGGGTAGCGTGTCACCGCGATCACATCAACCTTGATCCGCTTCCCACGCCGCATCGTCACCTCGCTCTTCGCTAGCTTCCGCTTATTCTGCAAAGACCTGCTTCGAGTTACAAATATGAGCAACCAACCAAGATTAAATACCTGTGCACTACTACGAGTACTAGTGAGATACACATCAATAACATGTATATCGATATACCTTTCTTCTTGATGTTGCCGCTTCAGATCCGCCAAGTACTTTGGGCAATTCCGCCCAAAGGACCTTCTCCCTTGCAAGAAAGCACTCAAGATCGTGCTTGGGTCCAGCCTTGGTCTTCTTCGCCGGCGTGGTAACTTTCTTACCACCCTTCTTGAAGTGTCCCTTTTGCTTAGACTTGCCTTTCTTGAATTTGGTGGTCTTATTGACCAACAACACATTGGTGCTCTTTCTTGATCTCCACTTCTGCAGATTTTAACATAGAAAACAGTTCTGGCAACTCTTTGTTCATGTTCTGCATGTTGTAGTTCATCACAAAGTTCCTGTAACTTGGTGGTAGTGACTGGAGGACACGGTAAATCCCCAAAGCATTAGGAATCACTATACCCAAGCTTTGAAGTTTGTTTATGCGTGCCTGACATCTTAAGCACATGCTCACCGACGAGATGCCCTCTTCCATATTGCGCTTAAAGAACTTTTCGAAGCCTCATAGCTTTCAATTGCCGCATGAGTCTCAAAAATCAATTTGAGATCCTCGACAATATCATATGGGTCCGACTCTTCAAACCTTTTCTCAAGCTCCAATTCTAAACCATACAAGATAGCACATCGAACTATGGAGTACCGATTCTTCCGAGCGAGGTAAACATTCTTTACTTCATCGGGAGCATCACCGCAGTGGGTCACCCAAATGCATCCAAAGACATAGGTCAAATTACCACCTGTGAGGATAATCCTCAAATTGCGGAACCAATCCGAAGTTGCTTCCATTGTTTTTCAACTTTTCTTTCTCTAGGAACGCATTAAAATTGATGGTAGGGCTGCCATTGATCTACAACATATTTGCAATAGTTTAGACTAAGTTTATGACAAATTGAGTTCAAATTAATTAATGAAATTAAACTAGGTGAACTCCCACTCAAAACAACATCCCTCACATTGTTTTAGTGATCACACGAACCAAATCCACTACATCAACACCGATCATCACGAGAATTGATATAGTTTCAATGGCGAACAATCGTCATGTTCATCATATCTACTATATGATTCATGCTTTACCTTTCGGTGATCCGTGTTCCGATACCATGTCTGTACATGCTAGGCTCGTCAAGATCAAACCTTAGTTTCGCATGAGCAAATCTAGCTTGCTCACTGTATACACTTGCGGAATCTAACACACCCGATCATCACGTGGTGCTTCAAACAACAAGCTTTAGCAACGGTGCTAACTAAGGGTGAACACTTTATGACTTGAAATTGATGTGCATGAGGGATCATATTATAATGCTACCGCTGCTTACTAAGCAATACAAGATGCATAAAGGATTAACATCACATGCAATTCAATAATATGTGATATGATATGGGCTTTCTTCTTTGTGCTTCCGATCTCCATCTTCAAGCACGAACATGATCTCCATCATCACCGCATTGCATCAAGGTCAATGACGCTTCTCCATGGTTGTCGCCCACCGCTTCAACTATTACAACTATTTTGAATAGACACGCTGGTCTTAACATAAATTAAAGACAACCATATATTTCGCCGTTGCCAACTTACAATAAGGAACATTGCATACATCAAATATAATCACAATCATGGCCATATCACATCATCGACACCCCGCAAAACAAAGTTAGACACCTCTACTTTCTTTGCATATTTTACGTGGTTTGGGGCTTTCAATAAGTGTCGTTCTAACTTACGAACAAGAACCACAACATTGATACTAGCATTGTTGATCACCCGTTGTAAATTGGATCTTAACTATGCTAGGAGAAACAGGCACCCGCAAAGACACTTATGCAATACAAGTTGCATGTCAAGCGTGGAGCAAGTCTCATGAACGATGTCATGTAAGGTTAGCCCGGGCCGCTTCATCCCAAAATACCGCAAGATGCAAAGTACACAAGAAGCAATCGACAATAAAAGCATCAACGCCCATAATGACCATTGTGTTCTACTCGTGCAACAGATCTACATAAAGACACGGCTCTGATACCACTGTAGGGGTTCGTAGCATGGAAAACAAAAAATTTCTATCGCATACAAACAAACAAGCCAAGATCTATCTAGTAGATTGTAGCAACGAGTCGATGGAATAACTTACCCTCGAAGATTCCAAAGTGTTTAACGAGCGGATTCTCGGGTGATGTAGTCGATTCTTCCGATCTCAAGATCGTAGACGATCCTTCCGGCTGCCATGCTCCAGCTCGCAATCGGTCACACGCTCGGTACTGACGAAGACCTTCCTCTCCCTTGTTCCAAAGCAGAAAATGAGGTTGTAGCACTCTCCTCGCGATTCCGGCAAAGACAACGGCGTGGTACCCAAGTAGAGGGAGATCCTGCAGGCTTCGCTTAAGCCGAGAGTATGGTGGAGTATGAGAGAGAGCTATTAGTGGTCTAGAGATTAGACACACCAATTAGAAGGCTCTAAACCGCAGGCTAGAGCAATTAGAAGCTCTAAACCAAAACGGCTCTAAACCGAGATTAGAGGATAGGAACTTGTGTGTCTAGAGGAGGAGGCCCCGCCTCCTTTTATAGGTGGAGGGCGGCCAAGGGAGGGAGTCCTCCCCAAGTTGGCCTTGGTTGGCGCGCCGCTTGGAGGACTCCTCCCAAGTCGCTTCAACCACCTCTTGCTTGTTTCCCACAGCTTCGCTTCCCACAGTTTCGCTTTTCCACGCTCGCTTTTAGCTGTTTGACTTTCAAACCGGCAGCTTGACTTTTTCAGTTTTGGAACAGCAAGAACACTTAGTACATGATGCAATCATTCAATATGTAATGACACATTCATGTACCTCCCGGAGTGCGGACAATCCGAACATTCTAGAACATTCCGATGAAAACACCTAATCATTCCCGAACTCAAACGGGACTTTCCTTATATGAATCTTATTCTCCGACCATTCCGGATCACCTCGTGATATCCCGGATCCCATCCGAGACTCAACGACATTCGGTCTCTTTCTCATAATACCATAACTACTCAAACAACGTCGAATCCTTATGTGTCTCCCTACTTCGTGAATTATGCGACATGATCGAGACACTTCTCCTAACAATAACCAATAGAGGAATCTGAAATTCATATGGCTCTACATATTTCTACGATTACTTTGATCGAATGAACCACTTACATACGATACCAATTTCCCTTTGTCTCACGATAGTTTACTTATCCGAGGTTATGATCGTCATATCTCGCATACCTAGTTCAACCTCGTACCGATAAGTACTCTTTTCTCGCTCTGTGATATGTGATCCCTTGTGAGCCAGTCACATGCTTGCAAGCTAATTGGATGACATTCCACCGAGAGGGCCCAGTATATCTATCGTCATATGGATGGACAAATCCCACTCTTGATCCATGTGTTTCAACCAATACTTTCCAAACACTCAATGCCACCTTTATAGCCACCCGCCACGGTGTGGTGTTTGATGTCATCAAAGCATCCATCCGTAAAGGTGATATGCATGATCTCATGGTCGAAGGAATTAGGTTACTATGTATCAGAAAGCATATAGCAATTGAACTATTGAAATGACTTGATCTTTATGCTATGCTTATCTATAGGAGTATGTCCACCATATCATTCTCCTAACGATATGATCTTGTTGTTGATAACATCTCAATGTTCATGATAGGGAAACCACAATCATTAATCAACCAACAAGCTAGTGAAGTATAGAGGCTATACTAGGGACTTCAAATTAAGTTTACAAATCACACAAGTATTAATGTTTCCTTGTTAATACTATTATAGCATGAATGTAAACATTTATCATAAACATAAAGATATAATAATAACTATATTTATTATTGCCTCTAGGGCATATCTCCAACAGGTCTATCTCCCAAAGAGCCTTCAAGGTAGAAGGCAAGGTTAGTAGCAAAAGGGTTCAGCCAGATTCCAGGTATTGATTACAATGATGTGTTCTCTCCAGTTGTGAAGCATAGTTCCATTCGTACTTTCCTTAGTATTGTGGCTATGCGTGATCTTGAGCTTGAACAGTTAGATGTCAAGACTGCTTTTCTGCATGGAGAGCTTGATGAGGAAATATACATGGACCAACCAGAAGGGTTCATAGTGCCTGGTAAAGAGGATTTTGTGTGGAAATTAAAGAAGTCTCTTTATGGCTTAAAGCAATCTCCAAGACAGTGGTATAAAAGGTTTGATTCATTTATGATCTCACATGGTTTTGAGAGGTCTAAATATGATAGTTGTGTTTATATCAAGTTTGTTGATGGGTCACCTATATACTTGCTGCTATATGTTGATGATATGTTAATTGCTGCCAAGGGCATGAAAGAAATCACTACTTTGAAGGCACACCTAAGTAGTGAGTTTGAGATGAAGGATCTTGGTGCTGCTAAGAAGATCTTAGGTATAGAGATTACCCGAGATAGAAAATTTGGTTTGTTATTTCTTAGTCAGCAAAGTTACATTAAGAAAGTTCATCATCGTTTTAATATGGATGGTGCCAATTCAGTTAGTACTCCTATTGCTCCTCATTTTAAATTGTCAGTTTCTCAATGTCCTACTACTGATGAAGAGTTTGAGTACATGTCAAAGGTGCCATATTCTAGTGATGTTGGTTCTTTGATGTATGCCATGGTTTGTTCTCGTCCTGATTTATCATATGCTATGAGTTTGATAAGTAGATACATGGCTAATCCTGGTAAATAACATTGGAAGGCTGTTCAGTGGGTTTTCAGGTACCTTCTTGGCACTTCCAATGCTTGTTTGAAGTTTGGCAGGACCGGTGCGGGACTCGTTGGCTACTTGGATTCAGATTTTGTTGCCGATTTGGATAAGAGAAGATCCCTCACAGGTTATGTGTTTAATGTTGGTGGTTGTGATGTTAGCTGGAAGGCTACATTGCAGGCTGTTGTTGCACAATCTACTACTGAAGCTGAATACATGGCTATTGCTGAAGCTTGCAAAGAACCTGTTTGGTTGAAAGGTTTGTTTGCTGAGCTTTGTGGAGATGATTCTTGCATCACTTTGTTTTGTGATAGTCAAAGTGCCATATACCTTACAAAAGATCAGATGTTCCATGAGAGAACTAAGCACATTGATGTCAAGTACCATTTTGTTAGAGACATTGTTGCTCAAGCTAAATTAAAGGTATGCAAGATCAGCACTCATGATAATCCTGCTGATATGATGACTAAACCTGTTCCTGTTGCTAAGTTTGAGATTTGCTCGAACTTAGTTGGTTTAACTGATTAGTCCAAGTGGCTATTGGAGCCAAAAGTATTTGCTTTGTTTGTTCAGGGAGATGGTTGCTGTTGATGCTACAAGGAGGAATTTTTCTCAAGGTGGAGTTTGTTATATGTTGATCCAAATTCTACAAAGTATAGGCCAACTTCTGACGAGTGGAGCGAGGCCCGTCGCCGGAGGCTTGGTACGGATCGTCGAAGACCTAGGTTTCCACCGATATATAAACCCCTTGTAAGCCGCCGGTTGGGATGAGTTGCATCTGTGAAATCCCCAGCATTTGTAAACACTCCTCGATATAGTGAAGTTTCGCTGGCTGGCGCCCGTGGTTTTTTCCTCTCTTTGTTGGAGAGGTTTTTCCACGTTAAATATGTGTCCCCTTGCTATGTTTTTCGTTTTCGTTCTTCGTTATCTTCTTATCGCAATTATAACAAACTCTATGGCGAGCGGTGGCTACGGGGCACGGGCGGTGAAACGAGCATGTCTGGTGGTCTCCTGGGACGGTGGGGAGCATGCTGGCGGGCGGCGAGGGCTCGAGGTGGTCGGGTTGCGTGGGAACGGCGCGTGCTCTGCGGTGCACGTCGGCATGGTCGACAGCGGAACGAGCGCGGCGTTCCTGGCGGTTCTGGGCGTTGTCTTCGAGCTAGGGCTGGTCGAGAGGGGGCGGTGAGACACGGGCTACCTCCCAGACAAGGTTGGCCCGACCAATTCCTCTCCTAGCTTGCTGTCCATACTGGGGTGACATGGGTGCTCTCGTCCTGTTCACCATTGATGACATTGGCGAGTTTAAAGTGGTGCTAGAGCTTAGTTAAGTTTGCTAGATGATCTACTGAGGCTAGTGTAACCAAAGAGGGAACAAGGTTGGCTCAAATCACTGCTCCAAAGTGTTTTGATTTTGTTTGATTTGCATCTACAACCTGTTTGATGAAATGGCCGCATGAACTCAAGTTTTGAATTTTGAAAAGATTTTTGGTGGGTGTGCTAGGCATGTACTGGGGAGTATGTGGATGCTTGGGTTTTGAAAATTGAGTTGGTTTGAGTGGTTTTTGAAAAAGTGGGATCTTCCTATATGAATTAGATTCAATTTAAACTGTCATTTAAACTAAGCATTTGAATGTTTCTGGATGATCACAAAGTGGGCCGTGATACCTTGTTATGAGTACTATCAAGGGGTGCAAAGATCCATACATGTTTTTGTTAAGTTCTGAAAGTTAGGGATAGCCAAAGTAGGCATGGGGGTTAATTTGGCCAAAGTGACCATTCACTTAATTTATTTGTTTTGACTTGTTTGTCTTTGGGAAAAGTTTGGGGATTGCTTATATGATGTTTATTTCACCTAAGAATCATTTTACAAACAAAGAAACACATAATCATGGCAATTCAAAAAATCCAAATTTTAATACACACACATATGAATGATTTCATATTTTTATTTGAAAAAGTTTTTGTTAACCCTAAATTTGATAATTAGAGTTTGATGATCCAAGTTTAGTATTTTTGGGATGTTACACATAACATGAGGATTGTCCTTAATGCCGGTCAGTTGACCTATGTGCTGGATGCACCGCTGGGTGACCCGCCTATAGCTGATGCTATCGATGAGGTGAAAAATGTTTACTTCACTCAGAAGAATCAATACTCCACGGTTCAGTGTGCCATCCTATACGGTTTGAAATCAGAGCTTTAGAAGCGCTTTGAGAACCGCGACCCTTATGATATTATCAATGAGCTCAAATTATATTTAAGACTCATGCGGCCGTGGAAATCTATGAAGCTTCGGAGAAGTTCTTTAACTACAAGATGAAAGAGGGCAGATCTGTTAGTGAGCACGTGCTCAAAATGTCTAGGCACGCAAACAAACTCCAAGATTTGGGAATAACGATTCCTAATGCATTGGGGATTCATCGTGTCCTCCAATCACTGCCACCAAGTTACAAGAACTTTTTGATGAACTACAACATGCAGCGCATGGATAATCGTTACGAGAACTCTTCTCCATGTTAAAGACCGCGAAAGTGGAGATCAAGAAAGAGCACCAAGTGTTGATGGTCAATAAGACCACCAATTTTAGGAAGAAAGGCAAGCCTAAGAACAAGGGAAACTTCAAGAAGGGAGGCAAGGAAGTTGCCGCGCCTGCTAAGAAGCCCAAGGCTAGTCCTAAGGCTGATACTGAGTGCTTTTACTACAAGGGCGAATGTCACTGGAAGCGGAATTTCCCCAAGTACCTGGCTGATCTGAAAGATGCTAACAAGGTATGCAAACTTCAACGGTCCATTTATGGTCTGAAGCAAGCATTCTGAAGCTGGAATCAATGTTTTGATAAGGTGATCAAAAACTCTGGATTTATACAAACTTATGGATAAGCTTGTATTTACAAGAAAGTGAGTGGGAGCTCTGTAGCATTTCTAATACTATATGTTAATGTCATATTATTGATTGGGAAATGATATACAACTTCTTGAAAGTGTCAAAGGATATTTGAATAATAGTTTTTCAATGAAGGATCTTGGCGAAGCAGCATACATCTTAGGCATCAAGATTTATAGAGATAGATAAAGACGCTTAATAGCGCTATCACAATGTACATACTCGGACAAGGTTCTAAAGATGTTTAGAATGGAAGAAAGCAAGAAAGAGTTCTTGCCCATGTTGCCAGGGAAGACCTTGAGTAAGACTCAAAGTCTATCTATGGCAGAAGATAGAGAGAGGATGAGTAAGATCACCTATGCCTTGGTCATAGGATCTATCATGTGTGCCATGCTGTGTACAAGACTAGATATATCACATGCTGTTAGGTTGACAAGCAGATATCAAAGTGATCCCGGAGTGGAACACTAGACAGCGGTAAAAAATATCCTAAAGTACCTAAATAGGACTAAGGATATGGTTCTTTCTTATGGAGGCGACGAAGAGCTTGTTGTAAACAGTTACACGATGCTAGTTGGAACATCGATCCAAATGACTCTAAATCATAGCCTGCATACGTATTTACTTTGAATGGTGCAGCAGTGAGCCGGAGGAGTGCTAAGCAAAGCATTGTGGCGATATCTTCAACTGAATCAGAATACATAGCTGCTTCGGAGGCTTCACAAGAAGCGATATGGATGATGGAGCTCATTATGGAGCTTGGTGTGGTTCCTAGTGCGTTGGACCCGATGGCCAAGAAGCGTCGCTAGGCCCCCCACCACTTGATGATACCCCTGACGAGGAAAAGAACCCTATCAGACTCGTTACGAGGACCACAAGTTAGTTCATTACGGCATACTGTATGGGCTAGAGCTAGAACTTAGAAAGTGTTTCGGAAAGGGCAATGTGTTTGATTCAATGGGTGAGTTGAAAATTATTTTTGACACCCATGCTGGTGTAGTGAGTTATAATGCTTCTGAGTTCTCTAGCTGCATGATGGAAGAAAACAGCTCTGTTAGTGAGCACATACTCAAATTTCTAGGTACGCTGATAAGCTTGTGTCCTAGGGAATAACGATTCCCATTGACTTAGGAATACATCATGTTCTCTAATCTCTACCAGCTAGCTACAAGAGCTTCATGATGAACTATAATATGAAGGGCATGAAGAAGTCTCTCCCCAAACTTCGGTTAATCCTTAAGACTGCAGAGGTGGAGATCAAGAAAGAACATCAAGTGTTGATGATCAATAATACCACCGATTTCAAGAAAGATAAGAAGGATAAACAGAAGGGAAAGAAGGGCGGCAAATCTGTTGCCGCGCCTAAAGAGAAATCCTGAGCTGGCCCTCAGTCTGATACCAAGTGTTATTATTGTAAGGGGACTGGACATTGGAAGCACAACTGCCCCAAGTATTTGGCAGACAAGAAAGGTTGGCAAGGCAAACAAAGGTATATATGATATACATGTTATTCATGTGTACTTGACTAGTACTCGCAATAGCACATGGGTACTTGATACCAGATCGGTTGCTAATATTTGTAACTCGAATTAGGGGCTGCGGAACAAGCGACCGCTAGCAATGGGTGAGGTCAAGATGTGTGTCGGCAATGGATCAATTGTTGTTGTGATCGCCGTCGGAATGCTGCCTCTCCACTTACCGTCAGATTAGTTATAAACCTAAATAATTGTTATTTGGTGCTTGCACTGAGCATCAACATTGTATCCGGATGATGTTTGATGTGAAGAGGTTATTCATTTAAATCTGAAAATAATGGTTGTTCGATTTATATGAATGATATATTTTATGGTCATGCACCTGTGATGAATGGTTTATTTCTGTTGGATATCGATAATAGTGTTACACATATTCATAATGTTGATGCTAAAAGGATTAAACTTGATAATGATATATCTGCATATATGTGGCACTGCTGTCTAGGTCATATTAGCGTTAAACGCATGAAGAAACTCCACTCAGATGGACTTTTGGAATCACTTGATATCGAATCATTTGATACATGTGAGCCATGCATTATGGGCAAGATGACTAGAACGCTGTTTTCCGATTCAATGGAATGGGCGACAGATTTTTTGGAAATCATAGATTCTGATGTATGTGGTCCAATGAGTGTGTTGGCACGAGGTGGATATCGTTATTTTGTTACTTTCACGGATGATTTGAGTAGATACAGGTATATCTACTTGATGAAACACAAGTTTGAAACCTTTGAAAAGTTCAAGGAATTTTAGAATGAAGTAGAAAATCACCCTAATGGAAAGATAAAATTCCTACGGCCTGACCGTGGAGGTGAGTATCTAAGTTACGAGTTTAGCACACATATGAAAGAGTGTGAAATAGTTTCACAACTCACACCTGCCGGAACACCACCACGAAATGGTGTGTCGGAATGTCATAATCCTACTTTATTAGATATGGTTCAATCTATGATGTCTCTGACTGACTTGCCACTGTCATTTTGGGGTTATGCACTAGAAACCGCTGCATTCATTTTAAACTAGGCACCATCTAAATATGTTGAAAAGACACCATGTGAATTTTGGTTTGGAAAAAAACCTAAGATGTCATTTATTAAAGTTTGGGGTTGCGATGTTTATGTGAAGAAACTTCAGCCTAATAAACTCGAACCCAAAGCGGAAAATGCGTCTTCATAGGATACCCTAAGGAAACTATTGGGTATTCCTTCTATAACAGATCCGAGGGTAAGGTTTTCATTGGCAAGAATGGATCCTTTCTAGAGAAAGAGTTTCTCGTGAAAGGTGTGTGTAGTCGGAAGGTAGAACTCGAATAGGTTACTGAACCTTCTCTACATAATATGGCGAGTACCGCATCACCGGAAGTTGTTCCGGAGTTGCCTTCACAGAATGAGGAGGGAACTAATGATAATGAGCATGAAACTCCAAAACATAATACTACCGAACCTCGCAGGTCAAGCAGGAAACGTCCAGCTCCTGAACTGTACGGAAATCCTGTTATGAATTTCATGGTTGATGAAATACATGACCCTGTGACGTATAAAGAAGTGATGATGAGCCCAGATTACAAAAAATGGCTAGAAGCCATGAAATGCGAGAGGAAAACTAGGTTTGGACTTTGGTCGACTTACCTCACGACCCAAAGGCCATGGAGAACAAATGGATTTTCAAAAGAAAAACTGATGCTAATGGTAACGTAACCGTATATAAAGCTCGACTTGTCGCAACGGGGTTTCGACAAATTCAAGGAGTTGACTACAATGAGACATTCTCTCTCGTAGCGATGCTAAATTTAGTTAGGATTATGTTAGCAATTATTGCATATTTCAACTATGAGATATGGCAGATGGATGTCAAAACTCCGTCCCTCAATGGCAACATTGAAGAAGATTTGTATAAGATACAACCAAAGGGTTTTGTCAATCCTAAGGATGCTGGCAAGGTATGCATCCTTCAGGGATCCATCTATGGACTGAAGCAAGCATCCCGGAGTTGGAATCTCTGCTTTGATGAGGTGATCAAAGAGTTTGGATTTGTCCAAACATATGAAGAGGCTTGTATTTACAAGAATGTGAGTGGGAGCAATGTGGCATTTCTGATATTATATGTGGATAACATATTACTGATCAAAAATGATGTAGATATTTTAAACAATGTTAAAAGTTATCTGAATAGCAAATTTTCAATGAAGTACCTAGGTGAAGCATCATACATATTAGGCATAAAGATCTATAGAGATAGATCAAGACACTTAATAGGGCTATCACAGAGTACATACCTTGATAAGATTTTAAAGAAGTTTAAATAGACAAAAGTAAGAAGGTACTCTATCCTATGTTGCAAGGAAAGACATTGATTAAGACTCAAAGTCCGGCTACGGCGAAAGAAAGAGAGATAATGGACAAGATCCCATATGCTTCAGCCATATGCTCTATAATGTACGCCATGCTATGTACATGATCGGATGTAACACATGCTATTAGTTTGACTAGTAGATACCAATCTAATCCAGGTTAGGAACACTGGATAGCAGTCAAGAATATCCTTAAGTACTTAAAAAGAACTAAGGAAATGTTTCTCGTGTACGGAGGTGAAGAAGAGCTCGTCGCTGAATGTTATGTCGATGCTAGCTTCGACACCGATCCGAATGACTCTAAGTCTCAAACCGGATACATATTTCTCATGAACAGAGGAGAGATTAGTTGGAGGAGTTCCAAACAACCCGTGGTGGAGGGATCAACAATGGAGGCCGAATATGTTGCTGCTTCAGAAGCAGCTCAGGAAGTAGTTTGGATGAAGTTGTTCATAACCGAACTAGGTGTGGTTCCTAGTGCATTGGACCCAATGGTGATCTATTGTGACAACAATGGAGCCATAGAAAATACCAAGGAAACAAAGGTCTCACAATAATTCCAAGCATATTAAGAGCATGTTTCACTCCATTCGCGAACATGTTCTAGATGAAAACAATTACAAAGCGCATGAATTATTTCACTAGACACCGGAATTGTTTCTAGTGAAATTGCTGAAATTGTTTCTGCATGTGAAACTGAAATACTAGCAAGGGGTTTTATGTGAATGTTTGTTAATTAATGTAATTGACAAAATTATGAATAAATAAATAAAAGGAGTTTTATTTAAAGAGAGATTACATTAAATTTAGTGGAAATTTAATAGGAATATGAGTGGGTTTTTGAGTGGGAATATGGAGGGACTTTTTGGTGAGTGGGAGATCCACCCACATGAATGGAGGAAGGGGCGGGGGCAGCCCCCATGGGGCCGTCCATACCCCTTTAGGTGCCCCCTCCTCCTATAAAATGCCCCCTACTCCCTCTATCACACTCACACTTTCTCGTGAAGGACCTCTCACCCCCTCTAGTTTATTCCCCATGGTCTTGGACTAGCGAGATACATGTTTCCGGTGGCTTTTGGTTTGGAAAGAGTTGTTGCTTCCACTGCATCGCTAGAGCGAGGAGGCGGAGGTTGTTCGGTGGCTTGAACGTGTGTGCGAGAACGTATGCGCTGATGATTTGCGGCGCTGGACTTCTTCTCAATCTTGTGATCGGCAAGCGTTCGTCTACATCATCCACGAGTACAACCTCGTTAAACTTTGTCGCTCTACAAGGGTATGTTCTCTATGGATGTATATCCACCCGTTGCTTGTATCTAGTACATAGATCTTGGTACTTAGTTGTTCCCATCGTAGGAATTTTTTGTTTTCTATGTTGCGAACCTTACATATTCCACCGCTTGTAATAGTAGATATCATCTCCAATTGGTGACATTGTAAGACTATTACTATGAATTTCATGATTCCCATTACAATGTTTATGATTGTTGGTCTCATCTCTATGTGTGAGTAATTCTCCTTGGTCTAAGGGCTTTGGCCTAGCCATGTAGTTTGTGCATGTTATTTATCATAGATGGGATCATGTATTAGTTTGTATGACATGATGATTATTCTATCCTCTCTTGCCTCAATCTAAGGACTTATCAGGTACCCAAGACCCCAAGAATTGAGCTAGGTATAGGGAGTGTGAGTAATGACTAATCCACAGGATGGGAACCCCAGATATAGAAAGGGTAGTGCGACTGTATGTGAGGGATTTACTTGGGATTAACGGTGACATCACTATACATATCATTAGTTCTAATTTCTTTGGATGAGACTAGTAGGATATTGCTATAAGCGGTTGCGAGGGCAATAGAAATTATGGATGCATTGCCCTCATATAATTATCTTGCTCTAACAATTACATGCATACTTTATTATTATGTTTTATTCACATCAGATGTTTTGCACAACTACAGGTGAAACCGAAATCCCCAGGCCCTCTCTCTCCATCATCAACAAAATCAAAAGATCGCAAAAACACCCAAAGGTCCGTTAAAATAACTTTACTACGCTTTCTGCTTCCCGAGGATTCGATAACCTAGGTCTACTAGGGGAAAAAACCTATACTACATCCGTAATCTAGATCAAGGTATCAGTTGACGCAATGTATTCAGCTTCACATGAGGAGATGGCCACAATATTTTGCTTCATCGACTGCCAGATGATCGGACTCGACCCAAGGAAGAAAATGACACCACTTGTGCTTTTGCGGTAGTAAATTTCCCCAGGATGATCACTATCGCAGTACCCAATGAGTTGAGCTTCACCTACTGCCTTTCTGTAACACAAGCCGTATGAAACAATTCCTGCAATGTACCTTAGTATATGCTTGACGGCGTTCAGGTGCTCAATGGTGGGCTTCTCCATAAATTCTCTCACAAATCCCATGACATAACTGATATTCGGGCAAGTGTGAATAAGATACCACAGACATCTGACGATGCTGCGATACTCTGTGGAATCCGTGGGCTCAGTTGTGCTTCCCTTGCTCAACTTTAGCCTTGTGTCCAAGGGCACCTGGGCGGAATTGCAGTCAGACATGCCACTCCTCTCCAGAACCTTTCTTGCATATGTGGCTTGGTTTAGCTAGATGCCACTGCTGTTCTGCTCCACCTTGATCCCTAAGTAGAAACTCAGCAAACTAAGGTCAGTCATTTTAAACAAATGCTTCATCTCTTCTTTGAACAGTAGCACTTCATATTTGTTGGAGCCCATGATGATGAGATCGTCGATGTAAATGCCGACAAGGAGCCTTAACGTGCTGGTGCCGCGTGCGTACACACCATGCTCCAGCTTGTTCCTATGAAAGCCAAGCGACTGCAACTCGTTGTCGATCTTGGCATTCCACGCCCCCAGGGCTTGCTTGAGCCCATACAAAGCTTTCTTGAGGCGAAGTACCTTGTGATCCTCCCCTTTCACCTCGAATACCGGCATCTGCGCGACGTAGACGACCTCTTCGAGCTCTCCATTCAGAAAAGACGACTTCACGTCCATGTGGTGTACATGCCAGCCTTCGTGCGTAGCAAGGGCGATGATGAGACACAAAGACTCCATTCGTGCGACCGGCACGACACCTCCTCGTAGTCGATGCCGAAGCGCTGGATGTAGCCCTTAGCAATGAGCTGCACCTTGTACTTGGTGATGTCGCCGACGGACTCCTTCTTAAGTTTGTAGACCCACTTGAGGCCTATGGGGCGGTGACCAGCGACAGGATCAACCAGCTCCCATGTGTCGTTCTCCTCGATCGAGTGCATCTCCTCGTGCATGGCACGTCGCTACCATGCATGACGCTCAGTGGTGGTGAAATTGGTGGGTTTGTCTTCTACCGTGAGATGCAGCTCAGCTGCTCCCACGTCGAGGATGTTCTTCAAAGTCATGTAATGGTGTGGTGCCGCTTCGTCATTGTCGTTGTCGAAGTACAACTCAGTGCCTAGTGGTGGAGACACATGTAGGGGTTCGTAACATGGAAAACAAAAAAATTCTACCGCATGAACACACACAAGCCAAGATCTATCTACTAGATTGTAGCAACGAGTCGATGGGATCTCACCCTTGAAGATTCCAAAGCGGTTAACGAGATCGGATTCTCGTCGGTGATGTAGCCGTTCACTAGACGATATCAAGATCGCGTAGATGATCCTTCCAGCGCTGCATTTTGGCAGCGCTTCCGCAGTCGGTCACACGTTTGGTACTCGATGAACACCTTCCTCTCCCTTGTTCTAGCAGGCAGCAAAGGTTGTAGTTCTCTCCTCGCGATTCCGGCAGCACGACGGCGTGGTGTCAGAAGTAGAGGGAAGATCCCACAGGGCTTTGCCTAAGCCGTAGCGGGTTATGGTGGAGAAATAGGGTTTCCCCGGCTATCTAGGGTTTAGACACCAGATAGGTCATAGGAGGAGGTGGAACCGGTGGCGACTAGGGCGTCGGCGGTGATCCGGCGGCGGCGCACGACAGCGATGTGGTTTGGCTGGCGGCGGCTTGGAGGGGTGGGTCTTGTGGTGGTCTTGGGGCACCCCCTCCCCTCTATTTATGAGAGGGAGGGGCAGCTTGGGAGAGGGGAGTTTGAATCCTATCCAAACTCCCTCTCCTACTTGGCGCATGATGGAGGGAGAGAAGGATTCTCTCCTTCCTCCACCAGGAAACATTGTCCCAGTTTGAATTTTCAAACTTGCCTTTTGACTTTCAATTTTGGAGTTTAATTTCTATCTTTTAAACTCACAGCCAAGTGACCTAGGACATGATGCAATCATTCCACTTAGTCATGACACATTCATGTACCCTTCCCCTTTTGGTCCGGTGAACCTTCTAGACCCTTCTAGAATATTCCGATGAAAACACCGGAATCATTCCCGAACTCCGGAATTGGACTTTACTTATATGAATCCTATTCTCCGGACCATTCTAGATCTCCTCGTGGTATCCCGGCTAGTGTGTCTCCCTACGGTTCGTGAATTATGCAGACATGATTGTGGCATCCCGCAAAACCACTACTAGAAAATCGCGTTGAATTTGTGCATTGCATCGCCATCATCATGCATTGTTTGCCAAAACTATTTCGCAAAGCCCGTTTTGTTTTCTAAAACGCCCCATCTTTATTCAAACGCAAACCCGGTACTCCGGATTAATTGTTTCGTCTGGCAATGGTTTTCAAAAGCCCCGTTCAAAATATTAAAACATTTAAATTATTTTTAGCGGGGCAGTCGAACGGGCCGAATGACCCGAACGACCACCCCAGAATTAAATCGGTCCATTCAATCCAGCCCCACCTAAATCCTACATCTACCTAAATTCTACCCACCCCTACCTGGCCACCTCACCCCCTCCAATCCCTGTTTGACACCTCACCTCTCCCCTCCCCTCTAGCCTATCAAAACCCGCCACATCAGCCTCACCCACTCCCTCTCTCTCTCCCTCTAAACCCAACCCCACACCAAACACACACTGCCCCACACACACCACACGCTACACGCACACACTGCACCCACGCGGCGCCCCCCCCTCTCCCTGCCGTGGGCCCCACGCGTCAGCCCCCTGTCACCACGCAAGACCCCAGCCCCCACACCCGCCAGCCAGCCCCCGGGCCCACCACCAACCTTCCAAGGTGCCCCGCCCTCTTTCTCCTCAAGACGCGCCGACCCCCGCCAGCTCCAGGCCCCGCCGGGCCTCCGCCACCTCCCACCCGGAGCCTCCGCCTCGCCTCCAGCCCTCCCACACCGCCCTGCGGCCGCTCTGCGCCCGGCCGCCCGCCCGCCTCTAGCTCCTCCAGCCCTCCGCTCCTGGCCGCCTCCTGCCTCGAGCCTCCTCCCCAACCTCGCCCTGGCCCATGTTCACCACGCCCCTCCCTCCAGCCTCAACCCTCCCCGACCATGAGCTCAAGGCCTCCCCGCGCCAAGGCTGCCACCCCGCTGCTCCACCACCTCTGCTGGCGCTGCCGCCGGCCTCCGTCCGTCTGCTGCCTCGGATCCTCCAGCGAGCGCCGCCAGTTCCTATCCGCCGCCCGCCCACCGTGCCCGTCGTCCTCGGCCCGTCGCCCCTCGGCCGCCGCCTTCGCCGCCTTCGCTCCCTGCCGTTTTTTCGCTCTACTTTTCCCTGCTGCGACCTCCCTCTGCCGACGTCTCCCTTCTCTGCAGGTGTGGCCTGCTGCCACTGCAGCGCCGACAGTGCTGGCCATCTAGCGTCTTGCACGCTTGCCGCCCCTCGTCGTGTTCCCCCGTGCACGCAGATAGCAAGATCTACCTCGCTGCATGCCCGGCACAGGAATCATCTTCAGGAGGTCCATGTTAGCTTGTCGGTGTGTTCTAGCTACTGCTCTGAGACGCGACCCTCGCCAACCCGAGTCAGCTGGACAAGGCCTCTGTCAAGATCTCCGTCATGGGACACCAAGATCTACCGCATGGAAACCAAAGGCCCGAAGATTGATTCGAAGACCGATCCCGGTGTTTGAAGACCGAACCCCAAGATCTACCTCACGGAGCGGCGAACCCCCCCGAACCCGAGGACCATCGGTCAAGATCGCCACCGATAAAAACCGGACCGATAAGGTCTTCTACATGGGCACCGAGTACTTCTTCCTGGCTCCGAGCAAAGTTCACCATCGATAATTGAAACCGGCACCCTCCAAGATCTTCTCCCCGATTCGACAAGCGCTTCATCCCGAACGCCATGACCGTCGACATGACCCGAAGACCGCGAATGCGACAAGAACGACACCGACCAGGGCGGACCCGATGCGCCCCCGACGCCAACCAAGCCCTGCTCCCCGGTTGCGACAAGACCTACCCCGATGGTCGAGAATGTTACGCCAAGATCGAACCCCAGACCCGAACCCTGAGACCGACCCCGAACCCCGGATCCCCAAGACCGTCGAGACCCCTCAATGTGTGAACCCTTTTCCGAAACCTTATTTTATAACATAATAACAACTTGTTGCATATTTAATCATTCATCTCGCATGCATATCTGTGGTTTGGGGGCCTTATGCCGATTCACCGTATAATTAAATATGGGGCCCATATGCGGGCAAATCTAGTCTCATATTGGCCTCATTTAAACTTGTGTAGCGAACCTGGTGCTATATTCTTGCCTTGTTAAAACAACATTTAAATTGCGGGGCTTCTAAACAACATGAACCATATAATTACTTGTCGGGACCCCGGTTCCGCTTAATATGACCCATCGCATCGCATCTTTGCCATGTCATACATCATACATGCATCATGCCGATCTTCTGCCGTTGTATTAAATATTGCATCCGGTGTTTATTCTAGTGTTTTGCTTCTTCGCGGATAAGGCCGTTGAGTTGATGTGAGCTTCGCCCCGTTCTTCGGTTGAACCTTCGATAATGTTTTCAGGCGAGCATCTCACCCTTTCTACCTATCTTACTTTTATAGTATTTATTCCCTCCTGTTGATCTGTTGCTATCTGTGTTGCGATGCTTTAGCTTCCGTACCTGTGTTATACCGTGCAGCCCTATATTGCCTTGGACACATCCTAATACCTGTTGTTTGGTAGATAGTTGGACCTGCGCGTCGTAGTTGCTAGCTCAAGTGCTGATGTGTGTCGTCATATGCCACAGTTGATGATGTATTGCCGCATGTTGATGTTGGAGATGATTCTAGTTTACTTATCGTCACTTTAATTTCTGTTTAACAACTAAAATTGAAATAAGCAGAGGCATCGGTGGGTGATAGATAATATTTGGTTTCCGAATGCCCACTTGTGTCCCGTAAGACCCCGAGTACTTGATACCTGTTCCTTGTTTTATCGCGCTATCCACATTCGGGAGGTATATGGGACCCCCCTGAGCCAGAGCTTGATTCAGTCTTATTTCTTGGGGCCACAAACTAGTTTGAGGTTTTTATTTACGATCCTGTACTTATGCCATGCTATTATCTGTTTTAAAATTGTGCGATGAGCACACTGTACTGTTTAGGATCGTGGCACGATTCCGCGGTGTCGACAAGCCCAGTTTTGGGTTCCCAGTCGTTCACAGCCGTCCCCACCACCTTGAGTCCGTCTCGGAGCTTGCTTACTTCGTTGCGGGTGTACTCCAAGGGGTGGCCCCCTGAAATATTTCTGAATCCTGTGATTGTTCAGTCGTGAAAGCCTCGTTGGGTTTTGATTTGGTTTTTCCGAGGTTGATCGAGCGTGTGTTGCTATTGGTGCACCCCCGGTAAAACTTTCTGAAAGCCGTGTCCGCGGATATGGACGACTTGGAGCACAGTATCTCGATCATAGACAAGCATAACTAAAGTTTACTGCTATAAATTTGACTTTATAATGACTAGTAATCAGCTTCACTATAACGGAATGGCTAAATAATACTGCCCACAATTGTTTGTTTGAATTGTCGCTTGCGACCATTGTACCTGACTAGTAAATCTTGCAACTACAACGGAATGGCTGAATAAAAGTACCAACAACTGCTGGGTTTCGGGATTACATCATGCTATCTGTATCTGATTAGTAATTGTTGCAATTACAACGGAATGATTAACTAAAAGGGCCCACTGCTTCCTTTATCAGGATGAATATCTAAACCTGACTAGTAATTGCTGCAACGATAACTGAATAAGTAAAACTGCCAACGGTGTGAGTTCCTCGGTTGACTTCCTCGTTTGGTCTCGAGGGGAAACACCAGGATGGGTTTGTTTGGTGTTAGCTTCAGGTTGGATCCGGATAGGTCATTCTCACCCCCCTCTGATAACCGCCAGTTGTATCGAGTCTCTATAGGTTGTTTAGTGCATGCTGCCGCTGCCGCTCCATCCACCATACCTATGTAGGCGAGGACCGCCGAATTCTAGCCTCGCCGTGTACTGGCCTCAGTACTGACGCTCCTTCTTTTTCCTTTGCCCTTTGTCGGCACCCCTTTTGTTTAAGCAGGTTTGAGATCGACGTCGTTAGCAGGGTTACCCTTCCGGCTTGGCCTGGGCAGGGTTATGGACGCCATTGGTTATTCTTCAGGGCTCTTAGCCCCATTTGCATCTTGTCCGTAGTCGGACGCTGTATCATTTTCAAGGTGATTTGGATCTTTGTACATTATATCTGTATTCTTGACTCTTTGAGTCGCTGTTATATATATATCTGTTATGTGGGTCCCATCGAGGACTGTTGTGTAATGTTATTACTTTGCTTTCCACCCGCACGAAAGTGCCTGGTGGGCACCTTTGAATCGTTTCTATGCGGGTTTGGCGAATTTTGCTCAAACTTGCATAGGTCCGATTCTGAGGGTGTTACAATGATCGAGACTCTTCTCCGATCAATAACCAATAGAGGAATCTGGAAATTCATATGGCTCCCACATATTTCTACGATTACTTCGTGATCGGATGAACCATTTACATATGATTCCAATTTCCCTTTGTCTCGCGATATTTTATTTATCCGATGTCTGATCGTCGATATCTCTACATACCTAGTTCAACCTCGTTACCGATAAGTACTCTTTACTTGTTCCTGTGATATGTGATCCCTTGTGAGCTAGTCACATGCTTGCAAGCCAATTGGATGACATTCCACCGAGAGAGCCCAGAGTATATCTATCCGTCATATGGATGGACAAATCCCACTCTTGATCCATGTGCCTCAACCCATACTTTCCAAACACTCAATGCCACCTTTATAGCCACCCAGTTACGGTGTGACGTTTGATGTCATCAAAGCATCCTTCCGGTGATGGTGATTAACATGATCTCATGGTCGAAGGAATTAGGTTACTATGTATCTGAAAGCATATAGCAACTGAACTATATTAAATGACTTGATCTTTATGCTGCGCTTAACTATAGGAGTATGTCCATCATACCATTCTCCTAATGATATGATCTTGTTTTTAATAACACCTCAATGTTCATGATCAGGAAACCATGATCATATATTAATCAACAATCTAGTTTAACAAGAGGCTTTACTAGGGACTCTTACATGTTTACAAAAAACACAAGTATTAATGTTTCGGATTAATACAATTATAGCATGGTATGTAAACATTTATCATAAACATGAAGATATGATAATAACCTCTTTATTATTGCCTCTTGGGCATATCTCCAACAACACATACTCCACCTTCGTGTTCGGCACGAACACATGTTCCGTAGGTACTGGCGAAGGTGGCGTGGATGAACTCGACGAGGCCTGGCGTGGGTGCGTGATGGAGCTTGGCGTGCGTGCTGGCGTGCGTCCTGCTGGTGTAGCGTCATATGTCATGGGAGATACACTCCCTACTCCTGATGTCGTGCCTGCACCCAGCGTGTCTGTCCACGTCGTGAACTCAACACTGAAAGTTCTAGACATAATTGTGTTCTCTATTCCTTCAGTCGCCCAATCTCATTGCGCTATCTCGTCGAAGACCACATCGCCTTGCCCCAGAAGTGCGCCGGCATGCCTTTCTCCATGAGAAGACAACGAGCCATGCCCACTATGCTCTAGTTAGGACAATCCACAATGCCATTTTGCTGGGGAGCATACGACGCTGTCAGATGACGCGCACTCCTAGCTGTGCGTAGTAGGAATTCATGTCCTTGGAGGTGAACTCTCCTCCATGGTCGGTGCGCAGCGTGCACACCTTCCGCTCTGCTTCATGCTCTGCCTCCTCCATGTACTTATTGATGGCATCACCTGCCTCGTCCTTGGTGGCTAGCAGAATGAGACACATGAACCTGTTGTAGTCGTCGACGAGGAGGAGGAAATATCGCTTGCCTCCCAGCGTCATCGTCGTGATCGGCACGCACAAGTCGCCATGGACAAGGTCGAGCAGGCCTGAGGCACGATACAGGGGCTTCGTCACTGCTTTCCCGCCAAGCAGCTGTCGTAGAGTTGCCCGACGCGTTCGATCTGAGGCAGGCCACACACCATCTCCCCTTTGGCGAGCTTGCGGAGAGCGTCGAACTAGATGTGGCCGTACCTCGAGTGCCACCGCCGCCTCGTCGTTGCCGTGATCCGACAGGCACACGAGCTGCGTCAGTTCGAGGCGCAGGATGTACAAGCGTCCTAGGCTCCACTGAACCCGAGCTAGAATCTTGCCATCAGGATCCCAGAGGCGCAACTCACTGTGGTGAATGCGCGTCTCATAATCGATCTTGTCCAACTGACCAAGACAGATGATGTTTCTCTGGAAACGGGGAAGGTAATACACTTCTGTCAGAGTGTGGTGCTCACCGTTTCAACACTTGAACATAATTGTTCCCCTCCCGCAGATCTTTACCCTGGATCCGTTGCCCAGCTTCACGAATCCGGTGATGCTGGCGTCCAGGTTTATGAAGGCGTCACGCCGCCCGGTCATGTGGTTACTCGCCCCGGTGTCGAGGAACCAGTAGCTGTCGTAGTCACCGTCTCGCGCCGCCGCGCGCGCCAGAGACCACTCCTCGTTGAGCATAACGTGTTTGTTGACCGCCCCCTCCGTCGTGGTGACAGAGAGGGAGCAGATCTACGCCATCAATAGCGCCGCGGGCTCCTCCTCCTGGGCGAGATGGGCCTGACCGGTGGCCTCGCCACCCTGGTTCTTCCTCTCCTCGCGTGGTTCGGTGCATTCCTTGGAGAAGTGGGCCGTTTTGTTACAATTATAACACTTGATCTTTGTCATGTCAAGCTCGCCGTATTTGGGTTTCCCTTTCTTGCCCTTGTTTTTGGACCCGCCGCCGGAGCCTTGGCCTTGCTCGCGCGCTGCTTCTTGCGCGCTTCCCATTCCACCTCCGTGAGAAGCAGAGTGCCGCTACTGGCACTAGCGCTGAAACGCCCCTCTAACGACCGCATGCGCCCGATTATTTCCTCCACTGACACGGTGCTTAGGTCGAGTAGGGTTTCAATGGAGCAAGCCATCTGCGCGTACCGCTCGGGCACCTCGCGCAGAATTTTCTGCACCACTCTGACCTCGTCCACGGTGTCGCCGAGGGATCATAGGTTGTTGACGAGGGACGTGATCCTCATCGCGAACGATTCCAGCGTCTCGCCATCGTGGAACGCGATGTCCTAGAATTCCTTGCGGAATCATTGCACCGTCTCCCCCCGGACGGGGTTGACGCCGACCCGCATCACCTTGATGGTGCCCCAAGCCTCCTTGGCGCTCTTCTTCACCACGAGCGTGCCCACCATCTCTAGCGGCACAGCTCGCAAGATCGCCGCCAGGGCCACCTTGTCATTGGGGGCACGCTTGAATCGTTTCCCTCCACCGCCTCCCACAACATGCAGGCTTCCATACCAGAGACCACTCGACGTAGGTGGTGGCTGTGAGCATTGGCCATACCAGGACACCGGACTGCACCGGCCGCTCCTGGATCGTCCGCTCGTGGGCGATTATCTTGTTGCCGCCGTTCCGTCGTGAACGGCTTCTCCGATCGCGCATGCGTGTTGTCCGTCGTCCGAGACGCATCTCCTGGCAGACAAGAGCCTGCTCCGTCCGCCATGGTCCTCATCAGGGCCTGTTTGAATGTGGCTCTCTGATGCCAAATGTCAGCCGAGCACCTGAAACACTCTGACTCGGAGAGGGAGAACAACAGAGAGCACAAGACAAGAGAATTTGTGCCGATTAAAACTTCCTTTTATTCTGCTTATTACAAACGGAAATTGCGGCTAGCTAGCTACACTGTGGTTGAGAAGCGATTCAAAAAAAGTATGAATCGGTTCCATACAGTGTGGAGGTCGAACCATACGAAAATATCCCTTGAATCGACTCAACTAGTTGGTTCGCTTCTAAATGAATTAAATAATGATAACAAAGCACACGGTCGCAGAAGGAGTCTGAAAGCAGTGTAAATGTGCAGCGTTTCCATTTACTTTTGTTTTCTTTATGCATTCACTAAGCGAACTCATACACTGCAGCTATTTCAGCGCCGATTCTTAGAATCTTTGAACCGGCGCACCAGTGTGGCTAGTCAGAGGCCTAAAACGACTCGTGCAGTGGATTATACCTAATAACAAAAGAAAACCCGCCGCTGGCTGCATGGCCGCGTGCCGTCGCTATGCCTACGCCTAGGCCCAATGTTCGTGTGCGAAACACGCGAGAGGCAATTATTTGACCTACTAATTAAACTTACGTACGTACACGATTGACGCTAGCTCCCTAATCCAACGGACCCGCACGATCGAGCCGAGCTTTGCAATCCTATCATATCCTACCTACGACGCGGGAGGCAACGTACAAGCTCCGGAGGAGACTCGACTCGACCGTCCCAGAGGACGTATATATTATGTTAGGAATAGGCATCGACGCGGAAAACCCTAACCCGGAGCAGACTCGACTCCACCCAGCCACAGCTGGTCGCATCGCCCAACCCCAGCCAAAACCCAAGCGGCCGCAGCAGCAGCCTTATGCTCCTCGGAACCAGCAAGCGCGGCCAAGCCGCCGGCGATGGCCACGGCGCAGCGCTGCTCGACACCCTCGGTCTCGGGAGCTTCGCGCAGCTCGACCTCCCTACGCCGCCCGATGGGCTCGACCTCGATCTCACCGCCTCGGTGGACCACTCCTCAGGATGCATCATTGTCTCCATGGGAGGCGAAAGCATCATCGCTTGGCCCGTCGACCTCGCGAACGCACTCTCAATGCCGCTAGGCAACAAGCTCAACCTCGCCGCAGAGGACGCGGCCTTGTTCTCTTCACCGGAGGCAATCGCCGCCGTGAGGGTGTTCGTTTATGACCGGCTGCTGCTGGGAGGTGGCCAGATGTTGCCGGAGGAGATCCTCACGTCCTTGCAGCTGGTGGAGGATGGGAAGGCGTACGCCGTGGACTGGGGCTGGTTTGTCTGGGCGTTTCTGAGCTGGGATGTGTTGATCGGGAAGGGACGACGCTGCAGTCACTTCCTTCTCCGATTGATCAAGTGCCAAAGGCCGGATCTTTTCCCCTCCGAGGTTGATGGGGGAAAAGGCCTTATACTGCAGCAGCAACAGCGGGAGACATTGTTGCTCCATGGGGGCAAAAATATTGGTGTGTCGGAGAAGATGCCAGCATTTGGATCAGGAATTGAGACTGAATATCAGGAAGACGGCAACCATGAAAGTGCAAATGTTTCTTCTCGACTTTGTTCTTTCCGTGCCAGTCGACAACAAGCTGTAGCTCATGTCTCAAACTTGGAGAATTTGGCTTCGAGTGGGGACAGAATTTTGGCACACACTATAGCTGAAATACAGCAAATGAGGGAGAGGGTGAAGGAGAAAGACAATCAAATAAAATCTATCACCGAAGATACAAAGAAGGAAATTCAGGCAAGGTCCACCAAACTTAAAAAACTTGAGCATGATGAAAAGCTAATGCGTCACACTCTTCATGGGTGCAAAAGACGGTTTCAAGAGTCCTCTGCTGCATTTTTGGAGTATCGTAAGATGTGTCAAGAAAGTGGTGTTTCATCTTTGGATGTTGTGGCTGATGAGAAGAATCAGGTACATTGGAGGATGCAGCAGGAACGGGAAGCCCATGAAATTATTAATGGGATTCAAAAACATTGGCTTTCCAAGTTTTCGGCATGTGACACCAAGATTACAGCGATGTTAACAAATCTGGCAGACATCAACAATGAAGTGAAAAGGTTGAAGGATTCCAGATCAATTCAGGATCCTAATGTGGTACCTCATCTTTGACTTGTGCACTTAGGTAATTTCTCTGAAAAACAGTTCATGCTTATTCCTAATCAGTCTTGGTCGGTTGTATACTATGTCAAAGTTGAGCTCTGGTCTTAGATATACACTGATTTTGCACAGAATCTACATTGCTGATGCAAGTGGCCGTTGTCCGTTCAAGTCTTTGGCAGGCGGTGAAGGATGGTGTTGCTGAAATAGCCGAGATATGGTTCCCGTATGGATCTTTGGTGATTGTCGTTCTGTTATAATTTTGGTTTTATTTATGCCTATAGCTTATGATGAACATTTAAGAGGGGTGATATGTCGTGTGTATTTATCTCCTTGCTGGATACTTGGTTAGAGCATGAAGGATACGCCTGTATGCTATCTTTGGCTTCCATATTTACTTTTCATGTGGAATGAATCATTGTAACGATGTGGTGGTTCTCTTATATGAAACCGGGTGATCTACCCTTTATGGGATGAAGTAAGGGAGGGACGGATATAGGCTGATTTTCAATTTTGCTTGATGTCTGATTGCCTGAGTGAATTCGACAATAATTGGTTGGATTGCTGTTACATTGTCTTTCCATACCCTGTTTCATCATCTCTTTCATTGCTTCATTCATTGAATACTCTTATAAAGAGCAGAAAATGCTTTGTGAGAAAAGCTATTTGTGATTTCTTTTCAACTGAGCAAAGTGGCTTCCTATGAATGGAATCTATTAATTATTTAGATGTTCTGACTCCTATATTCCATCAGTGTAGCCTGATAAACTGATGATTATCGATCTGGTGGAAAAGATGACCCCCTTGAGGGTCTCGGGTATGTGTTATATAGGTGATGAAAAGCCCATCACGTGGCGCATACAGGAGGGGGTATACATAAAGAGGAGTACTACTCCAAGTCTACGTATACGGCAAATAAAGGAAAAAACTCAAGTATTGTTTAACAATGATTAGTTCTCCAGTAACAGCTCATTTGTTGTCTACAGCTTCTGTTAACTGTAGTTGTCAGACATTTGTTGTGCTCCAGATCTTATTCTTCTTTTCAACAGTGCTCTTCACATCAGTATTGCATGTCTTAGACATCTCTTACTCTCTGGTGCTAATATTCATAGTTTGTTTTCTGTAGCCGCATAGCCTGTTGAGGAACTAACCCTCTATTGGCTTAAATCGCAAGACCACGTTTGTCAGAATCTTAGAATGGAGCCTCATTTCTTCCATACTTTGTCTCCAGTAGTGTTAATTATTCCATCTATAAAAAGGCTTTGTTTCCGCTGTCATATCCAAAGTTTCTTTATTTTCTCTATTGACATTATTACCAGTTCAATATCTAGGACAGCTCAGTGTTTTACTGCAACCATTCATTGAAATGTAGTATGAGATGCGAATCAAGATTGTTTTCAATTTATTTCTAGGCTTCTAGTTAAGTGTATGCTCTTTTGGCTTATTAGCATGATGAGTCAATTAACACTACTAGAAAAACCATCTTCGGTTCGATCACTAGAAGCCCAGCAGTCCCGGCCCGTCACGAACCGCGACTAGTGCTAGCACTAGTCCCGGTCCGTGAGGCCTCCAACGGCTAGAAATGGCTATAAGCATTAGTCCCGGGCCGGACCAGAGCATTAGTCCCGGTCCGTAATACGGCCCGAGACTAATAAGCTGGAGCGGGGCAATAGCTCTTTTCGGGGACTATTAGTCCCGGGTCGTATCACGGCCCGGGACTAATTGTCCGTCACTATATATACAGCTCCCTGGCCAGCTGCCCTAAAGCATATGGTGGCCATTTTTCTCAAAGAAAGCAAGAGAGTTCATGCCATTTTTTTTCTCAAGATTTGTCAAGATTTAGTTTGCAACACCTAAATCCAAAGCTTTAAAAGGTTAGAACTTCATTCTTTCATCTCTTATTGCTACTTTAGCTCTATATAATGCTCTAGAAGTATAGAGATATGGATCAAATGCATGCATGCTCTAGAAGTAGCTAGAAGGATTTTGATATTTATGTGTAACAAATTTTGATTAGGCACATAGTTACTAAAAATTGAAATGTGTAATTTTAGAGTTTCAGAGCTTAGAATGGAATGAGGTTTTCACTGATGGAACAATAATAAAAAACTCCATATTTATCATGTTGATTGTTTTCTCCAATTCACAAATTGGTGCATGTAAATTTTTCAAAATTCAAAATTAATGCTCTAGAAGCTCTCAATATAACTTGTAATAATTTTATCATGTTGTGTAATGGTTTTTGATATACTTTTACTATAATGCAGATGGTCCGGGAATGGATGTACGGTACTGACCGACGCTCTGGCGAGTTCATTAATGGCGTGCATGAATTCATCCGTGTTGCTGATGCAAACAAGCACAATGGTTTTGTATTATGTCCATGTAATGTACGTAGGAATTAGAAGGATTATTCTGACTCAAAAACCCTTCACAGCCACCTGTTGAAGTCCGGCTTCATGCCCAGTTATAATTGTTGGACCAAGTACGGAGAGAGAGGGGTTATAATGGAAGACAATGAAGAAGAGGAGGAGGATGAAAACTATCATGGTTTCCCTGAGTACGGAGATACTTCCATGGGGGATGCTGAAGGGGAGGATGAAGAAGAGACACATGATGAACCCGCTGATGATCTTGGTCGGACCATTGCCGATGCACGAAGAGATTGTGAAACTGAAAAGGATAGGGAGAAGTTCAATCACATGCTAGAGGATCACAAAAAGTTGTTGTACCCAAATTGCGAAAATGGTCTGAAAAAGCTGGGCAGCACACTGGAATTGCTGCGATGGAAGGCTGAGTGTGCTATACCTGACTCCTCATTTTGAAAAGTTGCTGAAAATGATGAAGAATATGCTTCCAAAAGATAATGTATTGCCCGCCAGTACATACGAAGCAAAAAAGGTTGTCTGCCCTCTAGGTTTAGAGGTTCAGAAGATACATGCATGCCTGTAACACCCTCAGAATCGGACCTATGCAAGTTTGAGCAAAATTCGCCAAACCCACATAGAAACGATTCAAAGGTGCCCACCAGGCACTTTCGTGCGGGTGGAAAGCAAAGTAATAACATTACACAACAGCCCTCGATGGGACCCACAGAACAGATATATATACAAGCGCGACTCAAAGAGTCAAGAATACAGATATAATATACCAAAGATCCAAATCACCTTGAAAATGATAGGGCGTCCGACTACGGACAAGATGCAAATGGGGCTAAGAGCCCTGAAGAATAACCAATGGCGTCCATAACCCTGCCCAGGCCAAGCCGGAAGGGTAACCCTGCTAACGACGTCGATCTCAAAACCTGCTTAAACAAAAGGGGTGCCGACAAAAGGGCAAAGGAAAAAGAAGGAGCGTCAGTACTGAGGCCAGTACACGGCGAGGCTAGAATTCGGCGGTCCTCGCCTACATAGGTATGGTGGACTGAAGCGGCAGCATGCACTAAACAACCTATAGAGACTCGATACAACTGGCGGATATCAGAGAGGGATGAGAATGACCTAACCGGATCCAACCTGAAGCTAGCACCAAACAAACCCATCCTGGTGTTTCCCCCTCGAGACCAAACGAGGAAGTCAACCGAGGAACTCACACAGTTGGCAGTTTTATTTATTCAGTTATCGTTGCAGCAATTACTAGTCAGGTTTAGATAATCATCCTGATAAAGTAAGCAGTGGGCACTTTTAGTTAACCATTCCGTGATAGTGGCAACACTTACTAGTCAGATACATTTATCATGAGATAACCCAAAAACCCAGCAGTTGTTGGTACTTTTATTCAGCCATTCCGTTGTAGTTGCAAAATTTACTAGTCAGGTACAATTGTCGCGACAACCAAACAAGCAATTGTTATTAATTAGCCATTCCATTATAGTGAAGCTGATTACTAGTCATTATAAGTCAAATTTATAGCAGTAAACTTTAGTTATGCTTGTCTATGATCGAGATACTGTGCTCCAAGTCGTCCATATCCGCGGACACGGCTTTCAGAAAGTTTTACCCCGGGTGCACCAATAGCAACACACGCCGATCAGCCTCGGAAAACCAACTCAAAACCCAACGAGGCTTTCACGATCGAACAATCACAGATTCAGAATATTTCAGGGGCCACCCTTGTAGTCTACCCAAGAACGTAAGCTCGCTCCGAGACGCACCCAAGGTTTGTGGGGTCGGCGGTACACGACAGCAGATCCCCAAACAGGGACTGTCGATACCACGTAAACGGGTCACAATTCCTAACAGACAAAGGTGCTCCTCGCACAATTTAAATAGAAAGTAGCATGGCATAAGTACAGATCGTAATAAAACCTCAAACTAGTTTGTGGCCCCAAGAAATAAGACGGAATCAAGCTCTGCTCGGGGGTCCCATATACCTCCGGATGTGGATAGCGCGATAAATCAAGGAACAGTATCAAGTACTCGGGTCTTACGGGACACAATTGGGCTCGAAACCAAATATTATCTATCACCCACCGATGCCTCTGCTTATTTCAATTTTAGTTGTTAAACAGAAATTAAAGTGACGATAAGTAAAACTAGAATCATCTCCAACATCAGCATGCGGCAATACATCAACAACTGTGGCATTTGACGCATAACAAAGACCGGAGCAAGCAACTACACGACGCGCAAGTCCAACTATCTACCAAACAACAGGTAACAGGATGTGTCCAAGGCAATATAAGGCTGCAAGGTATATCACTGGTACGGAAACTAGAGCAACGCACACAGATAGCAATAGATCAACAGGAGGGAAGTAAATACTATAAAAGTAAGATAGGTAGAAAGGGGGGAATGCTCGCCTGAAACATTGTCGAAGGGTTCAACCGAAGATCGGGGCGAAGCTCACATCAACTCAACGGCCTTATCCGCAAAGAAGCAAAACACTAGAAGAACACCGGATGCAATATTTAATACAACGGCAGAAGATCGGCATGATGCATGTATGATGTATGGCATGGCAAAGGTGCGATGCAATTAGGTCAGATTAGGCGGAACCGGGGTCCCAACAATTAATTAGGTGGTTCAAGTTAGTTAGATACCCCGCAAATTAAATGTTGTTTTACATGGCAAAAGAGGATACGGGTTCGCTACACAAGTTTAAATGAGGCCAATATAAGACTAAATTTGCCTGCATATGGGCCCCATATTTAATTATTAGGTGAATCGGCATAAGGCCCCCAAACCACAGATATGCATGCGAGATGAATGATTTAATGCAACAAGTTGATATCATTTATAAAAATAGGTTATCGAGAAAAAGGGGGTCACACATTTTAGGGTTCGGCAGATCTTGTTAGGGTTCGATGAACTTGGGGTTTCGGGGTCTGGGGTCGGTCTCAGGGTCCAGGGTTCGACGGTTCGGGCTCAGGGTCCAGATCTGGGGTTCAGGGTCTTCGGATCGGGGTAGATCTTGTTACATCCGGGGTCTTCGGGTCATGTTGTCGGTCATGGCGTTACGAAGATCTTGGCGTCTCGGTAGACGAACTTGGCGTGGCGTCGGGGCGCATCGGTCTCGCCCTGGACGGTGTCGAACTTGTCGGGGTCGCGCAGTAGATCTTGGTTTTTCTTTCGGTTCGGGCCTTGGCGTCCGAGGCAGTACTTGGCCCCTCGAGGTACTAGTCGCACATGTGGTCTTCGGGTTCCATGACGATGATCTTGTCGTTTCGATGTCGGGGTCTTGAAATCCGTGAAGAAAGTCTTGTCGGTCCACGGGGTTCGACCTGCGGGGTTCGACGGTGTCTTGGCGTCCCCTGAGGAAGGTCATGTCGAGCCATCGGGTCTGGTTCGGTCGGGCCTATGGCGGCGCCAGCGGTGCTCCATGAACACCTTGTCGCATCGACGCCACCGGATCCTCGGCTTGGCATGCATCACCCTCGATCACATATCGGCGCATTTCGAGTTCCGGCTCGATGGCGAACTTGAGTTGGTTGCGGCCACTAAGGGAGTTGAGCTTGTCGTGGGAACTCCACTGTAGGTGGCAACCCCGAGGAAGGAACCTGCGTCAAGCGTGGCAGAAGACGGTGGCCCCCCCACTGTGGCTCAGGGTACAGGAGAGGCACAGGGCTTGCTAGCACCGAGCAGAGAGGAGGGCCTCGACGAGGCGCTTGCGGCCACCGGCGACGAGGACACGCAGAGGCGGAGGGCGGAGGCACAGAGGGCCTGCTCGGGAGAGAGGAGGACGCACGACGAGGTCCGGCGAGGCCCTGGCTCGAGCGGCGGCGACCTTGCGGCGGCGGGCGGGGAGGAGCTCGGTCCGGCGACGACGCGCGGGAAGGCGGGCTTGTCGGAGGAAGCTTCGCCGGGCGGGCGGCCTTCGGAACGGGCGACGGCGTAGGGACGTGGGGCGGGGCGGGTCTGGTCGGAGAGGGCGGCGCCGCCGCGGGAGAGGAGCAGGCGGGCGAAGCGAGGCGGCGCGCGGCTGGTCATGAGGCGGCCGCGGCCGAGCGAGCGGCGCGGAGATGAGGACGAGTGTGGCGGGCGCCATGGCGAGGCGAGGCGGGACCGGGCCGGAAGGAGGAGGAGCACGGAGGCGCGGGAGCTGCGGCGGGGCTGAGGGGAGGCGCGCGGCGGCGAAGCTGCGGGGCAGGGCGCCGGTGGCGAGGGAGGGAGAGCGGAGCGACGGCGGCGTGCTTGGCGGGGTGCGGCCGGAGGGCGGGTTGCGGCCGGCGGTGGCTTGAGCGGAGGAGAGAAGACCGGCGAGGGGGCGGGGCACCGCGGCCGGAGGGGAGGACGACGGGGGAGGCGGTTCCGCGGTGGAGGGAGGCGTCGGCACGCGGGTGGAGGAGGACACGGGGGAGGTAGAGAGAGAGGGACGGGCGCGGCAGGTGGGGAGCGGTCGCGCGGGGGGTCCGGGGTGGGCCCCAGGCGGGGATCCCGAGGGGACTTGTCGGTGGGGGGAGGTGGGATCCGGGCAGGTGGAAAGGAGGGGGCTGGAGGGGAGTGCGGTTGGTGGGGCGGGAGGCCGACATGTGGGTTCCAGGGGCGTGGGGGCCCGGGGATCAGAGAGAGGAGGGTGAGAGAGCTGGGTAGAGAAGGAGTGGGCAGGCAGCGGTCCGGGGTGTACCAGCGGGGCGCGCGCGCGTGTGAACGCGGCCAGGCGGGAAAACAGATGGTGGGATCGGTTTGGCTGTGTGCGTGTGTGAGTGGATGTGGGGCTGGGTTGAGAGGGGTGAGGGAGAGAGAGGGGCTGCTGAGGTGGCGTTTTCTAGTTGGTTGGAGGGTAGGGAGAGGGTGAGGTGGCGCAAGGGGAGTGGCCAGGGTGATGTGGAGGGTTGGGTTGGGTAGATAGCTGGGTAGCTATAGGATTTAGAGGGGCAGACTAGCTGGACCGATTTAAAAACAGGGGTGGTCGTTCGGGTCTACTCGGCCCGTTCGACTGCCCCACTAAACTAATTAAATCTTTTATTTAATTTAATTGGGCCGTTTGCAACCCGATAGCAACAAAACAAAATAATCCGGAGACCCGGGGTTTGCATTAGAACAAAGGTGGGGCGTTTTTTGAAAACAAAACGGGCTTTGCGAAATAGTTTTAGCAAACAATGCATGATGATGACGATGCAATGCACAAATTTAACGCGATTTTCTAGTAGTTGTTTTTGCGGGATGCCACAATTCGACACCACTAACAAGGGATCTCGCCCTCGAGATCCGCCTCATGGTACCGGAAGGAAGGTCGGCGATCTGCGTCTTCTCACTTCGTGTAGATCTTCGCGACACCACTAACGAGGGTTCATCCTCCATCTTGAAATCGGCGACACCACCAACAAAGGGTCGTTGTTCCTGATCGTCGAGAGAACACTCCGGAGAAACAAAGGACGAAGGTAGAGGTATCAAACGATAAGGCCACCTCTAACTTCCATGGACGGAGTAAACTGCTGGATCCACTGATTCGACGTATAAGAGCGAATGATAAGAGCAGTGGTAGGGTAGCTACTCCATCCCACACTCAAACCATTACTCTGCACACGAATAAGCGGATTAAGCATCCAACTCTCGGAATTAGACTGAAGATCTTCTTAGATGGTATCCGGAACAAGGAATGTTGTCAGCAGAAATCGTAGGAAAGACACACTGATTAGGTTCCGCGATGGTTCCATTGGCATGAACAACACATGCTCAAGGTTAACCCCAACTTCACCAAAGCTCGTCCTTCTCATATGTTTTTCAACGACACTGATATCCAGCAAGGAACTCATATGGATAAGGAGCTCAAGAACAAAAGATTGGAGGAAGGGTACAACAGACAAGTTGCAGATTGATGATCGTAGCACCTCCGTTACAAAAGGGAGAAAGCGAAACCCTGAAGGTACGACGGAAAACCCAACCACGAGAATTCCTGGACTCGAAGAGAGAGAAGAGAGCGGATTCAAAACACGTAGAGGTAAGAGGAGAACAGCAGAGGGGTAAGGAGTAAAATCAGACCTAACCAGAACTATCCAACCGATTTTGCAAAATAGTTTTGGACACCCTACTTCGGCCGTTAGCTAGGTTATCCTACAGGCTGGACTTGTGGGGTATCGCAACTGCTGAGCTCTGATACCACTCAGAACACCTCGATCGGACCTATGCAAGTTTGAGCAAAATTCGCCAAACCCGCATAGAAACGATTCAAAGGTGCCCACCAGGCACTTTCGTGCGGGTGGAAAGCAAAGTAATAACATTACACAACAACCCTCGATGGGACCCACAGAACAGATATATATACAAGCGCGACTCAAAGAGTCAAGAATACAGATATAATATACCAAAGATCCAAATCACCTTGAAAATGATAGGGCGTCCGACTACGGACAAGATGCAAATGGGGCTAAGAGCCCTGAAGAATAACCAATGGCGTCCATAACCCCTGTGCCAAAGCCGGAAGGGTAACCCCGCTAACGACGCCGATCTCAAAACCTGCTTAAACAAAAGGTGCCGACAAAAGGGCAAAGGAAAAGAAGGAGCCAAGATCGAGGCCAAGACACTGAGGCTAGAATTGGCGGTCCTCAACTACATAGGTATGGTGGATCAAGCGGCGGCAAAGATGCACTAAACAACCTATAGAGACTCGATACAACTAGCGGATATCGAGAGGGATGAGAATGACCTAACCGGATCCAACGAAGCTAGCACCAAACAAACCCATCCCGTGTTTCCCCTCGAGACCAAACGAGGAAGTCAACCGAGGAACTCACACCGTTGGCAGTTTTATTTATTCAGTTATCGTTGCAGCAATTACTAGTCAGGTTTAGATAATCATCCTGATAAAGTAAACAGTGGGCACTTTTAGTTAACCATTCCGTGATAGTGGCAACATTTACTAGTCAGATACATTTATCATCAGATAACCCAAAAACCCAGCAGTTGTTGGTACTTTTATTCAGCCATTCCGTTGTAGTTGCAAAATTTACTAGTTAGGTACAATTGTCGCAAGCGACAACCAAACAAGCAATTGTTAGCCATTCCATTATAGTGAAGCTGATTACTAATCATTATAAGTCAAATTTATAGCAGTAAACTTTAGTTATGCTTGTCTATGATCGAGATACTGTGCTCCAAGTCGTCCATATCCGCGGACCCGGCTTTCAGAAAGTTTTACCCGGCCGGGGTGCACCAATAGCAACACACGCTCGATCAGCCTCGGAAAAACCAACTCAAAACCCAACGAGGCTTTCACGACTGAACAATCACAGGATTCAGAAATATTTCAGGGGGCCACCCCTTGTAGTCTACCAAGCAAGTAAGCTAGCTCGAGACGGACCCAAGGTTTGTGGGCGGCGATGGAACGATAGCAGATCCCCAAACGGGACTGTCGATACCACGTAAACGGGTCACAATTCCTAAACAGTACAGTGTGCTCCTCGCACAATTTAAATACAGAAAGTAGCATGGCATAAGTACAGGATCGTAAATAAAACCTCAAACTAGTTTGTGGCCCCAAGAAATAAGACGGAATCAAGCTCGCTCGGGGGTCCCATATACCTCCCGGATGTGGATAGCGCGATAAATCAAGGAACAGGTATCAAGTACTCGGGGTCTTACGGGACACAAGTGGGCGTTCGGAAACCAAATATTATCTATCACCCACCGATGCCTCTGCTTATTTCAATTTTAGTTGTTAAACAGAAATTAAAGTGACGATAAGTAAAACTAGAATCATCTCCAACATCAGCATGCGGCAATACATCAACAACTGTGGCATTTGACGACACGCAACAGCACTGGAGCAAGCAACTACGACGCGCAAGTCCAACTATCTACCAAACAACAGGTAACAGGATGTGTCCAAGGCAATATAAGGCTGCAAGGTATATCACTGGTACGGAAACTAGAGCAACGCACACAGATAGCAATAGATCAACAGGAGGGAAGTAAATACTATAAAAGTAAGATAGGTACAAAGGGGGGGAATGCTCGCCTGAAACATTGTCGAAGGGTTCAACCGAAGATCGGGGCGAAGCTCACATCAACTCAACGGCCTTATCCGCGAAGAAGCAAAACACTAGAAGAACACCGGATGCAATATTTAATACAATGGCAGAAGATCGGCATGATGCATGTATGATGTATGGCATGGCAAAGGTGCAATGCAATTAGGTCAGATTAGGCGGAACCGGGGTCCCGACAATTAATTAGGTGGTTCAAGTTAGTTAGATACCCCGCAAATTAAATGTTGTTTTACATGGCAAAAGAGGATACGGGTTCGCTACACAAGTTTAAATGAGGCCAATATAAGACTAAATTTGCCCGCATATGGGCCCCATATTTAATTATTAGGTGAATCGGCATAAGGCCCCCAAACCACAGATATGCATGCGAGATGAATGATTTAATGCAACAAGTTGATATCATTTATAAAATAGGTTATCGAGGAAAAGGGGGTCACACATTTTAGGGTTCGGCAGATCTTGTTAGGGTTCGACGAACTTGGGGTTTCGGGGTCCGGGGTCGGTCTCAGGGTCCAGGGTTCGACGGTTCGGGCTCAGGGTCCAGATCTGGGGTTCAGGGTCTTCGGATCGGGGTAGATCTTGTTACATCCGGGGTCTTCGGGTCATGTTGTCGGTCATGGCGTTACGAAGATCTTGGCGTCTCGGTAGACGAACTTGGCGTGGCGTCGGGGCGCATCGGTCTCGCCCTGGACGGTGTCGAACTTGTCGGGGTCAAGCGACTAGATCTTGGTTTTTCTTTCGGTTCGGGCCTTGGCGTCCGAGGCAGTACTTGGCGTCCTCGAGGGGGTACTAGTCGCACATGTGGTCTTCGGGTTCCATGACGATGATCTTGTCGTTTCGATGTCGGGGTCTTGAAATCCGTGAAGAAAGTCTTGTCGGTCCACGGGGTTCGACCTGCGGGGTTCGACGGTGTCTTGGCGTCCCCTGAGGAAGGTCATGTCGAGCCATCGGGTTTGGTTCGGTCTTCGGGCCTATGGCGGCGTCAGCGGTGCTCCATGAACACCTTGTCGTACCGACGTCACCGGATCCTCGGCTTGGCATGCATCACCCCTCGATCACATATCGGGCATTTCGGAGTTCGGCTCGATGGCGAACTTGAGTTGGTTGCGCCACTAAGGAGTTGAGCTTGTCGTGGAACTCCACCGTAGGTGGCAACCCGAGGAAGGAACCTCGTCAGCGTGGCGGAAGACGGTGGCCCCCACCGTGGCTCGAAGTGAGAGGCACAGGCTTGCTAGCACCGAGCAGAGAGGAGGGCCTCGACGAGGCGCTTGCGCCACCGGCGAGGACACGCAGAGGCGGAGGCCTGACAGAGGGCCTGCTCGGAGAGAGGAGGACGCATGGTCGCGAGGAGGCTCGGCGACCTTGCGGCGAGGAGGCTCAGTCCCGGCGGCGGAGGGCGGGCTTGTCGGAGGCTTCGCCGGGAGGAGTGGCTCGGCGACGGCGCGCAGGCGTGGGCAGGCTCGAGGAAGTCGGAGGGCGGCGCGGGCGGAACGGCGACGGCGCAGACGGGGCGGCTCGGGTCGGAGAGGGCGGCCGGGACGGCCGCGGGAGAGGAGCAAAGGGCGGGCGGCGAGGGAGGAAGGGGCGCGGAGGCGCCGCTACGGAGCGAGGGCGGCGCCGAGATGAGGACGAGCGTGGCGGGCGGCGGGGTCGAGGCGAGGCGGACCGGGCCGAGGGAGGAGGAGCACGGAGGCGCTGGAGCTGCGGGCGGGCCGAGGGGAGGCGCGCGGGCCGGCGGGCAGGGCGCCGGCGGAGAGGGAGAGCGAGCGACGGCGGCGTGCGGGGCGCGGCCGAGAGGGCGGCAAGGCTTGAGCGGAGGAGAGAAGACCGCGAGGGGCGGCACCGCCGCGGAGGAGGACGACGGGGGAGGCGGTTCCGCGGTGGAGGGAGGCGTCGGCACGCGGGTGGAGGAGGACACGGGGAAGGTAGAGAGAGAGGGACGGGCGCGGCAGGTGGGGAGCGGTCGCGCGGGGGGTCCGGGGTGGGCCCTAGGCGGGGATCCCGAGGGGACTTGTCGGTGGGGGGAGGTGGGATCCGGGCAGGTGGAAAGGAGGGGCTGAGGGGAGGCGGTGGGGCGGGAGGCCGACATGTGGGTTCCAGGGCGTGGGGCCGGGATCGAGAGAGGAGGGTGAGAGCTGGGTAGAGAAGGAGGGCAGCGGTCCGGGTGTACAATGGGCACAAGGGTGAACGCGGCCAGGCGGGAAAACAGATGGTGGGATCGGTTTGGCTGTGTGCGTGTGTGAGTGGATGTGGGGCTGGGTTGAGAGGGGTGAGGGAGAGAGAGGGGCTGCTGAGGTGGCGTTTTCTAGTTGGTTGGAGGGTAGGGAGAGGGTGAGGTGGCGCAAGGGGAGTGGCCAGGGTGATGTGGAGGGTTGGGTTGGGTAGATAGCTGGGTAGCTATAGGATTTAGAGGGGCAGACTAGCTGGACCGATTTAAAAACAGGGGTGGTCGTTCGGGTCTACTCGGCCCGTTCGACTGCCCCACTAAACTAATTAAATCTTTTATTTAATTTAATTGGGCCGTTTGCAACCCGATAGCAACAAAACAAAATAATCCGGAGACCCGGGGTTTGCATTAGAACAAAGGTGGGGCGTTTTTTGAAAACAAAACGGGCTTTGCGAAATAGTTTTAGCAAACAATGCATGATGATGACGATGCAATGCACAAATTTAACGCGATTTTCTAGTAGTGGTTTTTGCGGGATGCCACAATGCCCTAATGACTACATCTTCTACCGGGGTGAGGATTATGAGAATTTAGATGCATGACCGGTATGCACTTCACTTCGGTATAAGATTAGACGAGATCACCCTGGTGACGTTGAGGGCGAGCCCCTAAGAGGGTTCCTGCGAAGGTGATGTGGTATGCTCCTATAATACCACGGTTGAAACGCTTATTCAGAAACAAAGAGCACGCCAAGTTGTTGCGATGGCATAAAAAGGAACGTAAGTCAGACGGGATGTTGAGACACCCCGCTGATGGGTCGCAATGGAGAAAATCGATAGAAAGTACCCAAAATTTGCAGATGACGCAAGGAGTTTAAGGTTTGGTCTAAGTACAGATGGCATGAATCCCTTTGGGGAGCAGAGCTCCAGTCACAGCACCTGGCCCGTGACTCTATGCATCTATAACCTTCCTCCTTGGTTGTGCATGAAGCGGAAGTTCATTATGATGCCAGTGTTGATCCAAGGTCCGAAGAAAACCGACAACGATATTGATATGTACCTAAGGCCATTAGTGGAAGAACTTTTACAGTTGTGGCACGAACCCGGGATACGCGTGTGGGATGAGCACAAGCAGGAAGAATTTAACCTCCGAGCATTGCTTTTCGTAACAATCAATGATTGGTCTGCTCTTAGTAACCTTTCAGGACAGTCAAACAAGGGATATAATGCATGCACACACTCTTTAGATGAGACTGCAAGTATATATTTGGAACATTGTAAGAAGAATGTATACAATGATCATCGTCGATTTCTTTTGGCCAAGCATCCCTTAAGAAAGAAAGGCAAGCATTTCAACGGTTCGCATGTCACCGCATGAAGCCTAAGGAGCGATCAGCCGAGATATATTTGATATGGTCAAAGATTTGGATCAACGGTAACCTTTGGAAAGGGTCCGGAGGAAAATCTGTTCAAGACGCTGAAGGACACGCACCCATGTGGAAGAAGAAATCTATATTTTGGGAGCTACCATATTGGAAATTCTTAGAGGTCCGCTCTGTAATCGATGTGATGCATGTGACGAAAAAATTTTGCGTGAACGTGCTAGGCTTCTTGGGTGTGTATGGGCAGACAAAAGATACACCGGAAGCACGAAAGGACCATCAACGTATGGAAGACCCAGATGGCCTGCATCCAGAATGGTTTCAAGGTCATGCCAGCTACGCTCTTACCAAACAAGAGAAGGAAATATTTTTTGAATGCCTTGGCAGTATTAAGGTCCCGTCTAGCTTCTCGTCGAATATAAAGGGGATAATAAATATGGCAGAAAAAAGTTCCAAAACCTAAAGTCTCATGACTGCCACGTGATTATGATGCAAATGCTTCCGATTGCATTGAGGGGTCTTCTACCAAATAATGTTCGAGTACCCATTGTGAATCTATGTGCATTTCTCAATGCAATCTCTCAGAAGATAATCAATCCTGAAGATCTACCACTT
Source organism: Avena longiglumis (assembly GCA_030063025.1). NCBI lineage: Eukaryota > Viridiplantae > Streptophyta > Magnoliopsida > Poales > Poaceae > Avena > Avena longiglumis. The sequence continues at coordinate 591,054,631 of CP125973.1, read as the reverse complement.
CTGTAATGATGTGGTCCAATGTCTTGTCGTTTGAGTTGGTGTTCCCACCATCCTTCTTCAATATTATGACGCACTGCTGGTTCACCTAGTCAAGAGATTTCCATTCTCGGTCTGTATTTCTACACAATATGTTTCCCTTTGAGAGGTTCATGGGAATCTTAAAGAAATATGTTCAGAACCATGCTAGGCCGTAAGGAAGAATCTCCGTGGCTATGGAATGAGGAGGTCATTGAATTTTGTGTTGACTTCGTTCCTGACCTTAAGCCAATTGGTCTTCCTCAATCGCGGTATGAGGGGATACTGAGTGGAAAGGGTACTCTAGGAAGGAAATCAATAATATGTAGAGACGGACATTCTTACACCGAAGCACATTACACCGTTCTACATAATTCTATCTTGGCAGCCCCATATATCGAGGAACACATGAAAATCTTACGCTCCAACAACCCTGGAAAGCATGACTCTTGGATTAGAGATGAACACATGAAGAGTTTCGACGGTTGGTTGCAACATCTCATCAAAAACAACACTCTTGGAGATCAGCTATACTTGTTGTCTAGGTCACCATCTTCGACTATATCGACTTTCCAAGGGTACGAGATAAATGGGTAATATTGTTAGGGAGTTCATGAATAGGACATTTAAGCATTAGTAACTTCAATCTTCCCCAAGCTTGAGTTGTACTCTCTCTATCACGAGGTCAAAAGTTATATATCAGATTTCTATCCTTATGAATCTCACTGGGATGATAGAATTTAGAATAAAAGAGATATGTCATTTCCTCCCATTCCATGGATTGTTCATTCTTCAGCAGCTTATACCGTTCTTCAGCTCTCCCTTTCAAGGATATGGAGAGTAACTTCTTTTTCACTTGTTCAGTTGCGATACCTGCACACTTAAACAACCCGCATAATGCATGCATAAAAAGCAAATGATCACCAGGATGGACAGTTCCATCCCCTAAATAATAATTATCCATAACACGATCAACAATACTTGTAGATATCTTAAAAGGATCTATCTCAACAGGTGGTGGTTCATCTAACCCTAACAGTAGTAGTAGTTTTCTCAAACAGAAAACCAAGTGGGTTATCCATATTGGAAACAGAGTAACAAGCAGTAACAAAAAGAAATACTCACAGTAGAAGTTTCTTTTACTAGTTCCACTCTTCAATAGCGCTTCACTCCCCGACAACAGCGCCAGAAAATAGTCTTGATGACCCACAAGTATAGGAGTGTATCGTAGTACTTTCGATAAATAGGAGTGTCGATCCCAACGAGGAGCGGAAGGTGTTGACTAGTGGTATGGAGCAGGAAATCTCTGTAAATACTTAGCAAACGGATTTTTAGGGGTTTTCTGATAAAGCAACAAAATAAAGTGAAAGTAATAAAGATAAAGAACAAACACAGCAAGTGGCCCAATCCTTTCTTAGCAAAGGACAAGCCGGTGGAAATACTTATAAAGACCAAACGTTCTCGAGGACACATGGGAATTCTGTCAAGTGCTTTCGCTTCAAATAGCTGAGTACTCTTCTTTGGTGTTGTAAGTGCTGTGTCAGTGAACCGGTGCTAATGTACCAACCTTACTTGGACTAATACATACTTATGATTAAACCCCCTGCAAGTATCTGCAACTATAGGAAAGTAATTAAAATATAAACCTAACCACAGCCTTAAACTCTGAGATCCTACGCTCCATTGTGCAAAGGTATCCTAATGGGGTTTCAGGTTTCTGTCACTCCGGCAACCCCACGATTAGTAGCCAAATACACAATGCATTCCCCTAGGCCCATAAATGGTGAAGTATCATGTAGTCGACATTCACATGACACCACTAGAAGAATAGCACCACAACTTAAATATACTAAACAATTGAACAATATCTCAACATAAATCCACTACTAACAACATGACTTCTCCCATGTCCTCAAGAACTAGATGGACTAATCACAAGACATCATATGGATCAAGATCAAAGGTGATATGGTGATGAATAACAATCTGAACATAAACAATAATCCAATGGTTCCACTCACAAGCATCAACTACAATCGTAATTAACACCGGGAAAGTTTCCCCTAAAAACTAATGCAAGATCCAACACAATTGTTACAGCGGGATGAAGTGGTGATGATGGTGTTGGTGGAGATGATGGTGTGGATGATGATGATCCCGATGAAGCCTACCTTGATGACGGTGTTGATGGCGACGATCTCCCCTCTCCGGGAAGGAATTTCCCCGACAGAAATCTGTCTACCGGAGAGATCCTTCTCTCTCGGTGTTTTCCGCCCCGCAGAGCGGCGGAAATCTTTCTGTAGTCCCTCCCCTGGTATTAGGGTTCCGTGAGGAAGATATAGGCGAGAGGGCGGAGTCGGGAGCCGGCCAGGTGGGCCACACCTACCCTAGGCGCGGGGCAAGGTGGGCCCACTCCTAGGGGGTGTGGGCCCCCTGTGGCCTGGCTACGCCTCCCCTTCTGGCTTCCTCCGTCTTCTGGGAAAATATAATTTTCCAATATTTTTTTTGTATTTTTCTGATCTTTGCAAAATTGCACCGAAACACCTTCTTTTCCATCAGAATCCAGACTCCAGAAGTCCATATATCCTCCAAGAATCATCCAACATGCAAAAACAGTGGAAAAAACATAAGTAATACCTCATAATAAAACATATATCAATGAATAGAGGCAAATTATGATATAGAATGGTGATGCAAATTGGACGTATCATTCAATTTCACAAGAAGGTCATCAACTTCCGCAAGAGGATTCATAAACAAGTTGTATTTCTCTTGGCCTTTATTGTGCACACTTGTCACACCACCGACATGCTTCATAAATGCATCATATTTATTCCAATTGTTCCAACCACCAAATGCATTGGTTCCCTTGCCAATAGTTTTTTCTCTTTGAACAAGTAGCATACAAAACAAAATTCAGCCTCTTTCTTTGGACTATACTCAAGTCAATGGTGTTTATGGAACCAAAAAGGATTGAAGGAACAAGGCCTTCCACAAATTAACCTTCAATTGAATGCAAGTGAATAATCTTGGTATGGGCCTTTAAGAATGTATGCTCGCCCAACCAAATCTTTATCATTGAAAGGATAATATGAAATGGAAATTCTTTCCCCGGGATCTTGTGGAAGCCGATTAATATCATAAACCGATGGCGGTGTAGAAGATGGCATGGGATTCACAATTTCTTCAATAATTTCCTCTTCCATAGATTCTTCAATTTGCTCTTCCGCTTCATCTGCTGCTCGGGAAGGAGATGAAGAAGCCTTCGTCTTTGCTGCATGTCTCCGATAAAGTGACGGAATCGTCGGCATGTCTCCAGCCCTCTTCATTCTTCATCAATTCTACAAATATTGTTCAATTCATTTTAATATTTGTCTACAGCACACCAAATCGATCAGGTACTGAGATACATACCTGTACTGCTTGCCTACTACTGCGTGCTGGGGCGCCAAAACGACGGGAGGCCAGTGGGGCGTCGCGCCGCCGGGTAGGGTTAGGCAAGCCGCTGGAGGGCGAAGGGGGCACTGGAGGCTAGGCTGCACGCCTGAATGGAGAAGGGGGAAGGGGGGCCGGAGGAGCGGTAGGGAGCAGAGGTGCACCGGGTGCCGGCTGCCGGGAATCGACGAGGCGAGGTGACGGGCCGACGGCGATGGGAACTGGGGAAGGGGGTATCGACCGAAGAAGGGGTATCAAGCAGAGAACGAACGGGCGGCGGTGTGTCGTTCGATGCCTCGGTGGTGTTTGGGCTTTTTTCTTTTTTTACTAGTATGTACTCCCTCCGTTTCAAAATATAAGATGTTCTAGCTTTGTGAAGCAAATGTATTTAGACTAATTTTAGTATATATGTTCTCTTACGTTTGAGATGAATCTACATACTAAAATAAGCTAGATACATTCTCTTTACAAACCTAAAACATCTTATATTTTAAAACGGAAGGAGTATATGGGATGGACCGAAATTCCAGGGTGGTCCACGCACCACCCTGGCCACCCTGTGGATCTGACCATGGCACCGGGTGCGGTGCGGGTCAGATGAGTGCTCCGACTAGGGAACGGTCATTTGTTGTGGGTGCGTTTGCAGCCGCAGTGCCAAAGAGAAAAAAGAAGATGAAGAAGCCACAACCGCAGTTCCAGCATGGTATTTCTCAGCAGCAATAGCCTAGACAGCATCAGTATGGATATGCTCAGGGCTCTGGTGGTTTTACTGCACCACCATACACGGCCCCAGTTCCGTATCCGGGCATGTCGATGGATCGGTCTCTTCAGTACGCACCTACTCCTGGAGTAACTCCGTGGAGACACATTCTGCGTCGGACACTATTGCTACTGCTAAGAAAAGTAAGAAGGTTGTCAGATGCTGGAGTTCGACGATCCGGTCGCACCACCTATCCTTGCTTGGCTCGGCCAGTGGGTGATCCAGGAGCTCCTGCACCATGCGTTTGGCGGCCTCGGGCGTGAGACGCTCGTCATGGCCGCGTAAGGACGCGGTGCGGGAGAGCACGGTAACGCCGCGCGAGGAGGACAGGGATTCCCATGACGGGCGGTAGGTAGATCCCCCGTCGTCCTCAGTCCACGAGTCCTGCTCGGAGGGGTGTGCCGTGGAGTTGGCTCGGTCTGGGCTTTGCTCGGCGCGGGTCTTGACATAGTTGACATGCGGCCAAGGTTGGTGAAGTTCTTGGAAGCGCGCCTCAGCCCCCTACCTGGCGCGCCAAATGTCGGAGATTTGTCCCGTGAAGGAACTAGGGTCCAACGATCCCTTGGTTTGAGAGGGGGCTAAACACACGTTCTCAAGGAAACTCGGCGACAGAGCAAGAACCACGACACAGAGGTGACACGGGGTTTTACCAAGGTTCTCGTGAGAGGTAAAGCCCCTACTCCTGCTTTGTTGTATTGCTCGCTTGACTTCGCGAGGGTACAATGGAGATTGGTTGTCTAGGGTTTAGATCGCTGGGGATCGATCCTTTCTAAGGTAGGAGAAGGGTCCTTTATATAGGACGGCATCGGGCCTCTCCCCCTGTCTTTGGGTGAGAAGAGCATCCACAGTGCCGCCCCTCGAGATCTCGGTCTAGGAGGCTACTTTACGTGGACTCGGTCCAGCTTGTCGTGCTCCACTCCGTCCTCCAGTAAAGCGGCCATTGCTGACGCCGTTTGTCTCCATCGGGCGCTCTCTGCTTTTCCCTTCTTTCACCAAAACGGCAATGGACGGGGTCTTCCACCATGACTTTGCCTGCCCTTTCCCTGCAAATAAATGGGGTGGACCAAGGCTTCCTTTACCGAGGCAGCTGGCGATGTCGGGTCACTGCGATCCATGTCCGGCTATGACGCACGCCCGGCCTGATGGAGTTACCGTCCAGCCCTCGATGTGCTCCGAAGTATCCGAGGTTGGACGGTTTGTCGAGGTGCAATGGCAAGTTTCTCCGGGAGGCGTTCCCTCAGGAGGTTCATACCCTCATGAGGTGGGTGCCTCGCGATGCCTGCACGGCTTGGCCACCTCTGGAGGTGATTCTCTGTGGCATCCCGCAAAACCACTACTAGAAAATCGCGTTGAATTTGTGCATTGCATCGTCATCATCATGCATTGTTTACCAAAACTATTTTCGCAAAGCCGTTTTGTTTTCTAAAACGCCCCGTCTTTTATTCAAACGCCAAACCGGGTCCCCGGAATATTTTGTTTTGGCCGCTATCGGTTTGCAGACGGCCCGTTTAAATCGAATAAAATATCTATTTATTTTTGGCCGGAGCAGTCGAACGGGCCAACCGACCCGAACGACCGCCCCAGATTTTAAAAGACGGTCCAACTACACCGATCCTAAATCCTAGACTTACCCACTATCCTACCCACCCCCTAGATCCACATCACCCCCACCAATGTCCTACCGCCACATCAGCCCATCTCCTCCCCCACCCAATCCTAGCCCTCCACCTAGACCCCCCTCTCTCTCACCTTCCCCCAGCCCACACGACCCACACTTGCACACACACACTGCCGCGCGGGACCCACTCCCTCTGTTCCACTCGCTGGACCTGGTCCAACCCATCCCAGCCTGGCCCCAGACCCGTCCCCCACGCAGCACCCCACCCAACCACCCCTGAACGCACGCCCCGCACCGGCCCCACCTCCCCAGCGCGCGCCCCGAGGCTTCTTCTTCCTCCCCCCTGGCCGCGTTCGCTCTCTTCATCCCCGGCCCGCTCGTGTCTCCTCCTCCGGGCTGCCTCGGCTCCCGGCTGCTGGCTCGCTGGCTCACGCCGCCTGCAGCTCCACCTCCCAAGCCCCGGCTCCCTGACCCGCCCTTCTCCGCCCACCCACCGCCTCCGCCTCGCCTCACCTCCAGCCCACCTCGCCCGAGCGCGCACCGCCGCCGTGGAGCCGCCTCCCTCTGCGCTAACCTCGCCAACCGCGCCCTCTTCCCTTGCCCGGCGCCGCTTTTTCCGTCCCCACGCTATTTGGCCACCGGCGAAGCTCATGAGCTCGTCGCCCGCCAAGACCCTCGCCTCCCGCCGCCACCACCGGCCCTGCCTCGCCCGCTGCCGCCAGGCTTCCTGAGCACCTCGGGCCCTGCGCCGCCTGATCTCGCGCCCTCAGCGCTCCGCCCCTGGCCAGGCTGCCTCGTCGTCCCGTCCTCCATCGGCCCGGCCCGCCTCGCCGCCTCAACTGTCACCGCTGGCCGCGCCAACTGCCGCCGTGCTCTCCGCCGCGTTCAAGCCCTGTCCGCGCCTCGCCGGCTGGCCAGACGCCTGCACCCCGCCTCCTCCGTCGGCCTCCCGCGGCCCTGCGGCGCTTCGGTAGCGACGTGAGATGTACGATGTGTGGCCATGGCACAAACTCCGAGCGAGACCCCAAGATCGTCACGGATGCGAAGACCGAACCCCGGCGAACGCCATGACCTTCGGCAAGGATTCGACAAGATCTCCGTCCTAGACCCCAAGGACTGCCTACGGACGCCGAGAACCCCAACCCAAAAAGGACCGGAACGCGAGACCCCGCCCGAAGGCGAGTCCGGACCCGAAGACCCCATCGCCAAGTTCTACTTCCTCGTGGCCAAGGCCCCTAAGCACGGCGACACCACGACGTCAAGGTCCAAGAACCCCATCGACATCAAGGAACCGAAGGAGGGCTATGAGGTACCTGGCCCCGCACAAGCTCGTCAGCGACCCCGAGACCGAATTCTCGGACGCCAAGATACGACGAGGCCCCGGAACGACAAGTACTCCCAGGAGAGCGCCAAGTGCTTCGCTCCGTTTTTCGAGACCCCGACATCGCTACGACAAGATCGTCGCCATAACACCCGAAGATCACCGGTGGGACAAGAACCGCTTCCCGAACACCAAGACCTGCTTCCCGGACGCAACAAGATCTACCCCGATCCGAGACCCTAACCCCGGAGCCGAGAACGTTCCGCCGAACCCTGGACCCTGTCGAACCCCGAACCCCCGGATCCCCAAGATCGTCGAACCCCCTAATGTGTGAACTCTTTCCGAAACCCTAATTCATAACATAATAACAATTGTTGCATATTTAATTGTCATATTCACATGCATATCTGTGGTTTGGGGGCCTTATGCCGATTCACCTAATAATTAAATATGGGGCCCATATGCGGGCAAATCTAGTCTCATATTGGCCTCATTTCAACTTGTGTAGCGAACCGGTATCTTATCATGCCTTGTTTAAACAACATTTAAATTGCGGGGTAGATAAATAACTGGAACCTTCTAACTAACTGTCGGGACCCCGGTTCCGCCTAATATGACCTAATTGCATCGCACCTTTGCCATGTCATCCATCATACATGCATCATGCCGATCTTCTGTCGTTTTATTAAATATTGCATCCGGTGTTTCTTCTAGTGTTTTGCTTCTTCGCGGATTGGACCGTTGAGTTGATGTGAGCTTCGCCCCGATCTTCGGATGAACCTTTCAACAATGTTTTCAGGCGAGCATCTCCCTCTTTCTGCCTATCTTACTTTTATAGTCTTTATTCCCTCCTGTTGATCTATTGCTATCGGTGTTGCGATGCTCTAGTTTCCGTACCCGATATATCCCCTGCAGCCTTATATTGCCTTGGACACATCCTATTGCCTTTTGTTTGGTAGATAGTTGGACTTGCGCGTCGTAGTTGCTTGCTCAAGTGCTGATGTGTGTCGTCATATGCCACAGTTGCTGATGTATTGCCGCATGTTGATGTTGGAGATGATTCTAGTTTTACTTATCGTCACTTTAATTTCTGTTTAACAACTAAAATTGAATAAGCAGAGGCATCGGTGGGTGATAGATAATATTTGGTTTCCGAACGCCCACTTGTGTCCCGTAAGACCCCGAGTACTTGATACCTGTTCCTTGATTTATCGCGCTATCCACATCCGGGAGGTATATGGGACCCCCCTGGACCAGAGCTTGATTCCGTCTTATTTCTTGGGGCCACAAACTAGTTTGAGGTTTTATTTACGATCCTGTACTTATGCCATGTTTTACTGCTTTATTTACGATTGTGCGAGGAGCACACTGTACTGTTTAGGTTCGGAATGTTTACGCGGTATCGACAAGCCCAGCCACACTTTCGGGTTCCCAGTCGCTTACAGCCATTGTCGCAACCTTGAGGCCGCCTCGGAGCTTGCTTACTCGCTATGGATTCTACTCAAAGGGGTGGCCCCCTGAAATATTTCTGAATCCTGTGATTGTTCAGTCGTGAAAGCCTCGTTGGGTTTTGATTTGGTTTTTCCGAGGTTGATCGAGTGTGTGTTGCTATTGGTGCACCCCGGCCGGGTAAAACTTTCTGAAAGCCTTGTCCATGGATATGGACGACTTGGAGCACAGTTTCTTGATCATAGACAAGCATAACTAAAGTTTACTGCTATCAATTTGACTTATAATGACTAGTAATCAGCTCCACTACAACGGAATGGCTAATTAATACTGCCCACCATTGCTTGTTTGGTTATCGCTTGCGACAAATGTATCTGACTAGTAAGTATTGCAACTTCAACGAATTGGCTGAATAAAAGTACCAACAACTGCTGGGTTTTTGGGTTTATCTCATGCTATCTGTATCTGATTAGTAATTGTTGCAACTATAACGGAATGGTGAATTAAAAGTGCCCATCGCTTACTTTATCGTGACGATTATCTAAACCCGACTAGTAAAGTGCCGCAACTATAATCGAATAAGTAAACCGCCAACCGTGTGAGTTCCTCGGTTGACTTCCTCGATCGGTGTCGAGGGGAAATACTGTGATGGGTTTGTTTGGTGCTAGCCTCGAGTTGGATCCGTTAGGTCATTCTTATCCTCTCTCGATATCCGCCATTGTATCGAGTCTCTATGGGTTGTTTAGTGCATCTTGCCGCCGCTCGATCCACCATACCTTTGTAGGCGAGGACCGAATTCTAGCCTCGCTGTAATCGGCCTCGATCGACGCTCTTTCTTTGTTTTCTGCTTTGCCCTTTGTCGGCACCCCTTTGTTAAGCAGGTTTTGAGATCGACGTTAGCAGGTTACCCTTCCGCTTGGCTCGCAGGGTTATGGACGCCATTGGTTATTCTTCGTGGCTCTTAGCCCCATTTGCATCTTGTCCGTAGTCGGACGCCCCATCGCTTTCAAGGTGATTTGGATCTTTGTACCGTATATTTGTATTCTTGACTCTTCGAGTCATATATATATATCTGCTCGTGGGTCCCATCGAGGACTGTTGTGTAATGTTATTACTTCGCTTTCCACCCGCACGAAGTGCTGGTGGCACCTTTGAATCGCTTTCTATGGGTTTGGCGAATTTTGTTCAAACTTGCATAGGTCCGATTCGAGGGTGTTCTGAGTGGTATCGAGCTCAGCTATGATACCCACAAGTCCAAATTTCAGAGGATAACCTAGCTAACGGCCGAAGTAGAGTGTCAAAACTATTTTGCAAAATCGGTTGGATAGTTCTGATTAGGTCTGATTTTACTCCTTACCCCTTTGCTATTCTCCTCTTATCTCGACGTGTTTTAAATCCGCTCTCTTCTCTCTCTTCGAGTCCAGGAATTCTCGTGGTTGGGTTTCCGTCGTATCTTCAGGGTTTCGCGTTCTTCCTTTTGTAACGGAGGTGCTGCAATCGTCAATCTGCAACTTGTCTGTTGTACCTTTCCTCCAATCTCTTGTTCTGGAGCTCTTTATCCATCTGTGTTCCTTGCTGGATATCAGTGTCGTTGAAAAACATATGAGAAGGACGAGCTTTGGTGAAGTTGGAGTATACCTTGAGCATGTGTTGTTCATGCCAATGGAACCATCGCGGAACCTAATCGTTGTGTCTTTCATACGATTTCTGCTGGCAACATTCCTTTGTTCCGGATACCATCTAAGAAGATCTTCAGTCTAATTCCGGGAGTTGGGTGCTTAATCCGTCTGTTCGCGTGCAGAGTAATGGTTCGAGTGTGGGATGGAGTAGCTACCCTACCACTGCTCTTATCATTCACTCATGTATGCCGAATCAGTGGATCTAGCAGTTTACTCCGTCCTTTGTTTATCCGGAGTGTTCTCCCGACGATCAGGAACAACGACCCTTGTTGGTGGTGTCGCCGTTTACCAGATGAAGAAGAAACCCTCGTTAGTGGTGTCGCGAGGATCTACACGAAGTGAGAAGACGAGGATCGCCGACCTTCCTTCCGGTACCAGGAGGCGGATCTCGAGGGCGAGATCCTTTGTTAGTGGTGTCGAATTGTGGCATCCCGCAAAACCACTACTAGAAAATCGCGTTGAATTTGTGCATTGCATCGTCATCATCATGCATTGTTTACCAAAACTATTTTCGCAAAGCCGTTTTGTTTTCTAAAACGCCCCGTCTTTTATTCAAACGCCAAACCGGGTCCCCGGAATATTTTGTTTTGGCCGCTATCGGTTTGCAGACGGCCCGTTTAAATCGAATAAAATATCTATTTATTTTTGGCCGGAGCAGTCGAACGGGCCAACCGACCCGAACGACCGCCCCAGATTTTAAAAGACGGTCCAACTACACCGATCCTAAATCCTAGACTTACCCACTATCCTACCCACCCCCTAGATCCACATCACCCCCACCAATGTCCTACCGCCACATCAGCCCATCTCCTCCCCCACCCAATCCTAGCCCTCCACCTAGACCCCCCTCTCTCTCACCTTCCCCCAGCCCACACGACCCACACTTGCACACACACACTGCCGCGCGGGACCCACTCCCTCTGTTCCACTCGCTGGACCTGGTCCAACCCATCCCAGCCCTGCACCGCCCCCACGCAGCACCCCACCCAACCACCCCTGCACGCACGCCCCGCACCGGCCCCACCTCCCCAGCGCGCGCCCCGAGGCTTCTTCTTCCTCCCCCTGGCCGCGCTCGCTCTCTTCATCCCCGGCCCGCTCGTGTCTCCTCCCCTCGCCGGCCGTCTCTCGGCTCCCCGGCGCGCCGTCACTGGCGCCGCCTCCACCTCCTCCCAAGCCCCGCTCACGCCCTGCACTGGCCCTTCTCTCCGCCCACCCCACCGCCTCCGCCTCGTCACACCTCCACGCCCGCCTGAAAGGCCCGCACTGCGCCGCTGAGCCGCCTCTCTGCGCTTAACCTCGCCAACCGCCTTCTTCCCGCCATGGCGCCGCTTTTTTCCGTCCCACGACCGCCCGCCGGCGAAGCTCATGAGCTCGTCTGCCCGCCAGCACCCTGCCTCCCGGGCCGCCACCAGCAGACCCTCGCGCTCGCCCGCCTTCCGCCTGGCTCTCGCTACGCGCCAGCTTTCCGAAAGCACGCGGGCTCCCTGCCGCCCGATCCCGCCCCGCAGCGCCCGCCGCCCGCTGGGCGCCGCAGCGGCCTCTGGTCGCCCCGCCCTCCATCGCCCTGGCCCGCCTCCCCGCCGCCTCAACCGTCACCGCCAAGCCGCCGCCGCGCGCACACCGCCTCCGCCGGCCTCCCCGCGCGGCGCCGGTAGCGACGCGAGATGTACGATGTGTGGCCATGGCACAAACTCCGAGCGAGACCCCAAGATCTTCACGGATGCGAAGACCGAACCCCGGCGAACGCCATGACCTTCGGCAAGGATCCGACAAGATCTCCGTCCTAGACTCCAAGGACGGCCTACGGACGCCGAGAACCCCAACCCAAAAAGGACCGGAACGCGAGACCCCGCCCCGAAGGCAAGTCCGGACCCGAAGACCCCATCGCCAAGTTCTACTTCCTCGTGTCCAAGGCCCTAAGCACGGCGACATCACGACGTCAAGGTCCAAGAACCCCATCGGCATCAAGGAACCGAAGGAGGGCTATGAGGTACCTGGCCCCGCACAAGCTCGTCAGCGACCCCGAGACCGAACTCTCGGACGCCAAGATACGTCGAGGCCCCGGAACGACAAGTACTCCTGGAGAGCGCCAAGTGCTTCGCTCGTTTTGAGACCGACATCGCCACGACAAGATCGTCGCCATAACACCAAGATCACCGGTGGACAAGAACCGCTTCGAACACCAAGACCTGCTCGGACGCAACAAGATCTACCCGATCCGAGACCCTAACCCCGAGCCGAACGTTCACGAACTCGACCTGTCGAACCCTCAACCCCGGATCCCCAAGATCGCCGAACCCCTAATGTGTGAACTCTTCAAACCCTAATTCATAACATAATAACAATTGTTGCATATTTAATTGTCATATTCACATGCATATACGTGGTTTGGGGCCTTATGCCGATTCACCTAATAATTAAATATGGGGCCCATATGCGGCAAATCTAGTCTCATATTGGCCTCATTTCAACTTGTGTAGCGAACGGTATCTTATCATGCCTTGTTTAAACAACATTTAAATTGCGGGTAGATAAATAACTGAACCTTCTAACTAACTCGTCGGGACCCCGTTCGCCTAATATGACCTAATTGCATCGCACCTTTGCCATGTCATCCATCATACATGCATCATGCCGATCTTCTGTCGTTTATTAAATATTGCATCCGTGTTTCTTCTAGTGTTTTGCTTCTTCATGGATTGGACCGTTGAGTTGATGTGAGCTTCGCCGATCTTGGATGAACCTTTCAACAATGTTTTCAAAGAGCATCTCCTCTTTACGCCTATCTTACTTTTATAGTCTTTATTCCCTCCTGTTGATCTATTGCTATCGGTGTTGCGATGCTCTAGTTTCCGTACCCGATATATCCCCTGCAGCCTTATATTGCCTTGGACACATCCTATTGCCTTTTGTTTGGTAGATAGTTGGACTTGCGCGTCGTAGTTGCTTGCTCAAGTGCTGATGTGTGTCGTCATATGCCACAGTTGCTGATGTATTGCCGCATGTTGATGTTGGAGATGATTCTAGTTTTACTTATCGTCACTTTAATTTCTGTTTAACAACTAAAATTGAATAAGCAGAGGCATCGGGTGATAGATAATATTTGGTTTCAACGCCACTTGTGTCCCGTAAGACCCCGAGTACTTGATACTGTTCCTTGATTTATCGCGCTATCCACATCCGGGAGGTATATGGGACCCCCGGACGAGCTTGATTCCGTCTTATTTCTTGGGGCCACAAACTAGTTTGAGGTTTTATTTACGATCCTGTACTTATGCCATGTTTTATCGCTTTATTTACGATTGTGCGAGGAGCACATCGCATCGTTTAGGTTCGAATGTTTACGGTATCGACAAGCCCAGCCACACTTCGGGTTCCCGACCGCCATACCATTGTCGCAACCTTGAGGCCGCCGGAGCTTGCTTACTCGCTATGGATTCTACTCAAAGGGTGGCCTGAAATATTTCTGAATCCTGATTGTTCACCGTGAAAGCCTCGTTGGGTTTTGATTTGGTTTTTCCGAGGTTGATCGAGTGTGTGTTGCTATTGGTGCACCCCGGCCGGGTAAAACTTTCTGAAAGCCGTGTCCGCGGATATGGACGACTTGGAGCACAGTTTCTTGATCATAGACAAGCATAACTAAAGTTTACTGCTATCAATTTGACTTATAATGACTAGTAATCAGCTCCACTACAACGGAATGGCTAATTAATACTGCCCACCATTGCTTGTTTGGTTGTCGCTTGCGACAAATGTATCTGACTAGTAAGTATTGCAACTTCAACGAATTGGCTGAATAAAAGTACCAACAACTGCTGGGTTTTTGGGTTTATCTCATGCTATCTGTATCTGATTAGTAATTGTTGCAACTATAACGGAATGGTGAATTAAAAGTGCCCACTGCTTACTTTATCAGGACGATTATCTAAACCTGACTAGTAAAGTGCCGCAACTATAACTGAATAAGTAAAACTGCCAACTGTGTGAGTTCCTCGGTTGACTTCCTCGATCGGTGTCGAGGGGGAAATACCAGGATGGGTTTGTTTGGTGCTAGCCTCAGGTTGGATCCGGTTAGGTCATTCTTATCCCTCTCTGATATCCGCCAGTTGTATCGAGTCTCTATGGGTTGTTTAGTGCATGCTGCCGCTGCCGCTCAGTCCACCATACCTTTGTAGGCGAGGACCGCCGAATTCTAGCCTCGCTGTAATCGCCTCGATCGACGCTCTTTCTTTGTTTTCTGCTTTGCCCTTTGTCGGCACCCCTTTTGTTAAGCAGGTTTTGAGATCGACGCCGTTAGCAGGGTTACCCTTCCGGCTTGGCCTGGGCAGGGTTATGGACGCCATTGGTTATTCTTCAGGGCTCTTAGCCCCATTTGCATCTTGTCCGTAGTCGGACGCCCCATCGTTTTCAAGGTGATTTGGATCTTTGTACCGTATATTTGTATTCTTGACTCTTCGAGTCGCTGTTATATATATATCTGTTCTGTGGGTCCCATCGAGGACTGTTGTGTAATGTTATTACTTCGTTTTCCACCCGCACGAAAGTGCCTGGTGGGCACCTTTGAATCGTTTCTATGCGGGTTTGGCGAATTTTGTTCAAACTTGCATAGGTCCGATTCTGAGGGTGTTACATTCTCCCTCGTGAGGGTAGCGATGTCTCCGCTGCGGGGCTCATCCATCGCAGGGACGTGGCACCCCGGTTGATAGGGCTCCGACACAATGGTAGACACGAAGATGTATTCTCAAAATTCCTTCTATTTAATAAGATAACCTTGTTCTCCTCATGGTCAATCAAGACATAAAGTACAGCCCTCCACTCAGCGGTGAGGTTTCGTATATACAGTGGCACATTAGCTAGGTAGCACGGTCGTCCACTGGTTAATTGAAAAGGTATTCTCTTCGAGTCTCTCTCTCTCCAGTCTACCCCATGGAAGGGTTATGCCATGGCCAAGAGCCCAGGCCAGAGGGGGCCCAAAAAAATTTAGTCTTCCAGGAGCCCAGACTAGGAATTGAAACCGAAACGTCGCAGTTGCCCAGACGCGGAGACGCCCACGCGGCCAGACGCGACGCCCGCGACCGCGAGAATCAAGGAAGATCGATCAGGAGCCCTGGCCCTCGATCCCTCGTGCTGCCGTGCACGCGCGGACGCGCCCCTCCCCTGGACCCTGGTGCCCTGCTGCTCTGCTCGGACGCGCGGCACGCCCCTCCCGCCTGGCGCCTGCCGGCCCTGCTCTGCGCTTGTGCCTGCCCTGTGCGCCTGTGCCGCTGTGCCCTGTGCGCCTGTGCCGCGGGCCCGCAGACCGCAGTGCTGCCGCCCTGCGCCCATGTGGCATGTTCCTTCACTAGTGCGTTGCGCGCTGCGCTGCTACTCTGAATCTGTAAGTTTACATCTAATCCCTGATTTAGTCCTTCTAATTAATCTCTTGATTCGGATTATAATTTTTAAGATTACAATATGACATAAATTTTATCATATTAATCTTTGATAGGTGTTACGATGGAAAAGAAATTGTCGGGTGCCGCGAAAAAGAAGAAAAGAAAGAGAGAGAATGAGCTTATTGATTCACAAAGAGGTGCTTTAAATAAGTTTTTTCTAACAAAAAGTAGTGTTGATGTCAACGATAATAATCAAAGGCAAGAATCTGATCTCGAAGAAGATGATGTGAATAATTCAAATGCAAACTTTGAGGCCAATAAACAATCCTCGGAAAACGGTAAATAACTAACTAGCGTCAATTTTTCCAATTGTAAATAAATAAATAATTATAATCTTTTGTTTGTCATGCAGATTTTAATGTTAATAAGGCCAATATAGCGGAATAACAAGATGCTCCTAGTGGTGACAAACAATCCCCGGAAAATGGTAAATAACTAACTAGCATCAACTTTTCCAAGTGTAAGTAAGTAATTAACCAATTACAATTTTTTGTTTACCATGCAGATGCTCCTAGTGGTGATGAACAAGATGATTCTCTTTCATCTATCTATGATCCCAGAACATGGAATAATCTTGATAATTGCAAAAGGGATATTTTAATTGAAAAGGGGCCTGTGAGAGAATTGGGTCTGGAGTTCTCTAAGGATGACAAAGGTAGACATTTTTCTTATGAATACTACTCCAGAAAGTTAGCCAATTATGAGGTTGTTGATAGAAAGTGGTTGGTTTACTCCAAAGAGGTGGACAAAGTTTATTATTTTTGCTGCAAGTTGTTCAAATCAAACAATAATAAGTCCTTGCTAGCATCTGATGGATTGAGAGATTGGCAGCGTCTTAGTCCAAGACTCAAAGATCATGAGAAGAGTGTTGAGCATTTGACAAACATGAATACATGGAGTGAACTAAGGTTGAGGTTAAGCAAAAAGTAAACAATTGATGATGACATGCAACGGTTGGTTGCAAAGGAAAAAGAGCGTTGGCGACAGGTTTTGCAAAGAATGGTTGCTGCAGTGAAGTTTCTTGCAAAACATAATTTGACCTTTCGAGGATCAAATGAGAGGTTGTATCAAGATAGTAATGGAAATTTTCTAGGCACGGTTGAAATGATTGCTGAATTTGATCATGTGATGTAGGAACATATCAGGCGCATTCAAAACAATGAAATTCATCATCATTATCTTGGCTACAACATTCAAAATGAGTTGATCTTGCTCCTTGCCGATGCTGTGAGAAAGGTAATGTTAAAGATCATCAAGGATGCCAAGTATTTCTCACTTATAGTATATACATGGACGCATATCCTTGTTCATGAAGAAATTTAAATATGCAGGAGCAGTCGACATACAATTCTTTACCAAAAAACTGATCGCTTGGGCCCATTAAAAATTTCTTGGCCGGCAAGATGAAATAATAATCGGTAGAGATATGCATGCATGCATGCGTCGAGATCAAGGAGTCATTATATACTCCGTATGTAGTAGTAGTAGTACTACTACTAGTACATGTCAAAGAGGAGTCATGGGTGCATACGTACGTTCCGTTCCGTTCCGTTCCGGCAATATATATATCCATCCTGCGTTAGGTCGATGGCCGATACCACGCACACCCTCGTACGTACGAACGTGAAGCCACCAAAACCCGACTAGAAAGAAGAAGAAAGATCGTCTCTCGCTCCTACGTACGTGTCGATGGCCGCAGCGATCCAGCACGCGGCCGGCGGCGCGATCCTCGGGGCAGCGTCCTCTCCCGCGGCGGCGGAGTTCACCTGGCGGGCGGTGGCAGCCGCGGCGCCGCGCCTCCTGCGCCTGATGCACCAGCGCCATCTTTCCTCGTCTGCGCCGCGAGCGATCCACACCCTCCTGCACCGCCCGTCGCTACCCTCTGCGGCGGGCTCGGCTCTTCGCCGGCCTGCACCCGCCGCCACCGGAGCGTCACCGCGTCTGTTCCATAGCCGGCCTGCGGGCGCCATTGCCGGCGCCAACAAGCAGATGCCATCATCCATGATGGGTTCCACTTCCATGGCCGCCGGGCCATCCCGGCACTTCTCGTCCCAGGACAACACCAAGTTCACGAACCAGCTTCAGGTTTGAATGATAGATTTGCGCCGCCGATCTTGCTCTCCGATCTGTTATTAGTTAATCTAGCTTTTTGTGGGGGAAGTTAATCTAGCTAGCCTGTTGCTTAATCTGCTTTAGCTCACAATATATAATTGGATCAAGCCTAATAAGAAAAATCTGATGATCTGATCTGGCTTCTTGTCCAATTAATCTAGCGGATCTATGGATCAATTAGCTCGATTTAGTTTCTTTTTCTTGTTTAGATGTTAACACATTAATAAGTACGATGACCTAGTTCTATTGCGGTACAGAGGGGAGCAGTAGACTGTGACTAACAATTAATCAATTGTATAATGTCCGTATAGGAGGAAGAGGCCAAGATGAAGCGGAAGAAGGCCCTCGCCGAGGCGCTGATGAACGACCTCCCGACGTCCCACCCCGGCGCCAAGGACCACGACGTGGAGATCAAGGGCATCGGCCACCTCTTCGGCCTCCTCGACGTCGCCGATGCCGCAGCCACAACCTCCCACGCCACCGTTGACGACTCGCAGGTGGCGGAGCTCCTGAGCAAGGTGGAGAAGGGGAAGCACGCGCTGCTGATCGAGCTGCTCGGCGACGGGCCCAACCGCGAGCAGAAGAAGGCGGATCTCGTCGACACCGGCCGCCGCCTCCGCGACGCACTCGCCGCGCTCGACGAGCGCCGCGCCCTGCAGAACCTCTACGCGTACGTCCTCCATGTCTAGCTAAATACGAGTACACGCTCGCTCATATGTTATTACTACTACATGCAATGCAAAATAAATCCATGTGACGACCTACGGTACACGGTGCAGGGAGCTGAGGAGCCTGCAGCAGAGGGTGGCGTCGGCGGAGAAGGCGAACAAGATTCTTTCGGACCAGGTGGCCGCCGGCAAGAAGGAGGTCGAGTCGGCCAACGCCGTCACCAACTCCATACGCGGGTACGTGTGTATTACTACCTCGATCTGTCTATACATACTATGATAATGTATTGTGCTGGAGAGAAAACAAACTTTGTGTGGTTTTACATACATAGATATATGATATGTATTGTGATGAATATATATATGTGCAGGGACGTGTACAGGCTGGAGACTGACGTGACATCAATCAAGTATGACGGCAAGGCAGCCAAGCGGGACATGATGTATGTATAATTATCCTTATATATATCCAGATCGAGTATACGCTGCTGCTGAGAATTAATCATGTATATAATTATTGGATATATATACGATTATTGGATGTATAATTGCAGGAAGGTGGAGAGGCTGGAGCAGTCAGTGGAGAGGCTGGAGGAGTCGGTGGGGAAGGGCAGGAAGGAGGCGGAGGCGGCGTACGGCCTGGCGCTCTTCATCGGCAGCACGGGCGCCGTCGCCGCGGCGTTAGCAACACTCAACATCTTCTAATCTATCACTCCTTCTAGCAAATCATCCATGCCTTTTACAACGTAGTAGTAGTATCAGTTTATGTACTAGCTAGTATATATATAGTTGATTGATCTATCGATATATATACCAGTTATATATAGAGGATTATTATATACGGCCGTACGTCTTTGTTGGTGCCACGAGACACACATTACAAAATTTTTTGGGACACATACAAATATTATTTACATATATGAGTCAACCTGGTGTATATCTTTGGTGTTCTGGATTCAAGTTTTATATGCATCCGTATTTATTTCTCATTTTATGCTGCCATCTTCTTTCTTTCTTCAAGAAAAAGCCAATGGAAATATAACAGCCAATCTTGTGTTCCCTATTTCAACCCTTTGTTCCAGGTGAATTACCATTTTTTGTCCACCTAAATATGCATGTGACACATGGTGTAATTTTGAGTTGCCCGATTTTTGCGATAATTTGATTTGGTATGTTTGCATGCATGCACGCACAGGTATCACTACAAGAAAAAAGATCTTTGCCATGTGGCAAATCCACACGGCAAAATTGATAATCCACACGACAAAGGCTTTGCCGTGTGCTAGCACACGGCAAACGTCGCACGACAAAGAGTCTTTGTCGTGTGCTTTGCGGAAAATGCACGACAAAGGTTCTTGTCGTGTGTTTTTCCAAATACAAAAGTACTTGACGACTACAGCGGATGTAACGGCGCCGTCCTCGTCGGTTCGCCGTGTGGCATCGCTTTGCTATGTGCCCTCCCTGTCCTTTTTGCCGTGCACTGTAATGAAACGCACGGCAAAATGTTCTTCTGCTGTTGTGTGCCATGACTATGCCGTGCGCCTTTCTTGTCTCTTTGCCATGTGTTTGTTTTTAACGCACGGCAAAATAATGTTCTTGGTCTGCGGGCTTTACCGTGTGCATAACCTTTTGCCATGTGGGTTGCTGAGTAAACACACGGCAAAGGCCCAACATTTTCAAGTTTTATTTATTTTTGTTTCATCCACACAGTTTAAACACAAAAATATACATAAACAACATTATTGCATAATAGCATATCTAGCACCAGATCAATATCCATGAAAACAAATACCATCATAAACAAGGATCTAGCACAAGATCCACAACAACATGAGTCCATGGTCCATACATAGCAACATAGAGTCAATAGTTCCATACATACAAGTTCCAAAACATAATCCATACAACATAGAGTCAATAGTTTCATACATACAAGTTCCAAAACATAATCCATACAACATAGAAATATAGAGTTCACATTGAGTCAGCAAAGGGTAAAGATCTCCGTCCTTCATGCATATCCTACACATTTGAAAGGAAGGACATGAGAATCACAAGAAACATGATATGAAATTTTATAACTAAAGGAAACTAGACAACATAAGCTATGTAGCAATATGGAAAACATGTACGATGTAGAATTCTATAAGTGAATCATATGACAGTAAATTCTACAAGTTCAAAAACAAAGACATGAGATTCTTGAAAAGTAAAGAAGCTATGTATAGAGACCTATGTTCGGAGTGATTCTACAAGTCATATAGTAAATTTTGGCAAGTTCATGAAACATAGCAAGTAAATTTTTCCAAGTAAAGGAACATAGCAAGCCACAATTCATAGTTTTTAAACTTTGAGTAGATTTCCACACATGTGCTAGCTATGTATGGAGACCTATGCTCTATGGCTAGATTTCCAACGTGTGCTAGCTATAAGGATCATAGATCCCTAACCTAGAGTCCAAGCCAGCGGATGACATGTTGGTTGTTGACGGTAGGCCGACTCGTTGCAGGAGTCATCATCAGGGTGTCATCCTGGAATGCCGACCCACCGAGCTCCGTATTGTCGGATGCAGCTGATGGTTGTCCCTACAAGATGAAAAAGGTCTTGATTCTTAGTCAATAAGAAGTAGACGTAGATATGTAGACAATTGACACTTAATACGCAAGACAACTTACCCATGTGGGGAAGGTGAATGGAGGAGCACCAAGATCTGGAAGAGTCACACCACTTGGCTGAGAGGCCTGGAAATCAAGCATGCATAAAGGTGAATGGAGTTCGGATTCTCTTAGGTTCTATGAGCAAGAACTCACCATAAAGGCTGACATGTTCTGTGCCACCCACTCCATTATCTTCTCATTCTTAGCCATTTGCTGCTGCTGAGTCAGCATCTCCTGTTGTTGTCTTATCTGCTCCTCCATCCGCCGAGAATTGGCCTCGGCCTCCTCCCTTTGTCTCCTCTCAGCGGCCACCTCAGCCTACGTTTTGTCATCAGAATGTCATAAATGTTGCAATGGAAAGCATGTAATGAAGTGTGGATGACCGAGGAAGAAGAATATACCCGGATTTGGTCAATAGCTGTGGACGTAACCGTTGGGCGGGTCTCTACTTGAGGCATGTCGCTCGTCCTGCTACGACGGACCTGTCTCATAGACGGGACGATCAAAGGATCGACGGAGCCGTCTCCAATCCACAAGTGGTCGTGCTTCTTGCCTTGTCCCGCTAGCATGGCCACCTCGGGGTCAAAGGGAGCGGTGAGAGGGTCCACCTCCTTGCCATTTACCTCGGCATACTTGTCCCGGTACCCCTTATCCCGGATCTCGGCGCAAGAATTCACCCACTTCTTTGTCCCAACCTCTTTGTCCGTCAACATACGCTTATCGGTCCAAACGTCGAACAAGCTGGGCTCCATGCCTTTCTCTCTTTTCTGCAAAAGAGAGCATGGAGATACATGTAGAGGAACACGGAGTAAGGAACCACATGATGACCAAGTTTAGAGAATGCATTTTTTCCACCTTCTTCTAGATGCAGTAGGCGAGGGTGATATTGCCTTGCGTGTGTGTTCCACCTTTCAACGCGGCTCGCTTTAGCACTACAAGATCATGCTTCTTCTTGAACTCGGTGCTAGTCCAATATCTTACCATGGCCCGGAAGACTTCCGGGCTAGCCTGGCCTACGTACTGAGGAGGGCACTGCATAGACAAAATACACATATGAGTGAAAACACATCTGACGGTCAACAAGTCGACAATACGAAAATGAAACTACCTGCAAGTACTGCCACGGCTCCATAAATATCTCCCGAGCTTTAGCCTTTGTCATCCTGATCTTGCGTTTCTCGGCGTACCAATTGCGGACGCAAGCCACACGCATTGGGATTCCTATTATTTTAGCAAATACATATTTTCGTATGCAAAATCTAGCAAATACATATTTTCTCATGTTTGTAAGTCTATCTCTTTGGGATTCCTATTCTTTTATATGTGGATTGCATATCATGCATTGTAATAATGTACACTATTAAAAATCATGTTACCGCACATAGCTGAAATCGCACTCAACATCTAACAAATCCTACTATCAATCATCCAACCATCACGCCTTTTACAACATATCCTCGAAATAGGCATATACCTAGCTTTATAAATAAAGCAACATCCATACAATATCCAGACCACGCGAACAGCAAAGATCAGGCCCATAGTTCACACTCCACACACAACACAACACATAACACAGAACACACAGATACAAACGCGCCCCGAAGACACACTCACATGCCGGAAGGAGAAGCAAGTTGGCGCGCCGCCATGATCAGATGCTCTATCATCCCATCCAGCCTCGCCCTGTCCTACTGCCTACTCAACGGATACCACTGCTGCAAAAAAGCCAAAAATTTGAAGATCGAGTCAGAGGCACGACGAAGAAAGACACGCTCAATGACCATCTTGTTACGGATGTTCCATAAAGTCCAGGTTATCCATGCAAACATGAACCAGAAGAGGCGCCTCCTTCTGCCAGTCTGGTTTGCATTGGCTTCCAGGAATCCCCCCAGGTCTGAGGCCTGCCACGTCGGCCCCAAAGCCTCATGGGTGAAGTTCCAAAGGAAGTGAGCTGTGGGACAGGAGAAAAAAATGTGGTGCCCCATTTCCGGGACCGCACAAATGTTGGAATTATGCCCTAGAGGCAATAATAAAGATGTTATTATTATAATTCTTGTTCATGATAAAGTTTATATTCCATGCTAGAATTGTATTAAGCGGAAACATTAATACTTGTGTGGTTTGTGAACAACACCGTGTCGCGATTGCGCCTCTATGGACTAGCTCATTGATCAATGATGGTTAAGGTTTCCTAACCATAGACATGAGTTGTCAATTGATAATGAGATCATATCATTGGGAGAATGATATGATGGACAGACCCAAACTAAGCGAAGCAATTAGATCGTTTCATCGTATTCATCTTTGCGAAGCTTTTCCTATGTCAAATATTGTATTCCTTATACCATGAGATAATGCAACTCCCTAGTACCGGAAGAAAGCTTTGAGGTCATCAAACGTCATCCTATGAGAGGGTGATCATAAAGGTGTCTCTCAGGTGATCGGAAAGTATCTGTTGGGTTGTATGTATCGAGATGGAATTTGTCCCTCCCAAGTCGGAGAGATATACTTCGGGCCCACTTAATCGATATCAACACCGCTTGCAAGCATGTGGTTAAGGAGTTAATCACAAAGTGATATCGGATTACGGAGCAGTAAAGTACTACTTGTGAACGAGATTGAACTAGGTATGGCGATACCGACGATCGAATCTCGAGCAAGTAAAATATCGCGAGACGAAGGGAATATATATATGGGATTGATTGAATCACGGCATCGTGGTTCATCCGATATGATCATCGATGAATGTGGGAGTCAATATGGGTGCCTGGACCCTGTTGATTATTGATAGAAGATCATGTGCGCATATTCTCGAACCCGTGGTCACACACTTAACGTGTCTTGACGCTAGGATAGATTGGATAATTGGTTTATGAATTTTTGTTCGGAGTCTCGGATGGGATCCGGGATATCACGAGAGGTTCCGGAATGGTCCGGAGAATAAGATTCATATAAGGCAGTGCAGTTTTTGGAGTTCGGAATTGTTCCGGGTTAATCGGTATTGTACCGGAAGCTTCTAGAACCTTCCGGAAGGGGACCAACGTGGCCCCACCTTCCGGGAGGGGGCATGGGCCTATGAGGGAGTGTCCTGGCCGCATTGGGCCAGGGGCACAAGGCCCCATAGGGCCCAGCCGATTCTAGAGAGATTTGACTCGTTTAAATCTCGGGATAGAATTTCTAGATAAGGGAGAGTTTAAATCGTTTAAACTAGAGATAGGATTTCTAGATAAGGGAGAGTTTAAATTGTTTAAACTAGAGATAGGCTTGGAGGAAGGGCAGGCTGGCCGCCCCCTCTATATAGAGGGTGGTGCGCCTCCCCACACACCTTCCTCCAAGCCCTAGCCTTGCTACTTTCCTCTCTCCTCCCGATTGTTTGTGGCGAAGCCTGCAGCAGAAATTCTCCACCATATACACCACGCCGTCGTGTTGTAGATCCAATCTATCTCCACCATACTCGCTGGTCCGAGGAGGAGGCGTCGAGGTGCTGCGTGTGCATATCACGGAGGCACCGCCACTTGTGGTGCTAGATCGGATCGGATCGCGAGGAGGAGAAGCGAGCACGACTACATCACCCACGTTCCGTTAACGTTCCGCTGTGCGAATCTTCAAGGGTATGAAGATCTAATCCAATCTCTCTCGTTGTCTGCATCTCCTAGATTAGATCTTGGCTTTCCCTCTGTTCGCTCCGTAGAAAATTTTGATTTACTATGACGCGAAACCCTTCTGTGGTATCAGAGCTAGATCTATGCGTAGATGTGTTTCACGAGTAGAACGCAACATGGTTGTTGCGGGCGTTGATGTTTTCTGTTGCAAGCCTCTTGTTTGTGTTCTTCTT
The DNA here is from genome assembly GCA_030063025.1 of Avena longiglumis. Lineage (NCBI taxonomy): Eukaryota > Viridiplantae > Streptophyta > Magnoliopsida > Poales > Poaceae > Avena > Avena longiglumis. Next base: position 591,029,644 of record CP125973.1, on the reverse strand, counting down.
ATGACGCGGGATAGTGAGATTGAAGCGGTCCAGGCCAACCACGCGACGCCGTCATGAGACCGCTCCGCACTTGACGTGTGGCTTGTTCCACACATGCGGTGGTGGATGTCGATTTCTCACTATAGTTGTCATGGGATTAACACGGAGTTTGGCAACCATAATATCACTGTTGTCGCTTTCGTAGGTAAGAATCGTTCTTAGCATCTACTCCCATAAAGCCACGTAAAACATGCAACAACAAAGTAGAGGCGTCTAACTTGTTTTTGCAGGAGTGTTTTCGTGATATGGTATGGCCCAAGATGTGATGTGTATATTGTATGCGATGATCATGTTTTGTAATGTTTCACGACTTGCATGTCGATGAGTACACAACCGCGGGAGCCATATGGTTGTCTTTATAATTGTGTATGACCTCTGAGTCAACTTCTTATACGCCATGTAATAGCTTTACTTTATCGCTAAGTAGTTATCAATAGTTGTAGTTGCTATTCGAGGTGGAGGCAATCATGGTGGAGTGATGGAGATCATCTTAACGCACAAGATGGAGATCATTGGCGAAGATTGGCTATACCATGTCACATAAAGTTATATGCATGTGATGTTTATCCTTTATGTATCTTATTATGCTTAGATCATGACGGTAGCATTATAAGATGATTCCTCACTTAAAGATCAAGATAAAACTGTGTTCTCCCCAAGTATGCACCGTTATGAAAGTTCGTCGTGTCCAAGCATCACGTGATGATCGGGTGCTATAGACTCTACTCACATACAACGGGTGCAAGCGATTTTGCACAGCGGAAATACTTGGGTCTAACTTGACGAGCCTAGCATGTCTGACATGGCCTCGGAACACAAGAACCGAAAGGTTAAGCATGAGTCATATGGTGATATGATCGACACTTTGTTGTCCACCATTGAAACCACATCTCTTCTCGTGATGATCGGATTAGGTTTGGTGAATTTGGATCGTGTTCACTAAACAACTTGAGGGATGTTGAATTTAGTGGAGTTCATCTAGTAATTTGATTAAGTTGAACTATTTATCATGAACATAGTCTAAATTGTACTTGCCAATCTGTAGATCACATGGCCAAGTCCAACTTCAACTTCAGCGTTTTTCTTTGAGAAGGAAAAGCTTAGAAACAATGGGTCTAACTTCACCAATTGGTTCCAATCTAAGAATCATTACATCGGCGGACAAAGGACTATGTCCTTGGGAAAGCGTTAGGTGACACCTCGCTATAGATGCGGTGATGAAAAATCTATTTATCGACGCAAGGATGATTATGATTTGATTAAGATCTTCATGTTGTATGCTATGGAATCGGATCTTCAAAATCGTTTTGAGGAGTTTGTAGGGCCCTTTGAGATTCTCGAGGAGCTGAAAAACATGTTTCAGACTCAAGCCCGTTCTGAGAGATATGAGATCTCTGAGAAGTTCTTTAACTGCAAGATGGAGGAAGGGAGTTCCGTTAGTGAGCACGCCATAAAGATGTCGGGCTACACTCAACGCCTTTGAGCAAGCTGGATCGCATGATTCGGAGGAGCTCAAGATTGACACTCCTAGCTACAAAAGTTTTGTAGTTGATCACAATCAGATTGGTTCCACTGATATGATCACTGAGCTCTTTGCTAAGATGAAAGTAGCGGAGGTGAACATCAGAAAGAATAATCATGTGTTGATGGTCAACAAGCCCCCCACCTTTAAGAAAGGTAAGGGTGCAAGGAAGCCCTTCAAGAAAGGTGGCGGCAAGCGCGTTGCCCCTGCTGAGAAGAAGCTCAAGTCTGGTCCTAAGCCGGACACTGAGTGCTTCTATTGCAAGGACAAGGGTCACTGGAAGCAATTGTCCAAGTACTTAGCGGACAAGAAGGCTGGCACCATCAAAGGTATATTTGATATACATGTTATTGATGTTTTCCTTACTAGCCCTCGTTGTAGTGCACGGGTATTTGATACGGTTCGGTTGCTAATATTTGTAACTCAAACAGAGCTACGGAATAGGCGGTGGCTTGCGAGGGATGAGGTGACGATGCGTTGCAGCGGATCAAGAGTTGATGTGATGGCCGTCGGCACGCTCTCCTTAGTTTTACCTTCGGGTTAGTTTTAAACCTTAATAAATGTTATTATGTACTGCGTTGAGCATGAACATTATTTCCGGATCATGTTTATTGCAAGACGGTTATTCATTTAAATCGGAGAATAATGGTTGTTCTATTTATATGAGTAACATCTTTTATGGTCATGCACCTCTTGTGAATGGTTTATTTCTTCTAAATCAAAAGGGATGAAACACACATCCATAACATTAAGGCTAAGAGATGCAAAGTAGATAGTGATAATACTACTTATTTGTGGCAATCGTCTAGGTCATATTGGTGTAAAGCGCATGAAGAAACTCCATTCGATGGACTTTTGGAGTCTCTTGATTTTGAATCATTTGACACATGAACCATGCCTCATGGGCAAGATGATCAAAACCCGTTCTCCGATGATGGAGCGAGCAACGGACTTGTTGGAAATCATACATACCGATGTATGCGGACCGATGAGTGTTTGACGCCGGTGGATATCGCTATTTTCTCACTTTTACCAATGACTTAAGTAGATATGGGTATATCTATTTAATGAAACATAAATCAAACGTTTGAAAAGTTCAAAGAATTTGAGAATGAAGTGGAGAACCATCGTAATGAAAGATTAAGTTTCTACGATCCGATCGTGGAGGTGAATATTTGAGTTATGATTTTCTCACGCATCTTAAAGCAAGTGGAATCGTTTCACAACTCACGCCACCCGAACACCACAAGCGCAATGGTGTGTCTGACACCGGAATCGAACCCTATTAGATATGGTCCGATCGATGATGTCTCTTCTTGATTTGTTATCATTTTGGGGTTATGCATTAGAAACCGCTGCATTCACTTTAAATAGGGCTCCATCTAAATCCGTTTAGACGACACCGTATGAACTGTGGTTTGGTGCTAAACCTAAGTTGTCGTTTCTTAAAGTTTGGGGATCTGAAGCTTACGTCAAGAAGTTGATGCCGACAAGCTCGAACCCAAAGCGAGAAATGTGTCTTCATAGGATACCCTAAGGAAACTATTGGGTATACCTTCTATCCTGAACCAAGGCAAAGTGTTTGTCATAAAAGAACAGTTCCTTTCTTGAGAAGGAGTTTCTCTCGAAAGAAGTGAGTGGGAGGAAAGTAGAGCTAGACGAGGTTATTGAACCTTCTCTTGAATTGGAGAGTAGCACAGCACTGGAATTGTTCGGTCACCGCTTTCAACAATAGAGGAAGCTAATGACAAGGATCATGAAGCTTGACGATCTCGCTACTAAGCGTCGCAGTCGACAAGGTCGCGTGCCCTCCCGAGTGGCGGCAACCTGTCTGACTGTCTTGTTGGTAGAAGAGTGAACCTACGAACTATGAGGAAGCGATGATGAGCCCAGACTCGAGAAATGGTGGAAGCCATGAAATCAATTGGGATCCATGAGCGAAAACCAAGTATGGACTTTGGTGGATCCTCCTAGCGACCGAAAGGCCGTTGAGTGCAAATGGATATTCAAGAAGAAAACGGACGCGATGGTAATGTTCAAATCTATAAAGCACGGCTTGTCGCAAAGGTTTTCGACAAGTTCAAGGTGTTGACTACGATGAGACTTTCTCTCCGTAGCGATGTTTAAGTCCATTCGGATTTTATTAGCAATTGCTGCGTTTCATGATTATGAAATATGGCGATGGATGTCAAGATGCTTTCCTCAATGGCAACATTGATGAAGAGTTGTATATGATGCAACCGAAGGTTTTGTCGATCCTAAGGATGCTAGTAAAGTATGCAAACTTCAGCGTTCCATTTATGGTGAAGCAAGCATCTCGGAGTTGGAACCTTCGTTTTGATCAAGTGATCAAGAGCTTTGGATTTGTTCCAAATTGCTCTGAAGCTTGCATCTACAAGAAAGTGAGTGGGAGCTCGGTGGCGTTTCGTACTGTATGTGGATGACATATTGATTATCGGAAATGACATCAACATGCTTAACGATGTGAAGAGTTATTTGAACAAGTGTTTTTCAATGAAAGACCTAGGTGAAGCTGCATATATATTGGGCATCAAAATCTATAGAGATAGACAAAGACGCCTGATAGCTTTAAGCCAGAGTACATACCTAGACAAAGTTCTGAAAAGGTTCAGAATGGATAAGGCAAAGAAAGGTTCAGTGCCTATGTTGTCAGGTAAGATATTGAGCAAGGCTCAGTGTCCAGCTACGGTAAATGATAGGGAAGCTATGAGAAAAGTGCCTTATGCCTCGGCCATAGGTTCCATCATGTATGCCATGTTGTGTACTAGACCGGATGTGTCCAATGCTCTTAGTTTGACGAGCAGATATCAAAGTGATCCAGGAGTGGAACACTGGACAGCCGTGAAGAACATCCTAAAGTACCTAAATAGAACTAAAGAAATGTTCTTAGTCTATGGGGGTGATGAGCGACATTGTCGTAAAAGGTTACGTCGATGCTAGTTTCGACACCGACAAGGATGATTCTAAATCTCGACAGGATACGTTTATATTTTGAATGGAGGAGCTGAGTCGGAGAAGCTGCAAGCAAAGCGTGATCGCGGGATCTACAGAAGCGGAATACATGGCTGCAGGAAGCGTCAAGTGAAGGAGTTTGGATCGAAACTTCATCGAGCTTGGCGTGGTTCCAAGTGCATTGGACCCACTGGAGATATTGTGACAACATTGGCGCCATAGCACTCGCTAAGGAACCAAGATATCATCCAAAGACCAAGCATATCAACCGCAAAGTTTCATATAATCCGAGATTATATAGCAGATGGAATTCTGAAGATTAGCAAAGTACATACAGATCTGAATGTCGCAGATCCATTGACTAAACCTCTTCCACGTGTAAAACATGATCAACACCTCAGTGCCATGGGTGTGAGATTGTTGCCAAATGTAAACTAGATTATTGACTCTAGTGCAAGTGGGAGACTGTTGGAATTATGCCCTAGAGGCAATAATAAAGATGTTATTATTATAATTCTTGTTCATGATAAATTTTATATTCCATGCTAGAATTGTATTAAGCGGAAACATTAATACTTGTGTGGTTTGTGAACAACACCGTGTCCTGAAATGCGCCTCTATGGACTAGCTCATTGATCAATGATGGTTAAGGTTTCCTAACCATAGACATGAGTTGTCAATTGATAATGAGATCATATCATTGGGAGAATGATATGATGGACAGACCCAAACTAAGCAAAGCAATTAGATCGTTTCATCGTATTCATCTATGCGAAGCTTTTCCTATGTCAAATATTGTATTCCTTAGACCATGAGATAATGCAACTCCTGTACGGAAGAAAGCTTTGAGGTCATCAAACGTCATCCTATGAGAGGGTGATCATAAAGGTGTCTCTCGGTGATCGGAAAGTATCTGTGGGTTGTATGTATCGAGATGGAATTTGTCCCTCCCAAGTCGGAGAGATATACTGGACCCACTCGTAATCGATATCAACACCGCTTGCAAGCATGTGGTTAAGGAGTTAATCACAAAGTGATATCGGATTACGGAACGAGTAAAGTACTTTGCGTGAGCGAGATTGAACTAGGTATGACGATACCGACGATCGAATCTCGAGCAAGTAAAATATCGCGAGACGAAGGAATATATATATGGGATTGATTGAATCCTGGCATCGTGGTTCATCCAATATGATCATCGATGAATATGTGGAGTCAATATGGGTGCCTGCACCGCTGTTGATTATTGATAGAAGATCATGTGTGCATATTCTCGAACCCGCAGGTCACACACTTAACGTGTCTTGACGCTAGGATAGATTGGATAATTGGTTTATGAATTTTGTTTGGAGTCTCGGATGGGATCCGGATATCACGAGAGGTTCGGAATGGTCCGGAGAATAAGATTCATATAAGGCAGTTTTTGGAGTTCGAATTGTTAGTTAATCGGTATTGTACCGAAGCTTCTAGAACCTTCCGGAAGGGGACCAACGTGGCCCCACCTTCCAGGAGGGGCATGGGCCTATGAGGGAGTGTCCTGGCTGCTTTGGGCAGGGGCACAAGGCCCCATAGGGCCCAGCCGATTCTAGAGAGATTTGACTGCTTAAATCTCGGGATAGAATTTCTAGATAAGGGAGAGTTTAAATCGTTTAAACTAGAGATAGGATTTCTAGATAAGGAGAGTTTAAATTGTTTAAACTAGAGATAGGCTTGGAGGAGGGGCAGGGCTGGCCGCCTCTATATATAGAGGGTGGTCGCCTCCCCCACACACCTTCCTCCAAGCCCTAGCTGCCTTGCTACTTTCCTCTCTCTCCCATTGTTTGTGGCGAAGCCTGCAGAAATTCTCCACCATATACACCACGCCGTGTTGTAGATCCAATCTATCTCTCCACCATACTCGCTGGTCCGAGGAAGGAGGAGACGTCGAGGTGTTGCACGTGTGCATCTCACGAGGCACCGCCACTTGTGGTGCTAGATCGGATCGGATCGCGAGGAGGAGAAGCGATGCGACTACATCACCCACGCCCGACGAACGTTCATTGTCTGAATGTTCAAGGGTATGAAGGTCTAATCCAATCTCTCTCGTTGTTTGCATCTCCTAGATTAGATCTTGGCTTTCCCTCTGTTCGCTCCGTAGAAAATTTTGATTTACTATGCCGCGATCCCTTCAACAAACAGGGAAAATCCCATCCCCTGGGCCATGTCGCTTGGCCACCTCCACCCCGAGGGAAGCCGATCGCGCAGCAACTGCCAGAGGAAGATCTTTATCTTCAAGGGGAGGGGGGACTTCCAAAGGGGGGACGTCCAGGGGATGGAAGGCCCACCAAATAGGGTTCGATACATAGACCCCACAGAAAAAATGCCCAAAGGCGAAAGGTGCCAACACATACTATCTAGGGATTGGGAATGGGACAGCAGGAGGTTGTCCTGAAGTGCCTCCCAAGAAGCCCGCTCGGCGGCCCCAAGGTTCTGGAGGAACGCGACTCGCCAGACCCTGTCTTGGCACGTGTCAGCCACCAAGAGCAGAGGGTCCGTGCAGATGGCGAACAACTCAGGAAACTCATGATGCAAGGGGCGCGCCCCCACCCAAGGGTCGAGCCAGAAGATGGTGTTTCTCCCATTTTCGATGGAAATAGAGACCCCCTTCCGGATCGCCGGCTTGATGTCCTGGATAGATCTCCAAAACTGAGATCCCTCCCGACGATCACAAGCCCGAAGTGGGAACCCATGCAGATACTTCGCTTTAATCATTTGTAACCACAAGACACCATCGTCGGTCAGGATCCGCCAAACCCACTGTAACATCAGAGCCACATTCATATGGCGAGAGGAAATGATCCCAATGCCCCCCAGATCCTTGGGGACGCAAATGTCCGCCCACTTAACCATATGGAACTTTTGGTGGCCATCGTTCGCCATCCAAAAGAACCGAGAGAGCTCCTTGATGCTACACTCAACAGGGAGGAAGAGTGCTTCGTTGGAAACCCCAAGAGCAAGGTATGAAGAGTTGTTATCGCCACATTTTGACCAAAGGAGGAGATGGGCCGTAATCAAGATGGGCTTGGAGGATACGTATATGCAACGTATTGCTGGATCGGCCTTGTGCGTGGATTTGGGCTAAATTGCCCGTGTATCTGTATATTGTAGTAGGTTCCGTTTCGGTTTAAGTAAGAGATAGAGTTGTTAGGGTTATTCCAAAGATAGCAAGTCTCCGGACTATAAATATGTACGTAAGGTTATTGAGAAAAGAGGACGATCACGTTCACAACAAACACAATCTTGGCGCATCGCCACCCCTTGTTTCTAGGGTTTCTTTCGGGTAAGTGTCATGCTGCCTAGCGATCTAGGCAGTATCTGCTTATGCGTTACTTGGTGTTACTCGTACTGAAGCCTTGTTGATGGCGAGTAATACTATTATCATAGATTTGTTTGGGTTAGCATCGGTACTTTTTTATTATGATTGTTTAGTTATGCTGCCTCTAGTTATCTCGCTACCTTTACGCCTTTTCCCGGGTGTAAGGGTAGCATCTTGCTTGATATTTATTCAGTTGATTTGATCTGTTATAGTTATGCCTTGTTTTCCGAGGTTTAGTTTGATATCCACATAGTCAGGCCTTGCAAACGGGTTGAACGATCCAGTAGTACGTGAATATATGGTTTGCTAGTTCGAGAGGAGTTGTTCCGGGACTTGACTTTACGTCGGTTGTTAGGCCTTCTCTAGGGTTAGTTTTCTGTCATCTTTTGTATTTACCAGGCTCAATTACGTGTAGGATGTCGTAGATCGATTTAACTTGTAACGATGAAGCAAAACCCCATGTTATCGTAGATCTAATGCAGAACCATGGGATAATCGGCTCCAGGAGCCGATTCACAGGGAAACCTGGGAGCCGGTCACGGCTCGAATTTTACGTATACTTGTTTACCATGCAGGAAACTGATCGAAGCAATCCATCACCTTCCCCAGTATAGGTCAGGCACGCCTGCATTAGCCAGGGACGTGTGGGAGTTTTGCGCCGTTGCCCGAGGGACCAGTGGCCCACCAGCAGTTCCGGGAGCCTCCCGGCTCTTCGTGTTGCTCGCCGCCGCCGTGGGTTTTGACAGCAACACATTATGGCACGTGGGGACCTTCAACAACATCTGCATCAACATCCGACGATGGGGGATGACCGGCCACGTCTGACGATCCGCACGAGGAGCATAAGGCTAAGTATGATGATATCAAAGCTCTCTTGAAGCCGATCTCATCGGCTCTTTGAGAGGACCCGTAAGCATGGCATCGTGGAAAGGGTTCTCACCGAAGGTGCCCTTGATGAGGTGGATTTGTCTGCTCTTCAGAGGAGCGCACTGTGGCTCGCGACAGAAGTCAACTACATGGTGGCTCATTCTCTTCACCGCCATTCCGAGAGCCTAGTGAACGCTGAGCGCATCGCGTTCGCGTAGTTCAGAGATCATGAAACATCAGTACTCCCGTCGGGCCTACTCTAGGGACTCACCAGGAGAAAGACCGCCTGCACCAGGCCACCGCCATTCACATTCGCAGCTCCGGAGCCACCAGGGGCACCGGCGTACGTCGTCTACAAGGTCGGAGGTGACCCAGGCGATTGCCAGTTCCTGTCTGAACCACCTAGAGAAATCCCACATGGATATGTGTGCACCTACGTGCCGGACTGCAATAACCTGACGTGCACGAACCAGATTGCAACCGCAGGGATTTCTGGGGCGGGAGTTGCTGGAGCAGGGGCTTCGGGAGCAGGTATTTCTGGAGCAGGGATGTCTGGCATGGACGCTGATAAACAGGCGTGGCTAGCCAAGTATGCCACCGGAACGAGTCAGGAGAATTTAGCCCCTGCAGCTCAAACGGTGGAGCAAATCCGTACCATCTTGAGAGACCAGTTAAACCCGTCAAGAGAAGAAGGACAATCGGCTATTCAAGCCGTACTTAACGAAGTTTGATCTGATTCCGCTGCCACCCAAGTATCGGCTCCCTGAGTTCTCAAGGTTCAGCGGATCAGAAGGGTCGAGCTCGATCGAGCATGTGAGCCGATACCTGGCACAGTTAGGCATGATTTCAGCATCGGATCGCTTATTCGCGTAGGTTCTTTGCGCAATCTCGACAGGCCAGCTTTGGTGGTACACCTCGTTGCCACTGATTCGATCCAGACTTGAAGCAACCGGAAGAGTTCCACATTCGGTATCATTGAAGCTACCGAGGCATCGCAGACCGCGCAGTGCAAAAGCGGGAGAAACGGTCGAATACATTCAGCTTTCAGATCCAAGAACCGATGTTATTCGCTGCTTAAGCGAGAAAGAAGCGAATCGGCGGTGTTGGGTCTCTCAGCACCTATCAAGGATCTGGCTTTCCAAGTGGAATACAATTCATTGGCGCACATGGCCCAGAAACTGACAATGTATGAGCAGCGCCACCCTGAGTTGTACCAAGACAAGTTCAAACGTCCGATAGGCCTGGTCAAGACAGAAGAAGAAGATCTACAAGCCTGTGAGGTGGCCGTGGCTGAATGGGCTCGGGGCAGATCCTGTCTCGCAAATGGGTAAAGCAAGGGCCTGCAAAAGGGTTCGACTTCGATGTGAGCAAAGCTGAGCAGATATTCGATTTACTACTGAAAGAAAAGCAGCTGAAGTTACCCGAAGGCCATAAAATCCCTACGGCTCAAGAGATGAACGGAAGACCATACTACAAGTGGCATCACTCGTTCACCCACACCACCAATGATTGCAAAGAGCTACGCCGCGGATCCAAACGGCGATAGAGCAGGCCGTCGATCCTTGGGCACCGCCATGAAAGTAGACACAAACCCATTTCCAGGCCAACATGGTAGAACACAGCACTCCACGAGGCGTCGCTTGGATTTCTCGATGTTAATATGGCAGGACTGTACCACCATGGCACATATAAGGAGGAAGACGGTCGCTCTGGGCAAGGAAAGAGAGGAGGCTGGTCCACGCGACCGCCCTGTTATGACGACAGTGTATTTAACCGAGGAGCAAGTGAGAAGCGCGGTATCAAAAGCCACACTCCACGCATCTCCTTAACAAGTATGAGGCCAAGATGATGACCGACGTCACCGTGAGAGATGATGAAAGATATGAGCACCTCTCTAGGGAAAGTCAAAGGAAAAGGAAGGCATGGACAAACATTGGGATTGTCCCTTCTTCAAGTATTCTTGGGACGGAATGAGCCGATTGCCTACAATCAACAACTGCCCGAATGTGGACAGCGGAGGATGACACAGTCCGCCAGTGTTCAGCGCCTAGGGCCTCTCCTCCTCGAGCAAAAAGACCTCGAGGAGCCAATGGGTGAAAAGAAGAAGACAGATATCACCGCCAAGGTGGTGCCCGATGGACTCAGACACACCCAAAAGCGTAGAGTTATTGCGATAACAGAATTTGGAGGAAGCCAAGCGCAGATACCTCCACGCTTTAAGGAAAGCACGGCCCGATCCGCCGCAAAAATTTGGCAAACCTTGGAAACGGAGGCTCGTCCGAAAAAGAAAAGAGTGGCGCCCGATCAGTAAAAGCCGATGCGAAGACAACGGCCGAACAAACATGGTATTCATACTCGCCGAATTTTGCGCCCAAGAGCCAAAGAGCTACCGGTACGCTGTTTGTGGGCCCACGGCCGTTATCTTTGAAAGCCACGTGAGAAGGGCTACAAACATCCGAAAGCCTGACCGCGAGGTTATATCAATGGGCAGCCTGTCGGCAAGATGTTGGTTGACACCGAGCGGCGATCAATATAATGCCATACTCCATGCTACGGCGTTTGGGGCGCCCACCGCAGATCCGATCAAAACCAACGCCACGTTAAGCGACTTCAACGGCCAAACTTGAAACGCAAGGCGTTCAACGTGGATCCGACCGTGGGCGAAAAACCATCCTACGTCATTCTTCGTCGTTGACAAAAGCACCTACGCACCTTTGCCGGGAGGGATTGGATTCACGCTAATCGCTGCATCCCATCCACGATGCACCAAGGTTTAATACAAAGTGGGATGGAGATGAAGTGGAGGTCATTCATGCAGATGATTCGATCAAGATCTCCATAGCTGGCATGAACATCCGGGAAGCGAAGACCAAGAGCCGATCTCGAATCGATCGACGGCTGTGAACGCATTGAAGCTACAAAAAACGGGGTGAGGCTGGTCTTATCCACTGGCCTGACAGAGTAGCAAAGTCCACGTTCGTACGTGGTATGGCCGATCCCTGCGATCGGCCACAAAAAATAAAAAGCAGTAATCTTACGACAAGCAGGTCATGCAGTCGTAGTAGGGAGATTCCCTACCATTGTAGAGCACAAATAAGGTGTAAACCGTCCTTGACTAATGCAATCAAAAAGGGGGCCGATTCAGGCAATCGGCCCAAATTATTTTTGTTATCCTCACCAACTGTTGGCCCCGTGTTTAGTATCGATTTAGCAGGTGACGGAAAGCTAGGGTATGGGTTTACATCCGCTGATGAGCTAGAGGAGATTGACATCGGTCCTGGGGATAAGCCACGACCAACATTTATCAGCAAGAAGTTAGATCCGAATCTGCGGGGTCCGATGATAGCTTTGTTGAAAGAATATCCGCATCGCTTTGCACGACTATCTGAGATGCCGGTTAGACAGAGCATCATTGAGCATCGACTCGCAAAAGGATTTCGCCATTCCAGCAGCACGAGCATGATGAAGGCCGAAATTTTGGAAGAAGTAAAGAAAGAGATCGAGAAAATATTGACAGCTAGGTTAATCAGGCCATGCAGGTATGCTGAGTGGATTTCTAGTATCGTACCTGTAGAGAAAAAGGATGGCCGCTGGCGTGTTGCCATAGATTTTCGGGATCTCAATAGAGCTACCCAAAGGATGAGTATCCGATGCCGGTAGAGACATTAATCAACGCATTTGCTGGTCATAAGATCTTGACTTCATGGACGGCAATGCCGGTTACAACCAAATTTTATGGCTCAGGAAGATATACACAAGACTGCATTGAGTCCTGTGTTCGGTGGGATTGTTTGAATATGTAGTCATGACGTTTGGACTGAAGAATGCCGCCCACGCACTGTAGAGCCATGAACTACATTTTCCATGATCCGATGGGCAAGCTGGTGGAAATTTACATCGACGACGTGGTGGTCAAGTCTCGCTTCAAGACAAGGACACTTGGACGATCTGCAACGTCTGGACCGAACAAGAAAATTCGCCACTGAATGAATCCAAAGAAGTGTGCCTTCGGGTGACGGCCGGTTCTTGGGTTTCTTGGTCCATGAACGGAATTGAGATCGGCCTGAAAAGTCGAGGAGGCGAACAATGAAGCCACCTACCACGAAGAAAGAACTGCAGTCTCTCATCGGCAAGATCAACTTCGTCAGAAGATTCATCTCCAATCTGTCAGGAAGAATAGAGCCATTCATGGGACTGGTGAAAATTAAATCTGATGAGGAGTTCCGCTGGGGGACAGAACAACAACGAGCCTTCGACGAAATCAAAGAATATCTAACGAAACCGCCAGTGTTGGTTCCGCCCCAGCCGGATAGGCCGTTTTATATTTACTTATCTGTAGCCGACACGTCCATCGCCTCGGTGGCGGTGCAAGTTTATGATGGTCTGGAGCGAGTTGTGTTTTACATCAGCAGAAGGATGATGTATACAGAGACAAGGTATCCTGAGATCGATAAGTTGTGGCTCTGCCTGTTTTTCACCTGCACCAAGCTGCGCCACATCTTGCTCTCAGCAGAGATTATCATTATATGCAAATCAGATGTCATAAAGCATATGCTGTCGGCTCCTATGTTGAAAGGCCGACTCGGCAAATGGATGTTTGCATTATCGGAATTTGACATCCGGTATCAACCCGCGAAAGCGGTTAAGGGTCAGGCATTGGCCGACCTTATTGCTGAAAGAATCAACACTGATATAGCAGCACTGTCTATACGAGCGTGGGCTATGTTTTTCGATGGATCGGTTTGTGATGATGGTTGCGGCATCGGCATTCTACTCGTGTCGCCCCGGGGGGCAACATATTCCTTCTCCATCAGGCTAGCTACCCCTCGCACCAACAACGTCGCAGAGTATGAGGCGATACGCAAGGGAATGGAGTTTCTCACCGAAGCTGGCGCAGAGGCAGTGGAAATTTTTGGAGACTCCAAATTGGTGATCTCCCAACTCACGGAGGAATACAAGTGTGGGAGCGAGTCGCTCTTCCCATTATGGTTGCAATGTCGTGAGCTCATGGCACAGTTCCGGTACATAAACTTTAACTGGATCCCGCGATCGCAGAATACCGAGGCGAATGATCTCGCACAAATGGCTTCAGGCTAAGGACGTGTGAGGGAACGATGTTCAAGTACAGCCTCGGAGGCAGACGATCGGAGAGCCGATATCTTCAATTACTTGAAAGACTCGGCTCGGGGGGCACCTAAACGGATAAGGTACAAGGCCATGAAGTATGTGCTTATTGGGGACGACATGTTCTCTGAGGCATGTTCTCAGGTGACTGGAAGGGTTCTCGCTCAAATGTCTGGGACCAACCGAGGCCAATCGGCTCCTACACGAGGTACACGAAGGCGCCTGCGGAACTCACCAATCGGCTCACAAGATGAAATGATTGATCAGGCGATCAGGGTTTATTGGCCCACCATGCTTGAGGATTGTTTTAAATACTACAAAGGGTGTCAAGCATGCTAGAAATTTGGAAAAATTCAGATGGTACCACACAAGAATGAACCCCATCATCAAGCCTTGGCCATTCCGAGGTTGGGGCATGGATATGATCGGCAAGATCAATCCTCCATCAAGCAAAGGCCACATGTGGATTTTGGCCATTACGGATTATTTCACTAAATGGGTGGAAGCCGTCCCTATGAAGTCAGTGAACTCGAAGGATGTTATCAATTTTGTGAAAGAGCATGTCATTCATAGATTCGGGATTCCCCAAACTATCACGACCGATGGAGGTTCGGTCTTCATTTCTCATGAGTTTAGAAAATTCTGTGAGGACACGGGAATTAAGCTGATCCGATCATCTCCATACTATGCTCAAGCAAATGGGCAAGCTGAAGCGTCCAACCAGAGCCTCATCAAGCTGATCAAGAGGAAAGTCGACGAGCACCCTAGGCGTTGGCACGAGGTTTTGTCAGAGGCTTTATGGGCTTATCGCATGTCATGTCATGGAGCGATAAAAACCTCGCCATACCATCTAGTCTATGGACAAGAAGCCGTATTGCCCTGGGAGATTACGGCTGGATCGAGACGTGTCACTTTTCAGAACGATTTAACAGCTGAAGAATATGCGACCCTGATGAGTGACAGTGTTGAGGATTTAACTGAGCTTAGGCTGTGGTCGCTTGAGAAAATCAAAGAGAACAAGGCCAAGGTAGCTCGTGCATATAATAAGAAGGTGAGACCAAGGGAGTTCCACGTTGGCGATCTGGTATGGGAAGCTGTATTGCCATTAGGGACTAAGGATGCAGCATATGGTAAATGGTCTCCAAATTGGCACGGGCCATACAGGGTCGATCAAGTTTTAAGGGGGAATGCGTACATGCTTGAGGAGCTGGACGGCGTGAAATTCCCAGTGGCTGTCAACGGTCAGCATCTCAAGAAATATTTCCCAAGCATGTGGGATGATGGACAGTGAAATATGGGGGCCGATACATGAAATCGGCCAATAGAAAATGGGGGCCGATACATGAAATCGGCCAATAAAAAATGTAATATAGCCGATGCACAGCCATCGACTCTAGAGGTTCAAACTGTTACGAGCAGGTGTTTACATGAATGAGCTATCTTGAAGGAATGCCTCAAGGCGTGGAGGGTCGGCGGACACGATCCACCTCGGCGATCTCGGCCGTCATCTTCGTCCTTGCCCGTCACTAGCTGCTTGTTCAGGCACGATTTCCTCCAGATCAGTCTTGATTGAGCTTTGAGGCCTTCTCGTCTTGGGAGCGGGATATGAATGCTTCCTTGTCACGAATGAGCTGTTTAGTCGCCCGGACCTTCTCTTCAAGATCTCCCAATTCCTTTTTCAAGGATGCAAGCTCGGCGGTACTGACGGAGGTGTCAGTTTTGGCATCCAGAGACGCCTTTTTCTCGTTGAGCTGCTGACATTTGTCTGCAATATTGGCCTTCAGCGGGAGTTGGGCGCGGCGCAGATTAATCCTCTCACGAGCCAACTTCACCCTTGACCCGTAGAAAGACAGAGTTACAACTGGCCAAAGCTTCACCTGCAATGCTACCGGAAGTTGGTCCTTGATTTCGGCAAGAACACTCTTCACCTCTTCAGAACCCTCGATCAACTTCTCGATCGGGGAGGACAGCAAGGCTTTGAGACGCTGGAATTGAGGTAGAACAGCCCTGGCTCGCGGTTCATCATTGGCAACAGAGGGGGTTGGTTCGATGGATTCAGGGTCGAACGTCAGCATACCTGAGATATCACAGCCCTGGCAGGCCGAAATGGCGTTAGTATGCGTCCAACATGGAAGGATGAGCCGAACGAAGCGAACGTACCTCTCCTACGATCAAGGGGATAGCAGATGACGAGACAATCGACTTGTGTGTCGTTGCTGGAGGCTTGGCCAAAGTGGTAACCGTTTCATCGACGCCTTCAGGGATTACTAGATCCAGCCTTGCGAGAGGCATCGGTGCCCGGCTTTCCCTTCGAAGGCGTCGATGCGCATGGAAGGTACTTAGCCAATGTAAATGGTGATGAACCGGCAGATAGGAAAAGCAACTGGTAAGAGCATAGAGGGTGATGACTTTCGAAACCTCCTCGACGAAGAAGTTTGGTCCTTGCGAGCCCTCTTGGGGCTCACCGGCCCCGCCGACCGATGCTCGGGGCGAGGTTCAGAACCGCCTTTTCCGGGAGCCGATGGTGGCAAATCTGGTTGAATCGGTGATGGTCCTCTCGAGTCTGGGCCCGATTCTCCTCGATTGGATTGTGTGTCCTCCGGAGGTGTCTGCGGAAGCCTGTAAGAAAAGGAGAACTAGTAAGCACGAGCATGTTTGCAAGGATGAAAGAGATCAACCAAAGCGTGGATCAGCGTGACACGCCGAGCTCGGAGAAGGGCTCCCGCCTCAAAGTCTTCTGGCTACCTTCCTCACCACCGTTCTTGCTTTAGTTGGAGCTCGAGGCGGTGACGAAGTTGTTTGGTTCTTGGAAGCCGATTGTGGTGATATCGGCTGGTTCTGCATCATGACCTTTTTCAAAGGTGGCAAGTTTTTGCAGAAAAGGACCACAGGAGCTGGTGGGAAGAATTCGAAGGGAGAGCCATCACTGTGCGTAGGTTCAGGACCATCTTGTTGCTGCAAAGAGACAGAGTGGGTTATTAGAAGAATCATTTGTGAGCTGCATCAAGAAATTACAAGTAGTGGTACCTGTTCTACGGGGATATCATATTCATCATCGAGCTGTTCCAGCAACGGTCCCAGAGCTCTCCTGAAGGCATGAGTCTTCCACATCGACCACCAGTTCTCAAAACCATCGGTTGATAAAGCGAAGGTGAGGTTGTTAGGAATTGGGATGGTCAGAGCATCGAAGAAGGAGTAACACCTTTGACTGGTGAGAGGATCGGGCAGGATAGCTCTGCTCTCTGTAAGATGGTGGAGAAAGAAATGGGGAGGTACTTGTCCAAGGCCAAATTGACGAGCCACTACGACCGGCTGGTAGAATTCATATCCAGGCTTGATTATTCTGTTGGATGTGCTCATGCCAACTGGAAGGAAACAGGGACGGATCACAGTGGAAAATAGCTGCCGAGTGCTAGTGTCATCGGCAAAGTTATCTAGCCTGAAGGAGATTGGATTTTCAAAATGTTCCGATTCTTCCATGTAAGGAAAGAAGATAGGATTGTCCAGGCCTTGAAAGAAAATGCTGAACCACTTGGATGCTTCCTGAGGGATCAGTTTACTACCTGGCAGTCTATACAAAGCTTGGCCGTAGCTGGTGCATCAGATCTGCTTCCCTTTGGCATCTGGAAAGGTGCAACTCGCCAAAAGGAGGAAGTTTGGGACACAGTTTTGAAAATACAGCTGAGCCCATAGCTGAATGAACCACCAAGGACCTCCTGTTTTGACTGTTATGCCGGAGAACAGTTTGACAGACATCAACTGGAGATATCGATAGACCTCTCCAAGGAACAGTTTGCCGATGCCAAGTTGAGTGCCTTTGGCAAGTTCGTAGGCCAGGGAGAGATAATTCTTGGTTGGAGCAAGGGAAGGGCCACAGAATATGAAATGTTCCAGCCAGAAGTTGAGGAAAGTCGTGTGTTCTTTCTCCGTGAGGGCCTTTAGTTTTCATGTGCCTTTGAATATAGGCACCCGTCAGGCAAATTGCTTTGGAAGAAAGCTTGTAGGGGACCTTTGTCGATTAAAAGGAGGTTGGGTGATGTAACGTCCAGACCAGTAATCATCGCCACGTCTAACAGAGTTGGTGTCATGGGTCCATGACCGAACATGAAGCAGTTCAGAGCATCGGACCAGAAGTAGCCGATGGTTTTTAGAAGATTTTCATGTTTTCTCAAGGGGAGACAATGACAAATACAAGGCGTCGGCTATTCCCGTGGTTTCCCATTGAGATTGGTAAGTTTTGGCTACCCTGCTGTACCAAGAAACCCAATGTTCAGGGGGATTAGGCCAGGCTCGCAAGCAGTCGGCCCAAGAATTCAAATCTAGGCTTTGTCTTACGAAGGGGATTCTGTTTTCCTCGCAAGAGATCAGATGGGCAGGACTAGATTCTGTGCGGGGGCCAAGACAGAGAGAATTTGGGAGAGAAGGATGCGGCAGCAGAATGTCTGAAACCTAAAAAATTTAATGGTGGAATAAAGCATTAATTCAGGTGTTTGCCATTAATTCTAGCACCGTGTTCAGACTACGAGGAATAGGCGCACCTGCACGAGACCGTGTTGGTGTTGGACGATTCCGCCATCTAGTTTGCCGGTGGAGATGGATATATGCAATTGGGGATCGAGGGTTCTTGTCGCTGTAAGCTCGATCTATCCGGTGAGGCAATTGGAGATCTAGGTTGGCCTTTTTTTTTGAAGAGGGGCGCAGGCTACCGTTTGAAACTGGGAAGTGGCCGCTCAGATTTGTCTAAGTATGCGACCAGATTTGACCTTGTCAACATTTTTGGGGAAAGCCGATGTTTTACCATCGGCTCTTTGGGCTTTGACTTGGTTGATTGTATGAGCGTAGCATGGTGAAAGCCGATACATTATCGCTTATCGAACGTTGACCTATTTTGACTATCGCAAAATCGGATGGGAAAAGCAATCTTTGTTGATTCAAAAGACGATTGTTTACAATGGAGCGATTGCTTACAAAAGGAAATCTACTACTAGTACTACTACTAGTTCCTAATCTAGAGGTCGGTGTGTCGCCGCCTTCGCCATCGTCATGTTCGTCGGCCATCATTGGCCGCGGCCGTCTTCGCCCGGCTTCGAAGATGTCGAGGGCCTCCTCGTCGTCGCCGGTGTCTTGTTCGCTGACCCGGCGAAGCGCTTCACCGGTATTGCTCGGAGGAGGTGTCCTCCTCCGCTTCCTCCTCCTCGGAGGATTCACGCCATCCTGTGACCAGGCTGCCGGTGCTCTCCGCCTCTTGTTCCCGTCGACAAGGAACTGAGACCCTCCTCGCCGTCCGAGGACTCGTCGTCCTCCGACCAGGCGGCAAAGTTCCAGTCCCTCTCGTCCCACCATTGTGGGGCGAGAGCCTCGTACGCCGCCATTGGCGGGTGCTCCGGCGTCGGCTCTCGGTCGCTCATTGTGTGGAAGACTGGGAGGAAAGGGCGGATGATTTGGGGGAAGAAGAGGCGGCCATGGCGGAGGAAGAGGGTTTTTTCGGAGGAGAAAGAGGGTTTTTTGGCTAATGGAGGAAGATGGGGCTGCAAACTGCCAGATGAATTTAAATAAGGGAATAGTGGAGGTGGTTCAATGCCATAGCGGTTTCCCGAATGTGGTGCCAAAATTGTCAAATCGTAATCATGGAGAAGTTGAGAAGACAGGGCATCATGATGAGGGGTGGCGTGGCGATTCTCGCTCGCAACGCCAGAACCCGATAAAAAAGGGGAGGAAGGAAAAACATCACAGTGGTTTTGGAATTATTATTGCCAAAACCGGGGCATGTGTTATCGCCACATTTTGACCAAAGGAGAAGATGGGCCGAATCAAGATGGGCTTGGAGGATACGATATGCAACAGCGTATCTGGATCGGCCTTGTGCGTGGATTTGGGCTAAATTGCCCGTATCTCAGTATATTGTAGTAGGTTCCGCTTTCGTTTAAGTAAGAGATAGAGTTGTTAGGGTTATTCCAAAGATAGCAAGTCTCCGGACTATAAATATGTACCTAAGGTTATTGAAAAAAGAGGACGATCACGTTCACAACAAACACAATCTCGGCGCATCGCCACCCCTTGTTTCTAGGGTTTCTTTCGGGTAAGTGTCATGCTGCCTAGATCGCATCTTGCGATATAGGTAGTATCTGCTTATGCGTTACTTGGTGTTACACGTACTGAAGCCTTGTTGATGGCGAGTAATACTATTGTAACATCCCAAAAATATCAAACTTAGATCAACAAAACACTAATCCTAAAGTTTAGGGTTAACAAAAACTTTTCTAAATCAATTCATGAAAGCATGTATATGTGTATGCATGAATTTTGAAATTCTTTAAAACCACTTTGTTTGTGTGATCCATTGCTTGTAAAATGTTTCTTAGGTGAAAAGAACATCATCTAAAACATTTCCCCACACTTTTCCTAAAGAAAAATAAGTCAAAACCAATATATTAAGTGAATGGTCATTTTGACCAATTTAACTCCCATGCCTACTTTGGCTGTCTCAAACTTTCAAAACCTAACAGAATCTTTTCTGGATCTTTGCACCCCTTGAATGTACTCATAACAAAGTATCAAGGCCCACCTTGTGATCATCCAGTAACTTTCAAATGCATAGTTTAAATGACAACTCAAAATTGAATCTTCTTCATATGGGAAGATCCCACTTTTTCAAAACCCACTTAAACAAGCTCAATTTTCAAAACCCAAGCATCTTCAGACTCACCAGAACCAATCTAGCAAACCCACCAAAAATCATTTCAAAATTCAAAACTTGATTTCATGCGGCCATTTCATCAAACAAAGTTGCGAGACACAAATCAAACAAAACATCAAACACTATAGTGTGCGGTGATTGGCCTAACTTGTTCCCTAGTTAGCTCTCACAATCCAAGATCATCTAGCAAGGTTAGACCAGCACTAGCACCGTGAGCTTGCCATTGCCATTAATGGTGAAAATGAGCAACCCCATGTCACCCAAGTGGACAGAAGCTAGAGGAAGAACTAGCCGTGCCAACCTTGTCGGGAGGCAGCCCACCGCACCGCCATACTGTCCCACTGAAGCGTTGCCAAGCTCGACCACGCCAAGAAGACACGCCCAGACCATGCCGAGCGTGCGCCAGAGCGCCACCCTCGACCACCACCCACAGACCGCGCGCCGCCCTCACCGCGCGCACACACGATCACCACCGACCCAGGAGACCGCCAGACATCCCCATTTAACGCCCCGCGCCATACAGCCACCGCATTGCCGAGAACGCCGCCGCCGCAGAGCACCGCCTGCTCTGACCAAACCACACCGCCCCATGCCTCGCGACCATGCTGTTGAGCATCGCCAGGAGACACAGCACCGTCCCCTACCCTTGCCCATGCCTTTAGCTGCCTGTAACATCGCCTCCGACGAGCTCACCTTGCGCCCAGCGGTCCCTCGACTATAAATAGAGGCCACCCCACACGATTTCTTCACACCATCTCACTCCTCTCCTCACCGATCGTGCCACACCATTCTCGTGAGCAAGGCGAGCACCACCGCCGGAATTTCACCGAGCACGCCACTGGGAGAAGAAAGGATCCGATTGAGCCTCCCGGAGAAGCCACCAGCAGGAGGTTCGCCGTCGACTTTCGTTGCCGCGCCTCGCCGACCGCCAAGACTCGTGAGCCCCCAGACCCCTCAGCCGCTAGGTTTCATTCTCCGGAGCGTCTCGCCGACGATGACCCTCAGCCGTTGGATTAGAACCAGATCTAACGAACCACGTTGCCCCATACCGCTTCGCCCAGCCCCGTGTCACTGACGAGTGGGGACACCCACTTAAGCAGCCCGCGGGAGCACTGCGCTTAGCAGGCCGGCCCGTTAGAATTTCCCGCGCAGCCCAGCAGTTCAAATTAAACTTTTTCTTTTTAAATTCAAACACACTTCAGTACCCAACTTCAAAAATCAACCCAGAACAATTTAGTGCACCAAATTAGATGAAACCAATTTTGTTGGAAAGGTCTGTGAATGCTTAATCCAAGCCCGTTGGATTCAAGTCATTTGGATCTGTAGATCACCCTTAGCAAAAATGACAAGGCAGAAGCTTTTCTGCATTCAAACATTTTTCAAATTTAAACCACAATAGCTTTTGAGTTGATTCCAACTCTCAAAAATCACTTTCAACCATACCTTTCAGAATATATAAAAATATATATAGGTTACTTGCAGAAATAATGTTCAAGGAATAAAGGAATGCTTCATAAGCATTTCTAGCCACTTTAATTAATTAAAATAAAAGGGTAAAACCTTGTTAAATTGTGACACCACTTTAAATCACATTCCCATGGACTACAACATGTGGTGATGACATGTGTCAACATGATCCCATGTTTAGTTTGGAGAATATTAAATCTTAAGTAGCTCTTCAATGAGTAGAAATTACTTTTTTTAAAATAAGAAGACTTAAACCAATCTTTAACCTTGTAATGATAGAGATGATGCTAGATCATCTAGAGGACCCTTGTGTGTGATGATTGCAAGTAGTTAAGTATTGTTTGGTGATTGTGTACCTCGTATTTATTCATAGACGCTAGTACCGACCAAGGCTACGAAGAAGAAGGAGGATACTACGAGGAAGTCAAGAGAACTTCAACCATCGCTGCACAAGGCAAGCATAATACTACCAGTTGATTGAGCAAGCTAGTAACTATGCAAGCTTAGATCGATATTGATGCAAGCTAACACTTGCAAGATACCCTATTGTTGCCACAACCCATGCTTGTGACATGATTACTATATGCCCTAAGCGTATGTAACCATACCCACTTGCTAAACCAATCCTAGTTTTATGGCAAGCTTTACTCTTTCCTTACCAAAGTTTACTTAGAGGCTACCCAAGTTTGGTAGAAACTAGACAACAGTCTTTGAAGGTTGCATAAAGAACATTAAAATTTGGCCTAAGCTAGAAACCTTGATATCGCCTTATGGTATAAGGTTGGACTTATTTGCAACTCCACTAGATACCACCCTCTATTAGTACTACCCCACCTGTAGATGCTAGTGCTAAGCATAAAACTTGATCAACTTTAGATGGGAATACTTGGTGGAAAATGGTTATGAAAACCTTGGAATGATGGATCATTCTATTGAAATGTTTTGGACATGTGTTTCCAAACACTTGATGATTTTGGTGATGAAAATGTTGAGGCATGAGCCTTAGCCCTTTATAAAACTGATGGTTGTCCGGATGCGATACCATTCCAATTTTACTGCATAAACCACAATACCCGAATATTGGGTAGGGCTTGATCGGAAACTTATATACCTTAGTATTAGTTCCTCACGCCAAGGTCCGAGCTGAGGCTACCTTGTGAAGATTGTCCACTGCAAGACCCAAGATGACAGTGGTCATGGTTGGGAGGCCAAACTCACAGGAGAGGTGCTTATACTAGGAAGTGTAAATGGAAGGTTAGGATTGATTATCCGCATACTGAGTATGGTGAATTCAGGATTTGTTCCTGACGAATTTATCGAATGTTGTGGTGAAAGTGTACAATCTCTGCAGAGTGTCAAACTATTCGAATAGCGTCCATGATTATGGATGATGAGTGGCCATACTGTTCCCCCGTCAGACTTTTCAAAATGACTTGTGAACGACCTGAGACTTTGACTTGACCATAATAGAGATGTGAATGGAAATACAAGATCCCAATTAGGAGTTATAAAATTTGTGACCAGCTTTGGAACTTAGTGGTATAAATCTGGCTTTTGCAAAACAACCCTAGAGCCTAGTGTCCTATTATCCAAAAACCCCTCTTTCTTGTTAGTATTAGTTTGCAGTACTTAAAGAGTACTCATGGCTTTGTCCCAGCTATTCCCATGGCGGACTATGAAGAGGAGTACCGGAGGATGGACCCCGGGACGATTCGACAACTAGGATCATCTCCCATCGTCGGCATTGCACGTGACCCGAAGATGGAGCCTCGCCACGCTACCGTTATTATGTCGTATTCGCTGCTTGATGTTGTATTAAGGACTGGATCATGAGATCCCTATTTGTGTAAGAACTTATGTATCGTTGTAATGGATGAAGTACTATGGTATCCAATTGTTATGTCTGCATAAAAATGGTAATCACAGGATTGCGATGTATGGCATAACGGGCATCTAGGATTGAAAAATCCGGTGTTGACAAGTTGTATCGAGCCATCGACCATAGGAGACCCTAGTTAGATTGGACGCTGAACCAAAAACTTAGTTTCAATACTCAAAAACAAAACTATTTACAAAACTTATTCTCATTCTTACCTCTTAAATTCTTTACTAAACCTCATGTACCTCAAAAACTCTTGCAAAATATATAAAATTTTGACACACTTGATCACTTTGCTAAACTACTCCTCCTCTATTTTTATAGATGGACGTGAAGTCTGCAAGTTTTACCAACTCGGAAATGGAGGGACCTTATATTTGAGAGGGATCGGATCATTTGAACTTTTGGGCGCCCGCATCCCGAGTTCTTGAGCTCAGCTCAATGATCAAGGGGGGAAGATCTACAGTGGCTAATAGTTGCAAGTCTCCGAGGAAAGATTGAACCTCCCACTGCGGAGGGAATTCAGTTTACCTTGAGGGAAAACAACTGGCTCGATGGACTTGCCCGAGCAATGCAGGAAGCTCTTTCCCGTCTGTGTGGGCAGAGCATCAATCAGATCAAGGGTACTCGCTTTGAGTTTTGCCCAAGACGTGATGCAAATGGTCAACCACTGGAAGCCCCATACCACCCCGAGCTGAAGACTCAATTGGACCACCTTAGCTTCATGATGTATGATCGTCAGCAGGAACTGGACAACTGCCGTGACTATTGTAACCACAAGTCTGCCATCATCAAGACGAAGGATCAGACCATCGCCATGCTAGCAAAGGATCGCAAGTCTCGCCGCCGTCAGCTCGACAAGAAGGAGCGCATTATTGCCCGTCTTCGCCATCGCATCTCAGCTCTGGAAGAGACCATCCATGAGAGAGACATGCAGTTAGAGGAAAGGGAGAATGCCGGAGAAGATCTTCGTGGAGACCCTTACTCCTATCTCAGCGATGACGATGATTTTCTGGAGGACCAGGCCATGGACTTCTTCACCGATGAGGATGATTTCGCCTTTATCGATGATGCGGAAGATGATGAAGCCACAGACTCCGAGCAGTAGTAGCACTGAGCACTAGCGTAGTGAGTAGTAATCGGTCCCACTGTATCGTAGTTCCCAGCATGGTTCTTAAAACCATCTGCTTTGCTTTGTTGTGGTGTGTGTTGTACTGTGTGCTATGAGTGAATGAATGAAAAAGCAAGTTGCTAGAAAAACTTGAGTCAACTCTAAAAACTTTTCAAAGACCCAAAACCTTAGAAATTTCCCTCTTTTCTCATGATCTATATCCATCCTCAGATGCCACGTGGAGGAAGTGGTTCAACCCCGGACCCAATGTTGCAGATCCTGCAAATGTTGACTTCTGACCGCGAAGCTGAACGAGCGGAACGGCAAGCCAACCTAGCTACTCTGCAACAGATAGCCCAGCTAGCCCACAACAACCAAGGTCATGGAAATCAGGACAACCACGGATCTAAGCTCAAGAACTTCCAAAATACCAACCCACCCGTTTTCACCAAGTCAGAAGAACCTCTAGACGCCGATGATTGGCTGCAAACCATGGAGAATAACTTAGAAGTAGCCGGAGTAGAAGCCAACGAGAAAGTCTTGTTCGCCACTCATTATCTAGCCGGAGATGCCAGGGCATGGTGGAACAGTGTTCGTGCAAAGACCCGGAGGAAATCACAACAACCCCGGCAATTCTAGCACTTTCACCCGTGACCCACCCAAGTTCAACACCAACCATGCTACCCCAATACTGCGGAGGATGGAAGCAATCTTTGTGCCTATCGCAGCCAAGGACAAGTCCCAAGTGACCTGTTATGATCAGGAAATAAAGGCCACTATTCCAACGAGTGCCCCAACAAGAAGAACGCTTCAGACCCTAATACCAATGTCCCAGACCACAGCGTCGTGTCAGCCAGGAGAAGATTTGCCCCAAGAAATTCACTCAACCGTAATGGCTGCCTTTTTCTCATGCATCTTGAAGAAGCTCGAGAGCGCCAGACGTCGTCTGGGTATGTTTATTAATTCAAGACTCGCAAGAGTGTTGTTTGATTCTGGTGCATCGCATTCATTTGTCACCGAAGAATTTGCATGCACTAGTAAAATCCAACCAACCAAACTGAAGCATGTGATGATTGTACAAATTCCCGGATCAACCACCAAGGCTAGGCAAATTTGCAAAGCTGTCCCTATCCGAATCCATGGCATAGATTTTTATGCTAATCTAATAGTACTCGGAACTAAAGGTTTGGAAGTAGTACTAGGAATGGATTGGATGTCCAAACATAAAGGAATGATTGACTGTGCCAAGAAAGCCATTACCATGACTAGTACCACCGGAATATTAGTCGAGCATATATCGGAAACCTTACCTCGCCAATTCAAGTGTAACAAGAGTCTAGCCCAACCTACCATCGACCAAGTTCGGATAGTGCGTGAATACCCGATGTATTTCGGATGTTTTGCCGGTATGCCCCGGATAGGGATATCGAGTTTATCATCGAACTAATCCCGAACAGGACCTATAGCCGAGACCCTATAGTATGAACCGTCGAACTAGAAGAACTGAAGCAACTGGATTCCATGTTAGAAATCGGATTGATTCAACCAAGTGCGTCCCCATGGAGGTCACTGTCTTATTTGTGGACAAGAAGGATGGAGGTAACCATCCGTATACGGATTATCGAAAGTTGAATGATGTCACCATCAAGAACAAGTATCCTTGCCCAAGATAGAGGATTTGTTTGATCAGTTGGGTGCCTGTGTTTTCTAAGATTGATCTTAGAACTGGTTATCATCAACTCAAAATTAAATGCGAGAGGATATTCCAAAGACGCCTTTACCACGGATATGGGTTGTATGAGTATCTGATCATGTCTTTTGGATTAACCAATGCCCCGCTTATTTCATGAACCTCATGAATAAGATTTTATGGACTTCTGGATAAGTTTGTCGTTGTTTTCATCGATGACATTTTGATTTATTCCAAATCGGAAGAAGAACATGAGCTACACCTAAGGACCATTCTTGGAACCCTTAGAGAGCATCATTTGTATGCAAAATTTAGCAAATGTGAATTCGTTACGAAGTAGGATTCCTCGGTCACATTGTATTAGCCGGAGGAATTGCGTTGACCCCGCCAAAGTGAAAGATGTAGAAGATTGGCAAGCCCCAACCACTCAAACCCAAGTTCGTGCTTTTCTCGGATTGGCGGGATATTACATAAATTGAGAAGGATTCTCTAGTATCGCCCGACCCATGACCCAATTGCTGAAGAAGGACAAGAAGTTTGAATGGACGGACAAGTGTGAAGAGAGTTTCCAAGAACTCAAAAGGAGATTGATTTCCACCCCAATCTTGATCATGCCGGATATCACGAAGCCCTTCGATGTGTATTGTGACGCATCCAAGATTGGTCTCGGATGTGTGCTAATGCAAGAAGGCCAAGTTATATCCTATCTATCGCGACAATTGAAGCAGCATGAACAAAATTATCCAACCCATGACCTCGAACTCGCAGCCGTAGTTCTAGCCCTGAAGACATGGAGACATTACCTTATGGGAAACCGTTGTGAGATTTATTCGGATCACAAGAGCCTAAAGTATATATTCACTCAGAAGGAGCTGAATATGAGGCAGAGAAGATGGATTGAGCTAATCAAGGATTACGACCTGGACATTCATTATCACCCTGGAAAAGCCAACGTAGTAGCCGATGCCCTTAGCAGATTGCCGTGCCGCTTGAACTCCATGATTTTGGAGGAGCAATCAAGTTTGCACAAGGAGATGGAAGATTTTCGACTAGAATTAGTAAGTGAAGGATTTTTGGCTAGCATAGAACTTCAGCCCACTTTGATCAGTCAGGTTAAAGAGGCGCAGAAAGGAAATGCTAGTATCGACGGAATTAAACGTCAGGTATGCAGAGCAAAATGCCGGATTCACCGAGGACGAAGAAGAAGTTTTGTGGTACAAAGGACGCCTTTGTGTACCAGCAGATTCTGAGTTAAAAGAAGTTATCTTGAAGGAGGCCCATGATACTCTTTATTCTATCCATCCAGGAGGAACTAAGATGTATCAAGATTTGAAGGAGCAATTTTGGTGGCATAAGATGAAGAGAGAAATCGGAAGCTATATCGCCAAGTGTGATATGTCATGTGAGTCAAGGCGGGACATCAAAGACCCACTGGATTGTTGCAACCTTTGCAAATTCGAATGGAAATGGGATTCAGAGGAATGGACTTTATCAACTGGACTACCTACTTCTAGTAGGGGAAATGACTCTATTTGGGTCATAGTGAATGATTGTCCAAAGTCGCCCATTTCTTGCCCGTTAAAACTACCTATCAGAGTTCGAAGCTAGCAGAGTTGTACATCGCTAGGATCGTTAGTTTGCACGGAGTCCCCAAGAATATCATATCGGATCGAGGAACTCAGTTTACCTCAAGATTCTGGAGGAAGGTCCAAGAAGGTTTAGGAACCCGCCTAGATTTCAGTACCGCGTATCACCCTCAGACCGATGGACAAACGGAGCGATTAAACCAAATACTCGAAGATATGCTTAGAGCATGTGTGTTAGAATATGGATCCAAGTGGGAAGACTGTCTGCCGTTTGCAGAATTTTCCTACAACAATAGTTACCAAGCCAGTTTGCAAATGTCCCCATTTGAATTCATGTCGGAAGGAAGTGCACCCTTTGAACTGGTGGGAAGTAGGAGAGTCAAATTTTCGGACCCGACATCCCACGAGAAGCGGAAGAAGGTTCACAAGATTCGAGAGCACCTCAAGACAGCCCAATCTCGACAAAAGAGTTACGCCGACAAGAGACGCCGAGACCTCGCCTTTAACATTGGAGACTTTGTTTACACGAAAGTGTCGCCATTGAAGGAATGCAACGTTTCCAACTCAAAGGAAAGTTAGCCCCAGATATATCGGACCTTTCAAAATCTTGAACCGTCGAGAAGTATCGTATCAACTCGAGCTACCGAAGAGATGTCGGAATGCACAATGTGTTCCATATCTCGTTATTTCGAAATGTCTCAAGTCCCGAGAAGACCGAAGTGTTCAAGAATATCGATCATAGGACCATAGAGATCAATGATGACTGACCTATCCTGAAGTACCCATCCGTATATTGGAAGAAGCTTTTGAACAACGAACCCGAAGCATCAAGTTTCTCAAGATTCAGTGGAGCAACCACACGAAGAGGAAGCTACACAGGAGCGAAGATCACATCAGACGGAGTTTCCAGATCTCTTCAAATCCTAGGTAATCTTTTCGTTCTTTTTCAAATCTCGGACGAGATTTTGTTTAAGGGGAAGGTTTGTAACATCCCAAAATATCAAACTTAGATCAACAAAACACTAATCCTAAAGTTTAGGGTTAACAAAACTTTTCTAAATCAATTCATGAAAGCATGTATATGTGTATGCATGAATTTTGAAATTCTTTAAAACCACTTTGTTTGTGTGAGCCATTGCTTGTAAAATGTTTCTTAGGTGAAAAGAACATCATCTAAAACATTCCCCACACTTTTCCTAAAGAAAAATAAGTCAAAACCAATATATTAAGTGAATGGTCATTTTGACCAATTTAACTCCCATGCCTACTTTGGCTGTCTCAAACTTTCAAAACCTAACAGAAACTTTTCTGGATCTTTGCACCCCTTGAATGTACTCATAACAAAGTATCAAGGCCCACCTTGTGATCATCCAGAAACTTTCAAATGCATAGTTTAAATGACAACTCAAAATTGAATCTTCTTCATATGGGAAGATCCCACTTTTTCAAAACCCACTTAAACAAGCTCAATTTTCAAAACCCAAGCATCTGCAGACTCACCATAACCAATCTAGCAAACCCACCAAAAATCATTTCAAAATTCAAAACTTGATTTCATGCGGCCATTTCATCAAACAGGTTGCAGACACAAATCAAACAAAACATCAAACACTATAGTGTGCAGTGATTCTGGCCTAACTTGTTCCCTAGTTAGCTCTCACACAATCCAGTAGATCATCTAGCAAGGTTAGACCAGCACTAGCACCCCTGTGAGCTTGCCATTGCCATTAATGGTGAACAGCCGAGCAACCCCATGTCACCCCAAAGTGGACAGCAAGCTAGAGGAAGAACTAGTCGTGCCAACCTTGTCTGGGAGGCAGCCCACCGTCCACCGCCACTGCCTGTCCCAGCCGCGAGCGTTGCCAAGCCCTGGACCACGCGCACAAGACACGCCCAGACCATGCCGAGCGTGCGCCAGAGCGCCACCCTCGACCACCACAGACAAGGCGCCCTCACCGCCGCGCACACGATCACCACCGACCAGAGACCGCCAGACATCCCCATTTAACGCCCGCCCATACAACATCGCCATTGCCGAGAACGCCGCCTCTGCGCGCAGAGCACCGCCTTCTAGACCAAACCACACCGCCCATGCCTCGCGACCATGCCGTTGAGCATCGCCAGAGACACAACCGTCCCTACCCTTGCCCATGCCTTTAGCTGTAACATCGCCTGACAGGCTCACCTTGCGCCCGACGGTCCCTCGCCGACTATAAATAGAGGCCACCCACGATTTCTTCACACCATCTCACTCCCCTCTCCTGATCGTACCACACCATTCTCGAGCAAGGCGAGCACCACCTGAATTTCACCGGAGCCCGCTACCGGAGAAGAAAGGAGCCAGCGATTGAGCCGCCCGGAGAAGCCACCAGTGCAGGAGGTTCGCCGTCGACTTCGTCGTTCGCCCTCGCCGACCCTCGCCAAGCCGGTGAGCCCCGGCACCCCTCACCGGCGCTAGGTTTCATTCTCGCCGGAGCAGTCTCGCGTCGACGATGACCCTCAGCCGTTGGATTAGAACCAGATCTAACGAACCACGTTGCCACATACCGCTTCGCCCAGCCCTGTCACCGGCAGTGGGGACACCCACTTAAGCAGCTCAAGGGAGCATCGCGCTTAGCAGCGGCCCGTTAATTTCCGCAGCCCAGCAGTTCAAATTAAACTTTTCTTTTTAAATTCAAACACACTTCAGTACCCAACTTCAAAAATCAACCAGAACAATTTAGTGCACCAAATTAGATGAAACCAATTTTGTTGGAAAGGTCTGTGAATGCTTAATCCAAGCCCGTTGGATTCAAGTCATTTGGATCTGTAGATCACCCTTAGCAAAAATGACAAGGCAGAAGCTTTTCTGCATTCAAACATTTTTCAAATTTAAACCACAATAGCTTTTGAGTTGATTACACCTCTCAAAAATCACTTCCAACCATACCTTTCAGAATATATAAAAATATATAGGTTACTTGCAGAAATAATGTTCAAGGAATAAAGGAATGCTTCATAAGCATTTCTAGCCACTTTAATTAATTAAAATAAAAGGGTAAAACCTTGTTAAATTGTGACACCACTTTAAATCACATTCCCATGGACTACAACATGTGGTGATGACATGTGTCAACATGATCCCATGTTTAGTTTGGAGAATATTAAATCTTAAGTAGCTCTTCAATGAGTAGAAATTACTTTTTTTAAAATAAGAAGACTTAAACCAATCTTTAACCTTGTAATGATAGAGATGATGCTAGATCATCTAGAGGACCCTTGTGTGATGATTGCAAGTAGTTAAGTATTGTTTGGTGATTGTGTACCTCGTATTTATTCATAGACGCTAGTACACCAAGGCTACGAAGAAGGAGGATACTACGAGGAGGAAGCAAGAGAACTTCAACCATGCTGCTGCACAAGGCAAGCATAATACTACCAGTTGATTGAGCAAGCTAGTAACTATGCAAGCTTAGATCGATATTGATGCAAGCTAACACTTGCAAGATACCCTATTGTTGCCACAACCCATGCTTGTGACATGATTACTATATGCCCTAAGCGTATGTAACCATACCCACTTGCTAAACCAATCCTAGTTTTATGGCAAGCTTTACTCTTTTTCCTTACCAAAGTTTACTTAGAGGCTACCCAAGAAGTTTGGTAGAAACTAGACAGTTGTCTTTGAAGGTTGCATAAAGAACATTAAAATTTGGCCTAAGCTAGAAACCTTGATATCGACTTATGGTATAAGGTTGGACTTATTTGCAACTCCACTAGATACCACCCTCTATTAGTACTACCCCACTGTAGATGCTAGTGCTAAGCATAAAACTTGATCAACTTTAGATGGGAATACTTGGTGGAAAAATGGTTATGAAAACCTTGGAATGATGGATCATTCTATTGAAATGTTTTGGACATGTGTTTCCAAACACTTGATGATTTTGGTGATGAAAATGTTGAGGCATGAGCCTTAGCCCTTTATAAAACTGATGGTTGTATGCGGATGCGATACCATTCCAATTTTACCAACAACCACAATACCCAAATATTGGGTAGGGCTTGATGAAACTTATATACCTTAGTATTAGTTCCCTCACGGCCAAGGTCGGTGAGGCTACCTTGTGAAGATTGTCCACATGCAGTACCCAAGATGACGGTGGTCATGGTTGGGAGGCCAAACTCATGAGAGGTGCTTATACTAGGAAGTGTAAATGGAAGGTTAGGATTGATTATCCATACTTTGAGTATGGTGAATTCAGGATTTGTTCTGACGGATTTATCGAATGTTGTGGTGAAAGTGTACAATCTCTGCAGTGTCAAACTATTGAATAGCGTCATGATTATGGACGATTGGATGGCCATCTGTTCCCCGTCAGACTTTTCAAAATGACTTGTGAGAATTCGAGACTTTGACTTGACCATAATAGAGTTGTGAATGGAAATACAAGATCCCAATTAGGAGTTATAAAATTTGTGACCAGCTTTGGAACTTAGTGGTATAAATCGGCTTTTGCAAAACAACCCTAGAGCCTAGTGTCCTATTATCCAAAAACCCTTTCTTGTTAGTATTAGTTTGCAGTACTTAAAGAGTACTCATGGCTTTGTCCCTGGCTATTCCATGGCGGACTATGAAGAGGAGTACCGGAGGATGGACCCGGGACGGTTCGACAACTAGGATCATCTCCCATCGCCGCATTGCCTGTGACCCGAAGATGGAGCCTCGCCACGCTCTTGTTATTATGCCGTATTTCGCTGCTTGATGTTGTATTAAGGACTGGATCATGAGATCCCTATTTGTGTAAGAACTTATGTATCGTTGTAAAGGATGAAGTACTATGGTATCCAATTCTGTTATGTCTCGCAAAAATGGTAATCCTGGGATTGCGATGTATGGCATAATAGGCATCTAGGATTGAAAAATCCGGGTGTTGACAACTATTATCATAGATTTGTTTGGGTTAGCATCGGTACTTTTTTATTATGATTGTTTAGTTATGCTGCCTCTAGTTACCTCGCTACCTTTACGCCTTTTCCCGGGTGTAAGGGTAGCATCTTGCTTGATATTTATTCAGTTGATTTGATATGTTATAGTTATGCCTTGTTTTCCGAGGTTTAGTTTGATATCCACATAGTCAGGCCTTGCAAACGGGTTGAACGATCCAGTAGTACGTGAGGATATGGTTTGCTAGTTCGAGAGGAGTTGTTCCGGCACTTGACTTTACGTCGGTTGTTAGGCCTTCTCTAGGGTTAGTTTTCTGTCATCTTTTGTATTTACCAGGCTCAATTACGTGTAGGATGTTCCAATTATGTGGTGAAAACGTTAAACTGTCGTATATCGATTTAACTTGTAACGATGAAGCAAAACCCCATGTTATCGTAGATCTAATGCAGAACCATGGGATAATCGGCTCCAGCCGATTCACAGAAACCCGGGAGCCGGTCAGCTCGAATTTTACGATACTTGTTTACCATGCAGAAACTGATCAAGCAATCATCACCTTCGACCGGGTATAGGTGGCACGCCCTTGCATTAGCCAGGACGTGTGCCGGAGTTTTGCGGGACGTTGCCCGAGGGACCAGGGCCCACCAGCAGTTCTGGGAGCCTCCCGGCTCTTCGTGTTGCTCGTCGCTGCTCGCCGGTGGGTTTTGACAGGCAACAAGAGTACAATAGCAAGATTTCCCTCAGTAGAAACCGAGGTTGTCGAACCAGAAGGAGGAAGGACCTGAAGCTTATATTCTGCCAGTTCGCTAATGAAGCGTGGCGGGAGGTTAGAGTTGCCACTTCACCAAGGACCTGGGTTCTTGATTTCTTGGCTCGCTGCTCAGACGTTGAAGCCACAACTGCTGTTGCAATGTTGTGGCATACATGGGATGCACGAAACAAGTCCCAGGAGGGCGAGCTTGATGTGCATCCACGGGCTATTGTGGTCAAGGCAAAGGCTTACATTGAGATGATTCTAAACAATTTATACAAATCAGATTCTGTCTATAGGTGTGATCCCTCTTCTACGAAGGCCAAATGGGATCCATTGTCGAAAAGCATGAGTGCTGGAGTTGTTGCACGTGATTACACTAAGACTCAGTTTTTTTGACGACTTCTCCGAGAAACTATCCTACCCAGCTTTCTGAGAAAGCCGGTTTGAAAATTTTGTGAGGCTTCCAAATTAATATAACCTTAACTATTTTGAAAGCCTTATAATTTTTTTAAACCGGTTTTCTCAGAAAGCTAGGACTAAGACAGCTTCTCGAAGAAACCACAAAAAAGAACGGGGACTAAGTAGTTCCTTAATGCTTGCAACGAGCGGTACAACGAGGCGGTAGTGCCAAAGACTGCGGAAGGCTCGCCATTCGCCACGCCGTCTCCTTCGAGCAAGAGGAGGGGTTCTCCAAGATCAATTTACCCCATGGATATTAGGCTAGTCATAGTGGAAGTAACTTGAATAGTAACATAGTCCTACATGTATTGCCAACTAAGCATTTAGATGACATGACATGCAATTAAATAAGGAGAGAGAAGCTTGTGGTAACTAGCTATGTTACCATAACATCACATATTTCATGACAAAATAAGTCTACATTGCAATAAATAAGTCTTTATATGACACCACGCTTATGTTATTTTCCACTATGGAGGTAGTAACTTAGACTAGTAACATACCCATGTTACTACTCTAAGTTACTCTCCACAATGACCAGCCTTAGAGCATCACTAGTAGTACCCCTAAACCCTCAAACCATTTTAAGGGTTGAGAATGGACATTTTTTGGCACTTTTAGAGGTTGAAAAACTGGGGCAAAGACTAGAACCCTCAAACCCAACCCGTATAACGGAATATTCCATCGGTGAGATAGTATTCCATTGAGTCTCATTGTTCATGACCTTGTAGTTGCAAGTAGGGCATCCCCGGGAACTAATCTTGCAAACAAAGGAGACCTATTGAGCACATTGATATCATTGAGTGTGCCACGGCCTCAAGCACAATGGTTGCATCACGGCTTTTACCGCAATACATGCCTTGCCATGCCTTTGGACAATTTTTCCATGTCCAATGCATGCAATCAAGACTACCAAGCATCCCCGGCCATCCCCTTTTTTCATTCATCTCCATCAATCTCCTTGTATCTTGCTCGTTGGGTGCTCGAAGATACACATCACCATACAACTGGATAACCAATTTTGGAAACATACGGACGGACTCCGTGGTTGTATCTTGTCCAATGCGAAGATACTCGTCGGTGTAGTCCGCGGGTATGCCATAGGCGAGCACCCGCATTGCCGCCGATATCTTTTGGTACCCACTAAACCCCATGATACTGGCGGCGGATCTACGACGCTTGAAGTAATCCGAGGCAACCGCACAATCGGTGATAATCTTCACGAACAAACTACGGCGCATTCGGTACCTTCTCCGGAAGAGGTGTGGTGGGTATGTCGGTACCTCCACGAATTAGTCATGCATCAATTGCTCGTGGCCGAGAGCGCGGTTCCGGTAGATGGTGACTCGCCCCATCTTCGACCCTCTCCTCTGATCCATCAGGTTCGTGCGGTTTTCAAACTCTTGCACGTCGACGAGGAGGCTCATCATCTCGACATCGTCGTCTTGAAGCAACTCCTCAATATCCAAATCATCCGACGACGACCAACCGGAATCATCGAACAACGAAGCCGTATCGTCGGTGTCCATCTACATAATACAACAAAAACTAATATATGAGTTCCCAACAATGAATCTAAAAGAAAAAATAAAACAAAAAGGGGCATACCAGAGCGAGGCGCGGCCGGTCGGGGCGTCGGGAGGGCCGGGTTCGGTCGGGGCGAGGCGGCGGGAGGGCCTGTAACACCCTCAGAATCGACTCTATGCAAGTTACAGCGAATTCCGCCAAACCCGCATAGAAACGATTCAAAGGTGCCCACCAGGCACTTTCGTGCGGGTGGAAAACAAAGTAATAACATTACACAACAATCCTCGATGGGACCCACAGAACAGATATATATACAACAGCGACTCAATGAGTCAAGAATACAGATATAATATACAAAGATCCAAATCACCTGGAAAACGATAGAGCGCCCGACTACGGACAAGATGCAAATGGGGCTAAGAGCCCTGAAGAATAACCAATGGCGTCCATAACCCTGCCCAGGCCGAGCCGGAAGGGTAACCCTGCTAATGACGTCGATCGCAAAACCTGCTTAAACAAAGGGTGCCGACAAAGGGCAAAGGA
Organism: Avena longiglumis; assembly: GCA_030063025.1. Classification (NCBI taxonomy): domain Eukaryota; kingdom Viridiplantae; phylum Streptophyta; class Magnoliopsida; order Poales; family Poaceae; genus Avena; species Avena longiglumis. The sequence goes on along the minus strand of CP125973.1, from coordinate 590,993,124 downwards.
AAAGAGAGAGGTCGATCGAGGCCGATATCACGGCGAGACTAGAATTCGGCGGTCCTCGCCACATAGGTATGGTGGATCAAGCGGCGCAGCAAGATGCACTAAACAACCTATAGAGACTCGAAACAACTGTCGGCTATCAGAGAGGGATAAGAAAGACCTATTCGGAACCAACCTGAGGCTACCATCAATCAAACCCATCCTGGTGTTTCCCCTCGGGACCAAACGAGGAAGTCAACCGAGGAACTCACACAGTTGGCAGTTTTACTTATTCGGTTATCATTGCAGCAATTACTAGTCAAGTATAGATAACATGAGTCATCCTGAGATAATAAGCAGTGGGCAGTTTTAGTTAACCATTCCGTTGTAGTTGCAACCCTTACTAGTCAAATACAATTAGCATGAGATAACCCAAAACCCAGCAGTTGTTGGTACTTTTATTTAGCCATTCCGTTATAGTTGCAATACTTACTAGTCAGATACGATGGTCGCAAGCGACAACCCAAGCAAGCAATTGTTGGCAGTTTTAATTAGCCATTCCATTATAGTGAAGCTGATTACTAGTCATTATAAGGTCAAATTTATAGCACTACTTTAGTTATAGTTGTCTATGATCGAGATACTGTGCTCCAAGTCGTCCATAACCGTGGACACGGCTTTCAGAAAGTTTTACCCTGCAGGGGTGCACAAATAGCAACACACACTCGATCAACCTCGGAAAAACCAAATCAAAACCCAACGAGGCCTTCACGACAAAGCAATCACAGGATTCAGAAATATTTCAGGCCACCCCATTGAGTACACCATAGCAAGTTAGCCGACTCGAGACGGACTCAAGGTTTGCGTGCTGGTCAGAAGCATTTGGGAACCCAAAACTGGGATTGTCGATACCATGAAACACTCGCTTCCCTAAACAGTGTGCTCCTCGCACAATCGTAAATAAAGCGTAAGGCATGGCATAAGTACAGGATAGTAAATAAAACCTCAAACTAGTTTGTGGCCCCAATAAATAAGAATGAATCAAGCTCGCTCAAGGGTCCCATAATCCTCCGGATGTGGATAGCGCGAAAATTCAAGGAAGCAGTGTATCAAGTACTCGGGGTCTCAGGACACAAGTGGACGGTTAACAACCAAATAACATCTATTGCCCACCTGTGCCTCTGCTTACTTACTTCAATTTTAGTTGTTAAACAGTAAATAAAGTGAACGGTAATTAAAGCCATGAACATCTCCAACATGAAACATGCGGCAATACTCCAACAACTGTGGTACTGGACGACACGCAACAGCACTTGAGCAAGCGACTACGACGCGCAAGTCCAACTAACTACCAAACAACAGGTAATAGGATGTGTCCAAGGCAATATAAGGCTGCAAGGGATATCACGGGTACGAAAACTAGAGCAACGCAACACAGATAGCAATAGATCAACAAGAGGGAATAAATACTATAAAATTAAGATAGGTAGAAAGGGGGAGATGCTCGCCTGAAAACATTGCCGAAGGTTCAACCCAAGATTGGGTCGACACTCGCATCAACTCAACGGCCTTATCCGCGAAGAAGCAAAACACTAGAACAAACACCGGATGCAATATTTAATACTACGGCAAAATATCGGGCATGCTTATGATATGATGCATGGCATGGCAAGGGTGCAATGCAATTAGGCAATATTAAGCGGAACCAGGGTCCCGACAATTATTCAGATGGTTCACGTTGTTTATCTACCCTGCATTTTAAATGTTGTAATAACATGGCAAGATGAGTTACTGGTTCGCTACACAAATTTAAATGAGGCCAATATAAGACTAGATTTGCCCGCATATGGGCCCCATATTTAATTATATGGTGAATCGGCATAAGGCCCCCAAACCACACAAATATGCATGCAAGATCAATTAATATGCAACAAGTATATATTATTATAAAAATAGGGGCTTAGGGTCACACATTAGGGTTCGACGATCTTGGGGTTCCGGGGTTCGGGGTTGGTCTCAGGGTCCAGGGTTCGACGGGATCGTGCTCGGACTCCGGGATTTAGGGTCTTCGGATCGGGGAAGTAGGTCTTGTCGCACGAGCGTCAATGCTTCCGGGAAGGAGAACTTGTCGTCCAGGGTCTCGGTGTCCGGGGTGAAGTACTCGGCGTCCTCGAGGGAGTACTTGTCGTATCCGTGAAGGGGATCATGTCGGTCCACGGGGTCGGGCTTCGGGGCGATCTTGGCGTCGGGTTCTCGACTTCGCATCCTCGAGGAAGTGCCTGTCGCACATGTGGTCTTCGGGTCCAGGTAGAAGAGCTCGTCGTCCGGGGGTTCTCTGGGTCCGTGATTTTCGGGTAGCTAGTCTTGGCGTTCCGGGAAGAAGAACTCGTCGCTCCAGGAGAAGATCTTGATACTCCGGTCTATTGTCGACCTCCGGATACCGCGAGTCTACGGCGTTGTTTTCTCGGGCGGCTCCATGTACATCCTTCGGAATCATCGGCATCAAGCCGGTCTTGTCGGCGAGTTCTTAAAACATCTTGTTACCGAAACTAGATGGTTGGCGACGGGCGATATAGGTGGGGGGGCAGAGGTGCTCGGTCTTGGACGGTTGCAGGGCGGCGCCGGTGGCGAGGCACGCGAGAGGCAGCGCTTCCGCGCTCCTGGGGACGCGCACAGGGGAGGTCGGCGGTGGCGGCCAGCACTCGCGAGAAGAGGAGGTGGCTCCGGCGGTGGCAGAGGAGCTGCTGGAGGCCGGAGGGAGGGCGAGGCCTTGAGGAGGCAATGGGGTCGCGGTCGGTGGCGGGGCGCAGTGGAGGAGGAGGCGCGGGGAGAGGAGGAGGAGCGAGGTCGGGCTTTGGGCGGCGACGTGGCAGCGGGAGGGCGAGCCGGAGGCGCAGCGAGGCGGTCGCCAGCAGCGCGGAGGCGGGGCGCCCACGGCAAGTGGAGCGGAGGCGGCCACGGCGGGCCGACAGCAGTGGAGGAGGGTTGCAGAGGGCGGCGGACGAAGGTTGTGGCAGGGCTCGACAAGGAGCCTGGAGGAGGCGCGGGAGGGAGCCCGGCGGAGGAGGAGAAAGAGGAAGGCGCCGGGCAGCGGGCGCTGGAGGAGGCGGGAGGCGGGGCGGGAGGGCGGAGGCCGGGCCGGGAGAGGTGGCGCCCGCGAGCCTGGAGGAGAGGAGGAAGGAGGCAAGGTGGGAGGAGGAGACGGTGGGGGAGAGGAGCGCGTGGGGAGGTGGGGGGAGGAGGAGAGGAGGGTGGGGAGCGTGGGTGGGGAAGGGTGACAAGGGGGAGGTGTGGGGGTCGGTGGGGCGGGGAGTGGGTCCGGTGTGGGCTGCGGCAGGAGGGAGGGTGGCGTGTGTGCTGGTGGGTTTGACCAGGGGAGAGAGAGGTGGGGGCAAGGTGGGACCTGGGGAAGGTGGGGAGGCTGGTGGATTGGTGAGGTGGCGGTGGTGTGATGAGGTGGAAGGCTAGGATAGGTGGGTAGGATAGGTTTGAGTAGGTTAGGGATTTTGGGTGGACCGTTTTATTCTGGGGGTGTTCAACTGGGTCGGATCGGCATTTGCCCCTCTAAAAATAATTCAATATTTTATTATTTACAAATGGGACTTTTGCAAACCGCGGGTAGACAAAACAAATATTCTGGAGACCCGGTTTTGAGTTGAATTAAAGACGGGGCGTTTAGAAAACAAAATAGGTTTTTCCGCAATTAGTTTTATGCAAGCAAATGCAAGATGATGACGATGCTCAAATGCAAGGTGGCATGATGACATGAGCATGCAGTCATGATGATGCAATGGAAAAAACAACGCGATTTTCTAGTAGTGGTTTTGCGGGATGCCACAATTCGACACCACTAACAATGGATCTCGCCCTCGAGATCCGCCTCATGGTACCGGGAAGAAGGCGACGATCTGAATCTTCTCGCACCGTGTAGATCCTCGCGACACCACTAACAAGAGGTCGTTGTCCGTGATCGTTGAGGGAAACACTCCGGAAACAAAAGGTCGAAGGTAGAGGTATCCACAAATAAAGCCACCTCTAGCTTCCGTGGACGGAGTAAAATTGCTGGATCCACTGATTCGATGTACAAGAGCGAATGATAAGAGTAGTCGGATGGTGATCAGTCCATCGCGCACCCAAACCATTACTCTGCACACGAATAGGCGGATTATGCAACCAACTCTAGGAATTCAGACTGAAGATCTCGACAAGCGAGGTTCGGAAGCAAAGGAGTGATGCAGACTCTGCATCGGATCTGGCGTAGATGATGTCGTCGCGTCGGAAAACACCGGAAGGCACGAATAAGGAACAAAGAATGGTACCACAGTAGACGGATTCCTCAGACAGCATGAACACCGGATGGTAGAACACCGTTATCAAAAGAGGAAGCGAAACCCTGAAGGTACGACGGAACCCAACCACGAGAAATCCTGGACTCGAAGAGAGAGAAGAGAGCGGATTCAAAACACGCAGAGGTGAGAGGAGAGCAGCAGAGGGGTAAGGAGTAAAATCAGACCTAATCAGAACTATCCAACCGATTTTGCAAGATAGTTTTGACACTCTACTTCGGCCGTTATCTAGGTTATCCTACCGGCTGGACTTGTGGGGTATCGCAACTGCTGAGCTCGATACCACTGTAACACCTCAAAATCGACTGCAAGTTACAAATTCCGCCAAACCCGCATAGAAACGATTCAAAGGTGCCCACCAGCACTTCGCATGGGTGGAAAACGGCAATAACATTACACAACAGCCTCGATGGGACCCATGTAATGTATATATATACAACAAATAATCAATGAGTCAAGAATACATATATAATATACAAAGATCCAAATCACCGAAAACGATAGAGCGCCCGACTACTTTATTAAGATGCAAATGGGGCTAAGAGCTCAAGAATAACCAATGGCGCCCATAACTCGCTTAGGCCGAGCTCAAGGGTAACCCTTCTAACGACGCCGATCGCAAAACCTGCTTAAACAAAGAGGTGTCGCAAAGGGCAAAGGAAAAGAGAGAGCGCCAAGATCGAGGCCAAGACACGGCGAGACTAGAATTCGGTCCTCGCCACATAGGTATGGTGGATCAAGGCAAAAGATGCACTAAACAACCTATAGAGACTCAAACAACCGGCTCGGCTATCGTGAGAGGGATAAGAAAGACCTATTCGAACCAACCGAGGCTACCATCAATCAAACCCATCCCGGTGTTTCTCGAGACCAAACGAGGGAAGTCAACCGAGGAACTCACACGCTGGCGCTTTACTTATTCGGTTATCATTGCAGCAATTACTAGTCAAGTATAGATAACATGAGTCATCCTGAGATAATAAGCAGTGGGCAGTTTTAGTTAACCATTCCGTTGTAGTTGCAACCCTTACTAGTCAAATACAATTAGCATGAGATAACCCAAAACCCAGCAGTTGTTGGTACTTTTATTTAGCCATTCCGCTATAGTTGCAATACTTACTAGTCGACACGATGGTCGTAAGCTTACAACCCAAGCAAGCAATTGTTGGCAGTTTTAATTAGCCATTCCATTATAGTGAAGCTGATTACTAGTCATTATAAGGTCAAATTTATAGCACTACTTTAGTTATAGTTGTCTATGATAGAGATAATGTGCTCCAAGTCGTCCATAACCGCGGACACGGCTTTCAGAAAGTTTTACCTAGGGTGCACAAATAGAAACACACACCGATCAACCTCTAAAACCAAATCAAAACACAACGAGGCCTTCACGACAAAGCAATCACAGGATTCAGAAATATTTCAAGGGCCACCCCATTGAGTACACCAACGGTTAGCTGACCGAGACGGACTCAAGGTTTGCGCTGGTCAGAAACGACCGGGAACCCAAACTGGGATTGTCGACATGAAAACACTCCGCTTCCTAACAAGACAGTGCTCGCACAATCGTAAATAAAGCAGTAAGGCATGGCATAAGTACAGATAGTAAATAAAACCTCAAACTAGTTTGTGGCCCCAAGAAATAAGAATGAATCAAGCTCGCCTGGGGGTCCCATAATCCTCCTGATGTGGATATCACGAAAATTCAAGGAACAGTATCAAGTACTGGGTCCCACGGACACAAGTGGACGGTTAACAACCAAATAACATCTATTGCCCACTGCTCTCGCTACTTACTTCAATTTTAGTTGTTAAACAGTAAATAAAGTGAACGGTAATTAAAGCCATGAACATCTCCAACATGAAACATGCGGCAATACTCCAACAACTGTGGTACTGGACGACACGCAACAGCACTTGAGCACGCGACTACGACGCGCAAGTCCAACTAACTACCAAACAACAGGTAATAGGATGTGTCCAAGGCAATATAAGGCTGCAAGGGATATCACGGGTACGAAAACTAGAGCAACGCAACACAGATAGCAATAGATCAACAGGAGGGAATAAATACTATAAAAGTAAGATAGGTAGAAAGGGGGAGATGCTCGCCTGAAAACATTGCCGAAGGTTCAACCGAAGATCGGGTCGACACTCGCATCAACTCAACAGCCTTATCCGCAAAGAAGCAAAACACTAGAACAAACATCGGATGCGGTATTTAATACTACGGCAAAAGATCGGGCATGCTTATGATATGATGCATGGCATGGCAAGGGTGCAATGCAATTAGGCAATATTAAGCGGAACCAGGGTCCCGACAATTATTCAGATGGTTCACGTTGTTTAGCTACCCTGCATTTTAAATGTTGTAATAACATGGCAAGATGAGTTACTGGTTCGCTACACAAATTTAAATGAGGCCAATATAATACTAGATTTGCCCGCATATGGGCCCCATATTTAATTATATGGTGAATCGGCATAAGGCCCCCAAACCACACAAATATGCATGCAAGATCAATTAATATGCAACAAGTATATATTATTATAAAAATAGGGGCTTAGGGTCACACATTAGGGTTCGACGATCTTGGGGTTCCGGGGTTCGGGGTTGGTCTCAGGGTCCAGGGTTCGACGGGATCGTTCTCGGACTCCGGGATTTAGGGTCTTCGGATCGGGGAAGTAGGTCTTGTCGCACGAGCGTCAATGCTTCCGGGAAGGAGAACTTGTCGTCCAGGGTCTCGTCCGGGTGAAGTACTCGCGCCCTCGAGGGAGTACTTGTCGATCCATGAAGGGATCGCGTCGGTCCACGGGTCGGGCCGGGCGATCTTGGCGCGGGTTCTCGACCGCATCCTCGAGGAAGTGCACATCGCATGTGGTCTTCAGGTCCGTAGAAGAGCCTGCCGTCCGGGGTTCTCGGGTCCGTGATTTTCGGTAGCTAGTCTTATGCCCGGGAAGAAGAACTCGTCGCCCGGAGAAGATCTTGATACTCCGGTCATTGTCGACCTCCGGACACCGCGAGTCACGCGTTGTTTTCTCGGGTGGCTCCATGTACATCCTTCGAATCATCGCATCAAGCCGGTCTTGTCGGCGAGATCTTAACACATCTTGTTACCAAACTAGATGGTTGGCGACGGCGACTGTGGCGGGCGAGGTGCTCGGTCTGGACGGTTGCGAGGCGGCCAATGGGCGAGGCACGCGAGAGGCAGGATGGCGGCCTCGGGAACGCTGACATGGGAGGTCGGCGGTGGCAAGGCACTCGCGAGAAGAGGAGGCTCCGGCGGTGGTAGAGGAGCCGCCGGAGGCGGAGGGGCGACGCGAGGGCCGGGCGACGGAGTTTGCGGGGTCGCGTCGGTGGCGGGCGCCGCGCATGGAGGGGGAGGAGGGCGCGGGGATAGGAGGAGGAGCGAGGTCGGGGCGAAGCCTGGGCGGGCGACGGGCGGGGCGAAGCAGGAGGGGCAGGCGGCGCAGCAGCGCAGAGGCGGCCATGAAAGTGCGGAGGCGGGACGCTCATGGGCGGGAGCGGAGGGCGAGGGCGCCGACGCGCAGCGGGAGGAGGTTGCGAGGGAGGGCGGACGGAGGTTGTGGCTGCTCGAGGAGTTTCTCGGGAGGAGGCGGCGGAGCGGAGCCCGCGGCGGAGGAGGAAGAGAGGAAGGCGTCAGGCGGGGCGCTGGAGGAGGCGGGAGGCGCGCCGGGGCGACGAGGCCGGGCCTCGAGAGGTGGCGGCCCGGGCGAAGCTCGGGAGGAGGCGGCGGGCGAGACAAAGTGACGGCGGGACTGCCGGAGGCGGCGCCTGGAGGAGCGGAGGAGAAGGGCGGGGCGGCGGCGGCCCGAGAGGAGACGGCGGGGAGGGGGCCGCGGGGTGGAGCAGAGGGAGAGGAGGAAGGAGACGGGGAGGAGGAAGACGCGGTGGGGGGAGAGGAGCGCGTGGGGAGGTGGGGACAGGGAGGAGAGGAGGGTGGGGCCGCGTGGGTGGGGAAGGGTGAGTACGGGGCAGGAGTGTGGGGGTCGGTGGGGCGCGGGCCCAGGGTGGGTCCGGGCTGGCAGGGTGTAACACCCTCAGAATCGGACCTATGCAAGTTTTAGCGAAACCCGCCAAACCCGCATAGAAACGATTCAAGTGCACCAGCACTTTCGTATGGTGGAAAACAAAGTAATAACATTACACAACAGTTCTCGATGGGACCCATAATGTATATATACAATGACTCAAAGAGTCAAGATTACGTATAATGTACAAAGATCCAAATCACCTTGAATGATAGAGCGTCCGACACGGATTAAGATGCAAATGGGGCTAAGAGCCTCAAGAATAACCCATGGCGCCCATAACCCTGCCTGTGCCAAGCCAAGGGTAACCTCGCTAACGACCGATCTCAAAACCTGCTAAATGTAAGGTGCCACAAATGGAAAAGGAAAAGAGGAGGCCAAGATCGAGGCCAAGACACCGAGACTAGAATTCGGGTCCTCGCCACAAAGGTATGGTGGATCAAGCGGCAAAGCAAAGATGCACTAAACAACCTATAGAGACTCGATACAAAGCGACTATCGAGGGTAAGAAAGACCTATTCGAACTGATCGACATTTCCATCAAACAAACCCATCCTGGCGTTTTTCCCGAGACCAAACGAGGAAGTCAACCGAGGAACTCACAGCTGGCGCTTTATTTATTCAGTTATAGTTGCAGCGATTACTAGTCAGATGTAGATAATCATCCTGATAAAATAAGCAGTGGGCCATTTTAGTTAACCATTCCGTTGTAGTTGCGGCACTTACTAGTCAGATACACATAGCATGAGATAACCCCAAAAACCCGGCAGCTGTTGGTACTTTTATTCAGCCATTCCGTTGTAGTTGCAATACTTACTAGTCAGGTACAATGGTCGCAAGCGACACTCCAAACAAGCAATTGTGGGCAGTATTAATTAGCCATTGCATTATAGTGAAGCTGATTACTAGTCATTATAAAGTCAAATTTATAACAATAAACTTTAGTTATGCTTGTCTATGGTCGAGATACTGTGCTCCAAGTCGTCCATAACCGCGGACACGGCTTTCGTAAAAGTTTTACCCGCCGGGTGCACCAATAGCAACACACGCCGATCAACCTCGAAAACCAAATCAAAACCCAACGAGGCCTTCACGACAAAGCAATCACAGGATTCAGAAATATTTCAGGGCCACCCTTAAAGTAGAACCCAACGAAGCCGAGGCCCGAGACGGACTTAAGGTTGTGGGGACGGCGTGAACGATCGGGAACCCGGAAGTGTGGCTGGGCTTGTCACCGCGAATCGTGCACGATCCTAATAGTACAAAGGTGCTCCTCGCACAATCGTAAATACGTAAGTAGCATGGCATAAGTACAGATAGTAAATAAAACCTCAAACTAGTTTGTGGCCCCAAGAAATAAGACCGAATCAAGCTCGCTGTGGGGTCCCATATACCTCCCGATGTGGATAGCGACAAATCAAGGAACAGTATCAAGTACTCGGGGTCCCACGGACACAAGTGGCTGCTCGAAACCAAATATTATCTATCACCCACCGATGCCTCTGCTTACTTCAATTTTAGTTGTTAAACAGGAATTAAAGTGAACGGTAAGTAAAGCTATGATCATCTCCAACATCAACATGCGGCAATACATCAACAACTGTGGCACTTGACGACACGCAACAGCACTTGAGCAAGCGACTTCGACACGCAAGTCCAGCTATCTACCAAACAATGTAATAGGAGGTGGCCATGGCAATATAAGGCTGGGATATCACGGCACGAAAACTAGAGCATCGCAAATACGTATAGAATAGATCAACAGAGGGAATAAATACTATAAAAGTAAGATAGGTAGAAAGGGAGATGCTCACTGAAAACATTGTCGAAGGTTCAATCAAGATCGGGTCGACACTGCATCAACTCAACGGCCTCATCCGAAGAAGCAAAACACTAGAATAAACACCGGATGCAATATTTAATACTACGGCAAAAGATCGAGCATGATGCATGTATGATGTATGCCAAGGCAAAGGTGCGATGCAATTAGGCCAGATTAAGCGGAACCGGGGTCCCGACAATTAATATATGGTTCAAGTTGTTTAGAACCCCCGCAATTAAAAGTTGCATTAGCAAGACAAAAGATGGCACCGGTTCGCTACACATGTTTAAATGAGGCCAATATAAGGCTAGATTTGCCCGCATATGGGCCCCATATTTAATTATTAGCTGAATCGGCATAAGGCCCTGTAACACCCTCAGAATCGGACCTATGCAAGTTTGAGCAAAATTCGCCAAACCCGCATAGAAACGATTCAAAGGTGCCACCAGCACTTTCAAGGGTGGAAAAAGTAATAACATTACACAACAGTCCTCGATGGGACCCACGTAACAGATATATATAGCGACTCAAAGAGTCAAGAAGATGATATAATATACAAGATCCAAATCACCTTGAAAATGGTAGAGCGTCCGACTACGGACAAGAAGCAAATGGGGCTAAGAGCCTCAAGAATAACCAATGGCGCCCATAACCCCGCCAAAGCCAAGCCGGAAGGGTAACCCCGCTAACGACGCCGATCTCGAACCTGCTTAAACAAAAGGTGCCGACAAAGGGCAAAGGAAAAGAAGGAGCGCCAAGATCGAGGCCAAGACACGAGGTTAGAATTGGCCCTCGCCACATAGGTATGGTGGATCGAGCGGCGGCAAAGATGCACTAAACAACCTATAGAGACTCGATACCATCCGGTTATCGAGAGGGATAAGAATGACCTATCCGGATCCAACCCGAAGCTAACACCAAACAAACCCATCCTGTGTTTCTCGAGTCCAAACGAGGAAGTCAACCGAGGAACTCACACCGCTGGCAATTTTATTTATTCGGTTATCGCAGCAATTACTAGTCGGTATAGGTAATCATCCCGATAAAATAAGCAAGGCCCTTTTAGTTAATCATTCCGCTAGTTGCAGCAATTACTAATCGACAGATAGCATGAGATAAACCCAAAACCCAAAGCAGCTTGTTGGTACTTTTATTCAGCCATTCCGCTAGTTGCAATACTTACTAGTCAGTACAATGGTCGCAAGCGACGCCAATCAAGCAGTTGTGGGCAGTATTAATTAGTCATTCCGTTATAGTGAAGCTGATTACTAGTCATTATAAAGTCAAATTTATAGCAAAGAACTTTAGTTATGCTTGTCTATGATCGAGATATCGGCTCCAAGTCGTCCATATCCGCGACACGGCCAGAAAAGTTTTACCCGCCGGGTGCACCAATAGCAACACACGATCAACCTCGAAAACCAAATCAAAACCCAACGAGGCTTTCACGATCGAACAATCGCAGGATTCAGAATATGGGGCCACCCTTAAGTAGATCCCGCGAACGGCCACCGACTCAGACGGGCTCAAGGTTTGGGTAGACGGTCAGGAACGATCGGGAACCCGAAGTGTGGCTGGGCTTGTCGACACCGGAATCGTGTCCCGATCCTAACAAGACAAGGTGCTCCTCGCACAATTTAAATACGTAAAGTAGCATGGCATAAGTACAGATCGTAAATAAAACCTCAAACTAGTTGTGGCCCCAAGAAATAAGATCAATCAAGCTCGCTCAGGGGATCCTATACCGAATGTGGATAGCGATAAATCAAGGAACAGTATCAAGTACTCGGGTCTTACGGACACAAGTGGGCTCGGAAACCAAATATTATCTATCACCCACCGATGCCTCCGCTTATTTCAATTTTAGTTGTTAAACAAATTAAAGTGACGATAAGTAAAGCTAGAATCACCTCCATCATCAACATGCGGCAATACATCAACAATCGTGGCATTTGACGACACGCAATGCGACTTCTGAGCAAGCATCACGACGCCGCAAGTCCAACTATCTACCAAACATCGTGGAATAGGGTGTGTCCAAGGCAATATATGGTCGCAAGGGATATCACGGCACGAAACTAGAGCATCGCAACACAGATAGCAATAGATCAACAGGAGGGAAGTAAATACTATAAAAGTAAGATGGGTAGAAAGGGGGAGATGCTCGCCTGAAAACATTGTCGAAGGGTTCAACCGAAGATCGGGGCGAAGCTCACATCAACTCAACGGCCTTATCCGCGAAGAAGCAAAACACTAGAAGAAACACCGGATGCAATATTTAATACAACGGCAGAAGATCGGCATGATGCATGTATGATGCATGGCATGGCAAGGTGCGGTGCAATTAGGTCAGATTAGGCGGAACCGGGGTCCCGACAATTAATTAGATGGTTCAAGTTATTTGGAACCCCCGCAATTTTAAATGTTGTTATAACAAGGCAAGATAAGATACCGGTTCGCTACACCAATTTAAATGAGGCCAATATGAGACTAGATTTTCCCGCATATGGGCCCCATATTTGATTATTAGGTGAATCGGCATAAGGCCCCCAAACCACATGATATGCATGCGAGATGACAATTAAATATGCAACGAGTTGATATCATTTATAAAAATAGGGTATCGAGGGAAAAGGGTCACACATTAGAGTTCTCGACGGGCTTGGTTAGGGTTCGACGGGGTTCGGGTCGCCTCGTGGTCCGTGGTTCGACGGTTGTTCTCGACTGGGGTTAGGGTCTTGTCGCACTGTGGTTCTCGGCGAGCTCGGTCCGGGAGAAAGAACTTGTCGCCGGTCTCGGTGTCGGGCGCATCGTTTTTCCGGTCGACGCTCTTTGTTGTCGAAGGTCTTGTCAGTCCGCGCTTCGGTCGATCTTGGCGTCCGAGGAGTGCTTGGTGTTCCGGAGACGATCTTGGCGTATCCGCGGTCGTCGGGTCTCGTCGGGATCAGTCCCCGGGACCGGGAACGGGTCTTAGCGTTCCGTGAGGAGGTCTTCGGGTTCGGGTCTTCGGGGTTCATGAGACGAACTTGGCGTCCTTGTTGAAGTGCTTGGGTGTCGGTGTCGTCCTGATTTGGTGCCATGGTCTTGGCGTTTCGGGGATCTTGGACCGTGTCGGCCTTCTTAGGGTCATGCATCGCCGCTCCGTGTGGAAGGTCTCGAGGGTTCGGGTCTACCTTCGGCTCCGGGGAACGGCTTGCGGTCCGCGCAGATCTTGGGGTTCGGCCTGCGGGGTTCGGAGTTGGGGACTTCGGATCCGGGCCTGAAGAGGAACGGCGAGCAGAGGCCGAGGACGCGAGGGAGGAAGCACGCGCGGAGACGGTGGTCGGCGTCGCATGGCGGTTGGCTCCGGAGAAGGCGGGACGGGCGGAGAGCTAATGGCCGGCTGGCGCCGAGGGAGGGACTGCTGGCGGGACGGAGGGAGCGACTGCCGGCGCGCAGCGGCGAGGGGGAAGGCGACGCGGGTCACGAGGAGCTCGAGGGGGTGGGCAGGTGAGCTGGCGGGCGGAGGTCGCAGGGAGCGGTGGAGAAGCGGCAAAGGCTGGAGGCGGTGGCGGGCAGACGGGCGAGCGCGGAAAGGCCGGGCGGGCGGTGGCGTTGGGGAGCGGGTGAGGGCGCCCGGCGAGGCCGCTGCAATGGAGGGGTAAGGGCGGCTCGGGCGAGGTCAGCGGCGGCCGCTGCCGACGGCTTGGCCGCGGGGCGGCATGGACGCAGGGGGAGAGGTAGCACGCAGGGGCGGCGCCGAGCGGCGCATGGGACGCAAGGCCGCAGGACGGAGGAGGGCGGCCTGCCTTGGCGGTGGCGAATTCGAGGCGGGTGGAGGGTCAGCCGGCGCGGCGCGCCGGGAGGCGGAGGAGGGTAGAGGCGGGATGGGGCGCCAGTGGGGAGAGGAGGTAGGGCGGTGGGACCGGGGTGGGGCCTGTGAAGGTAGGTGAGGGAGGGGTTGGACCGGGTAGGTCGACGGGTGGGTCCATGGGGCCACGCCAAGAGAGGGAGGGCGTGGGCGCCGCTGGCGTGCTGGCGCTGGACAGGCCAGTGGGGGCGTGTGGGCGGTTAGCATGGGGCGCGGCGGGCCCAGGGAAAGGCGGGGTGTGGTCGAGCGGATGGTGGGGCCATGGGGTAGAAGGGATTGGTGAGAAAAGAAAGGAGGCTGGACGCGGTGGGGTCTGGTGGCCACGGCTGTAGGAGGTCCGGCTGGGACCCGCAGGAGAGAGGAGATGAGAGAGTGGGTCGGTTTGGGGAGGGAGGGGACTGTGGGGTGGGGTCCAGAGAGAGAGGAGAGGCTGGGTGTGTGGGTAGGTTTTAGGTAGCTCACAGTGCTTAAGAGGCGCATTAGGACCGACGATTTTAACAGGGTGGTCGTCGGTCTACTCACTGCTCGACGCCCCACTAAAACAATTAATTAAATATTTATTTTTAAACAGCGCAATCCGACAATGGACAAACAAAATATTCCGGGGACCCGGTTTTCGGTGTTTGAATAAGATGGGGCGTTTTAGAAAAACAAAACGGGCTTTGCGAAAATAGTTTTGACAAACAATGCATGATGATGACGATGCAATGCACAAATTCAACGCGATTTTCTAGTAGTGGTTTTGCGGGATGCCACAGGCCCCCAAACCACAGATATGCATGCGAGATGAATGACAATTTAATATGCAACAATTTGTATTATATTATAAACTAGGGTTCGGGAAAAGGTTCACACATTAGGGGGGGTCTCGACGAACTTGGGGTTCCGATGGTTCGGGGTCGGTCTCAGGGTCCAGGGTTCGACGGGATCGGCGGGGGCGGATACAAGACGGAGAACTTGTCGTGACGTGCCGGAGATCTTCGTTCCACGCGGTCGATCTTGTCGGGTCCTCGGATCGGAAGGTCTTGTCGTCGCGAAGACCTTGTCGGGTCCGAGCCATCGAGTCGGTCTCGGCATCCAGGATGAAGTACTTGTCGCCACCGGGAAGCCGGACTTGGTTGGCGTCGGGGCGCATCGGCTCGCTTTGGTCGATGTCGTTTTGTCGCCGGCGACGAGCTTGAATGGATCGCATCGGTCTTGGATCCGTGTAGACGGCCTTGTGGGGCCATTTTGGTTTGCCGGTGTCGCCCGGTTTCGCTAGTGGTTCATCGGTGCATCCGGCGGTATCGATCTTGTCGTTCTCGCCGGCGCCGTAGGATCCAACTTCGTTGATGATGGCCTTGGATAGTCGCCACATAGTCGCCAAGTATCGCCTTGGTGTCCCTCGGGTTCATCTTCCCGCATCGACATCATTTTCACTTGGCTCATGTGCGAATTATGCAACATCTTCGCCACAGGTTCTGCTGCTCTCACCGCTTCAACATGCGCAGACGAATATCACACCATGCATACAGACTGGCCGGAAGAGACCTGATAGGGAAAACAAAGGGGACTTCCAAACAAGCAGGGTGGCGTTTGAGGATACCACACGCGAGCAAGGGCCCAAGCCGGAACGAGACTTGGCACAGCGTAGACCAAGGCAGCGGAGGTTACCCTGCGGGAACAAGGAGGCATGCACGGAGAGGCGCCTGACAGCGGGGCAGCGATAGGAGGCCGGAGAGGAAGGGCACAGAGGAGAGGCAAGCTCGGTGGCGAACGGCGGGGCGAGACCGACGGCGAGGAAGACGAGCGGCGCGAGGAGAAGGAGGCGCGAAGGCGAGCGTCGGCCGGAGAGGAGGCGACGGGCGACCGGCGATCTTGAGAGGAGGAGATGGAGGGCGCGAGGAGGCGGAGGCGGCTCACGGAGAGCACGGGGAGGTCGAGCCGGAGCCTGGCGACGACGGCGGCCACGCTGGAGGGGAGGAAGGCCGGCCGGACGAGGGGGAAGGGGGCGGGACGCGCCGGCGGGGAGGAGGCGCCCTGGCGGCTGGAGCTCGAGGCCAGGCGGCGGGAGGCCATGGTTCCAGGCGGCGCTCGGCATGACGGTGGCGTCCCATGGGGAGGCACGGTCGACGGGGACCTGGGAGGCAGAGCCATGGCAGTGGAGGTCCGCAGAGCGAGCGGGCCTCTGGTGGCGAGGTGCACACGAGGAAGGAGTGGTGAGGGCGAGCGATAGCGATGGCTTGCAGGCGAGGCGAGCAGGGCATCAGGGCGAGGGTGTCCTGGCGGCGGGGAATCGAGGGACGAGGGAGCGGACGCGGGTCTCGCAGGAGGGGATCGCGGCAGGTGGAGGAGTGAGGTGCTAGCGAGGTTCTGGATCCGCGCGTGTGGGGACGTGGGCCAGGTGAGGAGGAGCGTGCTGGGTGGGGTGGAAACGTGTAGTGTGAGTTGTGTTGGATACGGTCCAGGGAGCGTGCGGATCAAGCGAAAGCAGTGAGGGTTCTGTGAGTCACCGAGTCGGAGGCAAGCGGTGGAAATAGTTGGGGAGCAGGTAGAGCTAAGGTTAGGGTTAGATGTTTTAGGGTTTGGCTGGTTGGTGGTCAAAACGGGCTGGGCCAGCTGGGGTAGTAGGTGGCTTGGCCTACGGGCCGGGCTGCCTCCCCTAAAAAAAATAGTTTTTATTTATTTTCTTTTAAAATAAAACATTTTTAAATATGTGCTTAGACAAATAAAATACTCTGAACAAGCCCGGTTGATATCTGAAGTAGAGAGAGGCTATTTGTAGAAAAAAATAGGGCTTTTTCAAGAATAGTTTTAGTGAAATTTATGCATGATGTCATGATGATGCACAAAAATATAAACAACAAGCGATTTTCTAGTAGTGGTTTTGCGGCATGCCACAATTCGACACCACTAACAATGGATCTCGCCCTCGAGATCCGCCTCATGGTACCGGAAGGAAGGTCGGGCGACCATGCCTTCTCGCTTGCGGTACATCCTCGCGACACCACTAACAAGAGGTCGTTGTCCGTGATCGTCGAGAGAACACTCCGGAAACAAAAGGTCGAAGGTAGAGGTTTCAACAAATAAAGCCGCCCCTAACTTCCATGGACGGAGTAAAACTGCTGGATCCACTGATTCAATGTACAAGAGCGAATGATAAGAGTAGTCGGAATGTGATCAGTCCATCGCGCACCCAAACCATTACTCTGGACACGAATAGGCGGATTATGCAACCAACTCTCGGAATCAGACTGAAGATCTCGACAAGCGAGGTTCGGAACAACGGAGTGATGCAGACTCTGCATCGGATCTGGTGTAGATGATGTCGTCGCGTCGGAAAACACCGGAAGACACAAACAAGGAACAAAGAATGGTACCACAGATAAAGGATCACTCAGACAGCATGAACACCGGATGGTAGAACACCGTTATCAGAGGAGGAAGCGAAACCCTGAAGGTACGACGGAACCCAACCACGAGAAATCCTGGACTCGAAGAGGAAGAAGAGAGCAGACTCAAAACACGTCGAGATAAGAGGAGAATAGCAGAGGGTAAGGAGTAAAATCAGACCTAACCAGAACTATCCAACCGATTTTGCAAAAATAGTGTTGACACTCTACCGGCCAAGCTAGGTTATCCTATTTTGGACTTGTGGGGTATCGCAACCGCCGAGCTCGATACCATCAGTATCACCGATCGACCTATGCAAGTTTTAGCGAACCCGCCAAACCCGATAGAAACGATTCAAAGGTGCCCACCAGCACTTTCGCACGCGGGTGGAAAACGGTAATAACATTACACAACAGTCCTCGATGGGACCCACGTAATGTATATATACAACAACGACTCAAAGAGTCAAGATTACGATATAATGTACAAAGATCCAAATCACCTTGAATGATAGGCGTCCATCACTACGACAAGATGCAAATGGGGCTAAGAGCCTCAAGAATAACCCATGGCGCCCATAACCCGCCTGCCAAGCCGGAAGGGTAACCCCGCTAACGACGCCGATCTCAAAACCTGCTTAAGTAAGGGGTGCCTACAAAGGGCAAAGGAAAGAGGAGCGCCAAGATCGAGGCCAAGACACGGCGAGACTAGAATTCGGCGGTCCTCGCCTACAAAGGTATGGTGGACTGAAGCGGCAGCGGCAGCATGCACTAAACAACCTATAGAGACTCGATACAACAGGCGACTATCAGAGAGGGGTAAGAAAGACCTATTCGGAACCAGACTGATACTTCCATCAAACAAAACCCATCCTGGCGTTTTCCCCTCGAGACCAAACGAGGAAGTCAACCGAGGAACTCAAACAGTTGGCAGTTTTATTTATTCAGTTATAGTTGCAGCGATTACTAGTCAGATGTAGATAATCATCCTGATAAAATAAGCAGTGGGCCATTTTAGTTAACCATTCCGTTGTAGTTGCGGCACTTACTAGTCAGATACACATAGCATGAGATAACCCCCAAAACCCGGCAGTTGTTGGTACTTTTATTCAGCCATTCCGTTGTAGTTGCAATACTTACTAGTCAGGTACAATGGTAAGTTTACACTCAAACAAGCAAGCAATTGTGGGGTATTAATTAACCATTCCATTATAGTGAAGCTGATTACTAGTCATTATAAAGTCAAATTTATAACAATAAACTTTAGTTATGCTTGTCTATGGTCGAGATACTGTGCTCCAAATCGTCCATAACCGTGGACACGGCTTTCAGAAAGTTTTACCCGGCCGGTGCACCAATAGCAACACACGCCGATCAACCTCGAAAACCAAATCAAAACCCAACGAGGCCTTCACGACAAAGCAATCACAGGATTCAAATATTTCAGGGGCCACCCTTAAAGTAGAACCCGCAACGGCCACCGGCCAGACGGACTTAAGGTTGTGGGGACGGTCAGGAACGACCGGGAACCGAAGTGTGGCTGGGCTTGTCGACACCAAGGAATCGTGCACGATCCTAAATAAAGACAGGTGCTCCTCGCACAATCGTAAATACGTATAGCATGGCATAAGTACAGGATAGTAAATAAAACCTCAAACTAGTTTGTGGCCCCAAGAAATAAGATGAATCAAGCTCGCTGGGGGTCCCATATACCTCCGGATGTGGATAGCGCGATAAATCAAGGAACAGTATCAAGTACTCGGGGTCCCACGGACACAAGTGGGCGTCGAAACCAAATATTATCTATCACCCACCGATGCCTCGCTTACTTCAATTTTAGTTGTTAAACAGAATTAAAGTGAACGGTAAGTAAAGCTATGATCATCTCCAACATCAACATGCGGCAATACATCAATAATCGTGGCACTTGACGACGCAACAAAGACTTGAGCAAGCGACTACGACGCGCAAGTCCAGCTATCTACCAAACAACAGTAATAGGAGGTGGCCATGGCAATATAAGGCTGCAAGGGATATCACGCACGAAAACTAGAGCATCGCAACACGCAAAGAATAGATCAACAGGAGGGAATAAATACTATAAAAGTAAGATAGGTAGAAAGGGGGAGATGCTCGCCTGAAAACATTGTCGAAGGTTCAATCGAAGATCGGGTCGACACTCGCATCAACTCAACGGCCTCATCCGCGAAGAAGCAAAACACTAGAATAAACACCGGATGCAATATTTAATACTACGGCAAAAGATCGAGCATGATGCATGTATGATGTATGCCAAGGCAAAGGTGCGATGCAATTAGGCCAGATTAAGCGGAACCGGGGTCCCGACAATTAATATATGGTTCAAGTTGTTTAGAACCCCCGCAATTAAAAGTTGCATTAGCAAGACAAAAGATGGCACCGGTTCGCTACACATGTTTAAATGAGGCCAATATAAGGCTAGATTTGCCCGCATATGGGCCCCATATTTAATTATTAGGTGAATCGGCATAAGGCCCCCAAACCACAGATATGCATGCGAGATGAATGACAATTTAATATGCAACAATTTGTATTATATTATAAACTAGGGTTCGGGAAAAGGTTCACACATTAGGGGGGGTCTCGACGAACTTGGGGTTCCGATGGTTCGGGGTCGGTCTCAGGGTCCAGGGTTCGACGGGATCGGCGGGGGCGGATACAAGACGGAGAACTTGTCGTGACGTGCCGGAGATCTTGGTTCCACGCGGTCGATCTTGTCGGGTCCTCGGATCGGACGGTCTTGTCGTCGCGAAGACCTTGTCGGGTCCGAGCCATCGAGTCGGTCTCGGCATCCAGGATGAAGTACTTGTCGCCACCGGGAAGCCGGACTTGGTTGGCGTCGGGCATCGGGCTCGCTTGGTCGATGTCGTTCTTGTCGTCGATGACGAGCTTGAATGGATCGGTACCGGGTCTTCGGATCCGTGTAGACGGTCTTGTGGGGCCATTTTGGTTTGCTGCCTGCCTGGTTTCGCCGCTAGTGGTTCATCGGTGCATCCGGCGGTATCGATCTTGTCGTTCGCTTGCCAGGGATCCAACCGGTGTTGATGATGGCCTTGGATAGTCGCCACATAGTCGCCAAGTATCGCCTTGGTGTCCCTCGGGTTCATCTTCGCATCGACATCATTTTCACTTGGCTCTGCGGATGCGAATTATGCAACATCTTCGCCACAGGTTCTGCTGCTCTCACCGCTTCAACATGCGCAGACGAATATCACACCATGCATACAGACTGGCCGGAAGAGACCTGATAGGGAAAACAAAGGGGACTTCCAAACAAGCAGGGTGGCGTTTGAGGATACCACACGCCAAGAGGCCCAAGCGAACGAGACTTTGGCAAGCGTAGACCAAGGCAATGGAGGTTACCTGGGGAACAAGGAGGCATGCACGGAGAGGCGCTGACAATGGGCAACGATAGGAGGCCGAGAGGAAGGAGGAGAGGCAAGCTCGGTGGCGAACGGGGCGAGACCGACCGAGAAGACGAGCGCGGAGTGAGGCGGTTGCGCCGGCGAAAGGGCCGGAGAGGAGGGGACGGGCGACCCTGGCGATCTTGCAGAGGGAGGAGATGGAGGGCGCGGGCGAGGAGGCCGGCGGGAGGCGGCTCGCCGGAGAGCACGGGGAGGTCGAGCCGGAGCCTGGCGACGACGGCGACCACTGGAGGAGGAAGGCCACGGACGAGGGGAAGGGCGGACGCCAACGGGAGGAGGCGCAAGCGGCCGGAGCTCGAGGCCAGGCGACGGAGGCCATGGTTCAGTGGCGGCGCTCATGACGGTGGCGTCCCATGAGGCACGGTCACGGGACTGGGAGGCGAGCCATGGCGGTGAGGTCCGCAGAGCGGGCGGGCCTCTGGTGGCGAGGTGCACAGGAAGGAGTGGTGAGGGCGGCGATAGCGATGGCTTGCGCGAGGGCGAGCAGGCATCGAGGCGGGTGTCTGGCGGGGAATCGAGGAGACGGACGCTGGTCTCGCAGAGGGATCGGGCAGTGGAGGAGCGAGGTGCTAGCGAGGTTCTGGGTCCGCGCGTGTGGGGACGTGGGCCAGGTGAGGAGGAGCGTGCTGGGTGGGGGGGAAACGTGTAGTGTGGGTTGTGTTGGGTACGGTCCAGGAGGCGTGGATCAAGCGAGGGGTTGGTGAGTTGAAAGGTCGCGGCGGGTGGAAATAGCTGGGGAGCAGGTAGAGCTAGGGTTAGGGTTAGATGTTTTAGGGTTTGGCTGGTTGGTGGTCAAAACGGGCTGGGCCAGCCAGGGTAGTAGGTGGCTTGGCCTACGGGTCGGGCTGCCTCCCCTAAAAAAAATAGTTTTTATTTATTTTCTTTTAAAATAAAACATTTTTAAATATGTGCTTAGACAAATAAAATACTCTGAACAAGCCCGGTTGATATCTGAAGTAGAGAGAGGCTATTTGTAGAAAAAAAATAGGGCTTTTTCAAGAATAGTTTTAGTGAAATTTATGCATGATGTCATGATGATGCACAAAATATAAACAACATGCGATTTTCTAGTAGTGGTTTTGCGGGATGCCACACAGGGAGCGGCCAGGGAGGGAGGGTGGCGTGTGTGCTGGTGGGTTTGACCAGGGGAGAGAGAGGTGGGGGCAAGGTGGGACCTGGGGAAGGTGGCGGTGGTGTGATGAGGTGGAAGGCTAGGATAGGTGGGTAGGATAGGTTTGAGTAGGTTAGGGATTTTGGGTGGACCGTTTTATTCTGGGGGTGGTCAACTGGGTCGGATCGGCCCGGTTCGGCTGCCCCCTAAAAATAATTCAATATTTTATTATTTACAAACGGGACTTTTGCAAACCGCGGGTAGACAAAACAAATATTCTGGAGACCCGGTTTTGAGTTGAATTAAAGACGGGGCGTTTAGAAAACAAAATAGGTTTTTCCGCAATTAGTTTTATGCAAGCAAATGCAAGATGATGACGATGCTCAAATGCAAGGTGGCATGATGACATGAGCATGTAGTCATGATGATGCAATGGAAAAAAACAACGTGATTTTCTAGTAGTGGTTTTGCGGGATGCCACAGGGCCCGGGCGAGGCAACCCCGGGCGGGAGGCGGGGCCGGGAAGGCGAAGGCGCGGAGGCGGGAAGGCTGGAGGCGGCAGTGGAGCAAGGAAGCGAGGCGGGAAGCGATGAAACGGCCAGGCGGGCAGAGGCGGAGCGAGAGACGCGGGAGGCGACGGTGAGAGGCACGGTCGAAGGGAGGGCGACAGGACGCGACGTCGGTGAAAAAATCCCTCGCCTGCTCGAAGGGAAACAAGAGGAGTAGGGGTTGGGGCAAAAATGCCTCTCCAACCCCCACTTCTACAGGTTGGAAGGGGGAGTAGGGGTTGGACCTGGGAATTTTTTTAGGGGTTTAGGGGTTTAGGGATTCTAGTCTACGCATTTTTGTCGCTCAAAACTATAAAAAAATAGTTATTTTTGAGGGTTTGAGGGTTTGAGGGTTTAGGGGTACTACTAGTGATGCTCTTAGAGCAAGTCCAGGAGAACCCCAAAGACCCCTATACCATGTGGGAGAGAGAGAGGAAAACGACCTCCAAAGAAGACCCTACAGCCTCCCCTACAGGTCGGGGTCCCCGACCCAACCCCCTCTTTCCCCTCAACATCAGGGCTTCGACCGCCTTCCCTATATCGGTCCTGTAGCAGGAGCCGTCGAGCATAGGGAGCGCTGGTAGCGAGGGGCGGCGACCGGGATCGGTAGGCGTCTGCCGAAATCAAAGCGCGGTGGAATTAGTGAGGCGCCCGGAATCGGTTTCGCCACGGAATCGATGGAGCCATTTGAATCGACCAATGACTGGCTGGGATCGACGGACGACGGCCAGTGGATGCACGAGGTGGTTGGCGGCCCTGTGCGAGCACTCTGATTAGATATTTGGGGATTTTCGGTAGGGAAAGGAGTTTTGGTGGGCTGATTTTAGGTGGGTTTTTTTTTTCCAATGGGCCTGCTAGTTAGAGTATATTACTATAATATTGGTGAGTGAGGTATAAGGGATAAAATATTAGAGAGCTACTGGAAATACAAAAAATTATAGTGGAGAATCTATTTAGGGGAGTCCCCTACATGTCATAAGGGAGAAAATGTAGGGGGACCCGCTGGACTTGCTCCTACCCACCAGGAAAAAACACAATCTTTTGTGTATTGCGGGTCCCACGTGCAGCCTCACTTGCCACGCACCACCGTGCCGGGCTGGGCGGGCCCATCCAGTCCATACCATTCCACATTCTTCTTCTTTCTTCCGGCTGGACTCCCTTCCCTTGGAGCGAGATCCGATCCGATCCCATCTTCCGACCCATCCTCCACCCCGCGGCGCGACCACTGAGCCGGCAGCGGAACCCTAGCTAGGTCCAGTCCACCACCGCCGCCGCCAGCCATGGCCATGGCGCCGCGCTCTCTCGCGCTCCTCTGCGCCCTCCTCCTCGCCGCTTTCTCCACCTCCTTCGCCGCGTCCGACGCGCCCTTCCTCGTCGCGCACAAGAAGGTGGCGCTCACCCGCCCCAAGCCCGGCCTCGAGCGCCTCGCCGTCTCCATCGACCTCTACAACCAGGGATCCGCGTGAGTTCTCCCTGCCACAACTTCTCCTTGGGCGCGTGTGTTCCCTTGTGGCTGGACGGACGAGATCTGCGGCGCCTGGCCTGTAGTAAGGGGAATTATGGATTTCGATCTTTTGGGCGGCAGAAATTTCTAGCATCGCCTCGTGTTGTCTACTGATCTGGACTAGTAACTACTAGATCTACCCGTAGAGTTTATTATCCGTAATCGCGAGCTCGTGGATGATTCTGATGCTGTCCTACTCCTGTGTGCAATAGAAAGAATTAGGCTTAATTTGTCAAGGCAAACGGCCAGGGAAAGTGGAGGTAGCTGCAGCCAATTGCTTAGAACTCGCAATGGCTTCAGGTGACACACTGTCAGTAGTTGTAGTAATGGAAGGTTTCGTAGTTGGCAGCTACACACTTGGAGTGTAGTCTTATGTTTGTGTACTGATCCGAACTGATAACTGCTGAATCCAAAGTTTATTACCATATCGGGAGCTCAGGGATTACAATACTGTCCTACTCCTGCGTGCAAGAGGAAGAATTAGGAACGTCTGATTTAATGTGTCTAGACAAACAGCTAGAGAAAGGGAAAGTAACGCTGGCAAATTGCTGAACATTTTAGAACTAAAAAAAGGTTGAGGTGTCACATTGCAAGTAGTAGTACTGTAAGGATGCACAGTTCGTAGATACACACTTCCAGCACAAAAGGTTCATGTATCACATTGCTAGTAGTAGTACTGTAAGCAATTTGCTTCCATGCAAAATCTGTTTGTTTACTCAGCAAACCTGGATTATATGAATTTAAATAGCTCCTTTCAGGGTTAAGGCGATTGGAGCCTTGCAGTTGGCGGTGCCTTGTATGTTGAAGCAACGCTGTGGTGTTAGTAGTCGTAGGACATGCTAAGTCGTTTTCCTTTGTTCTACTAGAAGCTCTTCTTGCTTATTTAGATATATGCCCTGATCTCATGGTTTTACTGCTTAACTGTTAGAACTACAAGTCAAATCAGTTGTTGAGTTACTTTGATTCGAGCAAGTGGTAGAACCATGAGTCAACCACTTCCCAAGGTCTTTGCTGAACCTTTACAACTTAGAAGAGCTTGTCATACTGTTGATTGTTATATATGGTGTTACACTCCATCAGCTACAGTGCTACACACTTCCAGCGCATACGAGCTACAGTGCTCCATTGATGCTCTCAACAGAAAGTCTGAGACATAATAATGTTTTCTCTACTCCTGAAAGCGTCGCAATATATTGGGTTCCTGACTGCCAGTTAGGCGGGATAGTTACGAGTTTAGCTCCTCTGATTCACTATATAATTCAGCCAAAAACTTAGCATACTCTTATTCTTGTCTACTGATCTGAACTGCTAACTTCTAGATCTAGGTTTTACTATCTGTAATCGCGAGCTCGTGGTGACTCCTATGTGCAATAGAAAGAAATTGGAACGTCTGAAATAAATTTGTCAAGGCAAACGGCCAAGGAAAGGGGAAGTAGCTGCAGCCAATTGCTGAATCTTATTAGAACTCACAATGGCTTCAGGCGTCACACTGTCAGTAGTAGTAATGGAAGGTTTCATAGTTCGCAGCTACACACTTGCAGCATAGTCTTATGTTTGTCTACTGATCTGAACTGATAACTGCAAAATGTAGAGTTTATTATCCATATTAGGATTTCATGGATGATTATGATACTGCCCTACTCATGTGTGCAAGACGAAGAATTAGGACCATATTTAATATTTCTAGACAAACAGCTAGGGAAAAGAAAGTAGTACCAAAAGGTTTCACAGTTCTTAGTAGTACTGTAAGGTTTCACAGTTTGTAGATACACACTTCCAGTGCCTACGAGCATAGCGATTTGCTTCAATGCAAATTCTGTTTGTTTATACCGCAAACCTGGATTATACAAGATTCTGGGGTTAAGGTCGATTGGAGCCTTGGAGTTGGAAATACCTTGTGTGTTGAACGAACCATGTGGTGTTGATAGTCGTAGTACATCCTAAATTGCTTTCCCATTTTTCACCTAGATGCTTGCCTTTGTTATTTTTGTGTATCCTGTAATCTCATGGTTTTGCAGCAGCTGGTTAGACCTGAAAGTGAATCACTTGTTGACATACATTTTTTATGTGACCTGTATTCTCATGGTTTTACAGCTCAGCTGGCTAAAACTATATCAACTGCATGCTGAGTTACTAGATTTTTTTAGTTTGCTTGGTGTTAGATCACCTACTAAATGAGTACTCCCTTTGTTCCATATTATAAGACGTTTTGGCAAACTAAATTTGTTTTCATTGATATGTGCTACGACTTGGAAAATGGGTTCCATTGATTTTCTAAACTGAAACATAGTAATGTTTTCTTTGCTTCTGAAAGTGTCTAACAGTGATACAGGGTTTTGCACTACTTGCATAGTTCCAGCTGATAAGAGCCTAGCAATGGTTTCTAAGCAAAATCTGTCTGTTTATACTGCAAACTGGGGTTATATGATGAAAATAAAATAGCTGCTATCGGGGTTAAGGCGATTGTGTAGCCTTTGAAGCTGCAAAAGCTATATGGTTTTACTAGTTGTCGGTCCGAGACATCATGAATGTTTTCCCTTGATTACCTAGAATATAAGCTTATCTTGCTTAATTTGACATATCCTGTAATATCATAGTTTTTGCAGCCCAGCTGATTAGAACGATGTATTAGCCAAGCACCTTTTGTGTTAGTTTAGTTTTGATTTATTAGATGTCACATTGCTTACAAAATGACAAGGTGCTATCTTTGACTTGCATGATTGCTTTCTTGGATGTTCTGCACCGTAACATATTAACATCTATTTGCTGCTGAAAGTGTAAATCCTATTTGCACAGGCAAAAGCTTTGATTACATTGTATTGTTCTACTTGTTTTCCTGTGGCCTGGTACGATGTTCTAAGTACTGTAAGTAATTGCAATTTTCTTTTGCAGAACTGCCTATGATGTGACCATTAACGACGACTCTTGGCCAAAGGAAGCGTTTGAACTTGTCTCTGGAGAAGTCTCAAAGACTTTGGAAAGGCTTGACCCGTGAGTACATTTCGCAATGCATCCTCTGCTTTTGGTGTATCCTCTTTATGTATTGTGTTACAAAAATGACTCTTTTTTGTAATTTCCAATCTTAGTGGTTCCACTGCTTCGCACGTGTTTGTCCTGGAGACCAAAGCACAGGGCAGGTTCCAAGGTTCACCTGCTGTCATCAAATACCGCGTCCCCACAAAGGCTGTACTTCAGGTCTGCTCTTCTATCTTTCCGTATATATACTTCAGTGGTGTCTGTAGTCTATAGTTTTCTATCTTGGCAAATTCTCAACTGCAGCTAAATTGATAATTTTATATGCTGAAGGAGGCGTATTCAACTCCCATCCTCCCTCTGGACATTCTTGCTGAAAGACCTCCAGTGCAGAAGTTCGAGTGGGTAAGTAAAGTAACCCCCTGCGTTTTCTTTCGGGTCTGTCTGCCTGCTTAACAATTCTAATGTTTGGATGCTATTTTGTGGGTTGCGCTGACACTCTTGCTCTGGAATTCCTCTGGTGTTCTTCTTTTCAGGCTAAGGTAATTTTGTTTCACTTGTCTTACTCGTGTCCATCTGGATAAGCTTATCCTATATATACCCTGTGGAGCCAGATGCTAAAAAACTTTCCACGTGCAGAATCTCGTTGCGAAATACGGTGCTCTGGTGTCCGTCGTTTCCTTCGTTCTGGGGTTCATATACCTGGTGGCCACCCCGTCGAAGTCCTCTGGCGCGAAGTCAGGCAAAAAGCGACGCTGATGTATCATCCAGTGGTGTTCCGAAGTTTTTGTAGCTGGTCGTCGAATCTCTGAAGTTAGTTCTTACACAGTGGACTGTAACGAAGTGGCCCTATAGTTTTAGTTTCTGTTTCCGTTGTCAGTGACTTAACAGCCCAGAGGAGAGGAGTAGATTTTGATGGGGATTAAAGTTCCTTCTGATTCTGATGCTATGTTGTTACTGCATGTCCAGTCTCTTAGGCAACGTGGATTTTGACCTGTAAAATCGTTGAATTCCATGTTTGCAGTTTTCCCATTATTCGACACTTTTTTTCTGCTGCGTGTTGTGAGATAGTGTCCCTCCATCGCGACTACTTGCCGCCAGTCCTGCCCCTGGTAGTCCAGCATACCAGGCTCTAAGCCTATACAGCTTTACCTTTTGTAACAAGGTGTTTGGTTCAGTTCTGCAAACGTAATGGGTAATGGAATCAATTCACGGACCGGAATGGAAACTTTCTAGATCTGTTTGGTTCGTAGATTTAATCTAAAAGGAATTGGAGAAGGGATGGCTCCAAGATCTGGGGGATGGCTGGAAATTGGAGAAGGGATCAAGGAATGGAGCAAGGAATGGAGCCATACATAACTCAACCTTGGGATCCATGGCCGCAGCGTACCTAACTCAACCTTGGGGATCCATAGCCGCAGCGCACCCTCGCGCGCCGCCGTCGTCGCTCCTCATTTGCCCTCACATGGCGCCGCCTGTGGTGAAGTAGAGGACGCCAAGGGAGGGTTGCGGGCCGTTGCCGCTGCCGCTGGCGGCGGAACTCGCCGGAAAAGGGGGATGGAATCACGGGAGGGCTCGGTAAAAGATACGTTACCGGAGGGGGTTGACCGGTAACAGATTCCTGAAGGATGGGATTTGATTAGAGGGAACTTGATTATGGAGAAACTGAACCAAACAAATATTAATGGTATTTGTTAACAGTGTAATCAGATTACGTTACAAATTCTTCAACCAAACATGTAGCGTTTCTAGCGGTTAGCAGATGGGCCCCTATCCTGTGCGAGAGCGCTCTGATTTTGTGGTCAAGAACTAAGATCAAGATGGACACGGAGGGGAAGAAATCCGCAGCTGCAAATGGGAGGTATACTTATTTGATTATTGTGGTTAATTGGCTGAAATTTGAATTTGTGTTAGGTTAAATTAAATACGATTGCTATTATCATTGTACCGAGTGATTATGCTATTGTCATTGTGTTGAGACAACTGTTTGCATCAATTTTTCTTAGTGATTTAGAGTTCGCCACTGCCTCGAAGTGCTCAGCAGATGAAGTCTAATGACAGTGAAAATTAAATCTTCATGCAACGTGGGTCTGTCTGTGAAATAGATTAAGCTGTGACCATGTTGTGACTGATTAAAGTTGATCGCAAGAACCAAGACCAACCATGAAACCAGACAAGTAAAACCGAAGCAAGTACGGTACAACCAGAAATTGTTCCTACCAAGTATGGCTTCTGGCTTAAAGTTGATGGCAGCCTCCTACACACTTAATGCATCACTTATAAATCATGTACCCTCTATCCCAATTTATAAGATGAATTATATAATATAAAATTATATCATTAGAAAATATAACATTTGAAGTTTCTAATAATATAGTTTTAATGTGTATCTTTATAAACCCGAGACGGAGGGAGTAAAGGATATTGCAAGTGAAGACTGAGAGGGTTCACTGGTTGCAACACAGCCCTTACAACAGTTGGTAGGAACAAGATCAGTCATTGCTGCACTATTTACAAGACATTGTGGTACTTTTTTTTTCTCAATAAAGGACACTTTATTAATTAAAAGTTTTAAGCCTCACCCCACCTTCCTATAAGTAGGATGCACACAGTAGCAACATGTCCAGAAAAAATAAAATAAATAAAAAATAAAGGAGAATTGTAAGTAACCACTAAGAAACCGTAAAACATCTATGGTGATGGAGGATCGATCCGTAGATCATGCTCTTGAAGATATTATGATAGGTCCTTTAAATACATGTATTCTATCAATGTCTCTACCATATAGTTATGGTATACCAAGCCTATTCAGTATCATCTTTATATACACCTTCATGAGCTCTCTCGATCATATATAACATGTACTCGATGCCCCCAACAGTGCATCGTTTCCACCGACACCAATACACGCTGCCATCCATGCTAGATAAAAATATACCATGTTGTATCCTCCAAACGATGTCCACACCTCCATAAACAGTCAAAGCGCTCATACTTGGTAGTTTAAGAATCACATATACTCAAGTCATGTTACATTGAAATTACAAGTAAGAAAAATAGAGTCCACTTGGTGGGAACATAGAAAACACAAATGCAAGCTGGGAATAAGATGAGTCACTGCTGCAGTAGCAATTATAGAGATTTGTGAATAGGCTCAATGTTGCCAGGTGAAAGCTTGTCCCCAAATTCTCAACCAACACAAATTTCAGCAGTCGTCTACAAGAGACCGGATGAATTGTGATAGGGGACACCTAAAGAAGAGGAGATCTATATGGTTTCAGAATTCTCCATGTTTGATTCTTTTCATGCGCCGTTTTCTTCTTCACATTGTTATAAGATTGAGAGAGAGTAACCGATAGTCATTCTTTTACCGCTGAGCTTGTAACGAAAATAGTCGTAGTCCCAGAAATTTAAGCCGGAAGCTTTTACATATGGGGAGAAAATGCCTCCGGATGCATACTCTGCCTCTTCCCATATATGGAATGGAAGAGCGCCCCAAACCAATAAAACTCTTACCACGTTGGCCACTAGGAGAAGCTCCATAGGGGCGTCTCGACTTCACCGTCCTCGCCGTCCAACCGCCACGCTCTAGCCTCTGGTGGGTCCACAAGCAAGCCCTGTGCCAAGCTCGCGTAGTACGACCCAGCCTCCATGCCCAAAAACAGCATGTTCTCCTCCTACTTAAACAAAATTTATTATTTGACATGGCAAAATGCATTATTTAGCTTACTAATTCCATACAACATTGGATGAGGAAATGCACAACATGTAACATGTAAAACAAAAGGAAAGTCATGTTGCATATAAAAATCACAGAAGTATGACAATACCTGGTCAATGAATGACCTATTCCCAAAATCAATGTTATCCAACTCGTCAACAATCTCGGCTATACTAGGCCTTTTCACTCTATCGGCCTCCACACATCTTAACGCTATTTCGATGCACGTCTTAACTTCATGTGATGTATGCGATGAACTTGTTACCTGCTGACTTTTCAGCCAGTTGTTATGTACCTGCAGGTTTAGAACATAATGCCAAAAGGTGGCATGCATGCACGGAGGTAAGTCGACATCATGATATTTCTTGAAAAATATTGCTATTCCTGATGTAGATATTTTCTTACAAGATCAATGAACTCCTGGGAAGGCATATCTCCACATCTGGAGTAGCCCTCACGTCCCGCCATTATTTGTATGATTATCACGCCCAAACTGAATATGTCAAACTTTGGTGAGATTTGGTATTTGTCGATGTATTCTGGTGGCATGTATCCACTGCATATGTAGTATCAAATATAATTATTTTCATAAAAAGTTAACAAAAGAGGTTGACAACTCATTATCTTGCTCCAACTTACAGTGTTCCTTGAATTTCTTTTGTGGTATAAGTTTGCATTGAATTCGCAAGTCTCGATAACCCGAAATCTCCTATTTTTGGCATCATGTCCTTATCCAACAATATATTTGCAGGTTTTAAGTCTAGATGGTAAATAGGATCTTTGGAACCATTGTGAAGATAATCTAACCCCTCACATATGCCCTTGATAATGGTGTAACGTGTGCCCCAACCAAACCCGGATGATTCATCTGTAGAAGTAAATAGAAAGCATGTTAGCTAGAGGTAATCTTTTTTTCCCTAGGTGTAAAAAATTATATCATATTTTGAACGGAGCACAGTCGGTCATACCAGAAAGATGCTTGTCAAGGCTTCCACCCTGCAAGTATTCGAAACAGAGAGCTCTTTCTTCCACTCTGGCAAAGACATGTTCTCCATTGTAGGGCATAACTTTATGGGAGATTTCGTAGCAGTAGCCGACTAAGCGAACAACATTTTTATGCTGAACCTTCATGAGATTAATACACTCGTTTCTAAATTGCTTGTCGTCGGCAAGCTCTGGATGCTTATGATAAAGCTTCTTCACCGCAATGACTTCCCCATTGTCAAGCACTCCCTGTTAACAATGGATGGGTACATAATCCAAGGACGATGAACTTCTAGGTAAATAACCATTTTTACCTTAAATGCCCATCAAATTTATATATATCTTGTTAACAAGGAAAAAGGGTTCCTTCTAGTATTTGTAGTATTTGGTAGTATATACTCTCTCCGTTCAGAAATATAAGACGTCTAGATACATTCGATTCACAAAGCTAAAATATCTTATATTTCTGAACGGAGGGAGTACATGCTAAAGCTTGATGTAAGAAGGATGTAATACCTTGTAAACGACTCCATACCCGCCATAACCGATGATGTTATCCTTGGAAAACTTGTTTGTAATACGTTCCAACAAACTGAATGTAAAATCCCTTGGCGTCGCGCTTGTTTGCTCTAACTCGTCCTCCATGGCGTTGCTGAGCTCGTCCTCCATAGCCTTGTCTAGCGAACATACCAGGCAAATATCAGTGAACATACCAGGGAAAGGGGAAAAAAATATCAGTGAACGGATTGGGGAGAGGAAGACCAAATCTCGGCCCTTACCAGATCTACCTCCAGCGGCCGCCGACGGTGCACAGCGCAGCTAGTATGCGTTGCGAGCACAGATTGATGCAGACGGAGTGATGAGAAATGCCTAATTAGGCGGTAAAAAAGCAAGATTTTGCACGAACTTGTGCTACCCTGTAGATTGTCCTGCGATGATTGCTGCTTTGATTGATTATGTTTTCGGCTGGCTTGACTTCTCTTTCCAGGCCATCGAGCATCAATTCCTTTTTTTTTCCTTTTTCTCTTTGGTGTCGAATGTAGATGCTGCTTTGCTTTGCTTTGCCGCTGTCCCTGTCTCGGCTTCACGTGGGCAGAGAACAAAAGCATGGAAGGTCACACAAGGGTGTTTTAGTTGGACATGGTATACAATAAATAAGAAACACTGCATTTTAGACGCATTTCAAAATGTTAAAAATTTCAAAACAAAATTCCGGATGTACATATGTTCATTGTATGCTCTCACACAAAGTTGTAACGTTGGAATGTTAAAATGTATAAATAAGTTGATGAATTTATGAAAATTTTAAACTTTTTGAGGACTTGTTTAAACTTTTCTCAAACCTTGACTCAAACTTTCAAAAGGGGATTAAAATGACTATCCAACATTATAAATCTTGGTTTGGAAGATTTTAAACAAATCGAACATGAGAATTTGATCTTGTGCCATTCGAGTATGTGTCCAAATCATGTTTAAAAATATAAGAGAGGGAATAATATGACTTTCCCAATATTGATAAACATGTTGTAGAAATATCCCATTTTGGATTTGCTGGATTTTGGTTCATTTTGGATTTTAAACATATTTATATCCATTTCCAAATAAGAATAATAATAAAAGGATGCATGCATCTATCGATCCAGAGGCCAGGACTATGTTCCCATTTTGAACAAAATTCCAAATAAGAAAATAAAAAAGGGAAGAGGATAAAATGACTTCCTCAAATAATATGTTAGAAATGATTTATATATACTCGTCCTCAACCCGTGCAGACGCTCGGGCTTGGAATATTAAAAACTAAATACTAAATCTTAGATAGTTTAAAATACTAGCATTACATCCTAGAGCTCTCCGACGACCTACATGTAACTCCATCCATGACAGAACATCATCACCAGTGTCATCCATTATTGCTCTGAAGTGCCAAACCTAACTGTTTATTCGTTGATAAATTTCAGATAAGCTCTTACCAACGGACATTAACTAGTGTGTGTGTGTGTGTGTGTGCGTGTGTGTGTGTGTGTGTGTGTGTGTGCGCGTGTGTGTGGTGTGTGGTGTGTGTGTGTGTGTGTGTGTGTGTGTGTGTGTGTGTGTTCGAGGTCCATCTATCTTTCAAGAGAGCATGGTGCCATGTTAAAATTCTTGAATCTGCTTTGATGTGTGTTCAATAAGGAGTTTTCCCTCAAAACTGAAATTCCTTAAAACACTGATTTAGTTCTTAGCTGGATTCGAATATACATCAACTTTCCATAAGAAAATACCATGTGATAATTGTGAGAATGTAAGAGGAAAAGTCAACATGCCACCTCCTAGTGTGTAGATATTTTTTACCTGGATAAATAAATTGCAGCTGCTGATTCCTAACACGACCATGATCTAGACAAATATTTCAAAGTGTTCTTGACATTCACCTGTATAATAATGAATTCCTAGTGTAAATTAGACGAAGCATTGCATTCCGATGCATTGTCACATTCGTTGTATTAATAATATTTATAGATTATTTTGCAAAAAAATTATTGATTGAGAACTTGAGATCCGATGGAAAGAAATCATTAGTAAACTTTGAGAAATGGACAAATGCACACTACTTGAGGTATCTACTATGTAAAACAAATTTGTATTGTTAGGTGAATCATTTTAAGGATTGCTTCTAACCATAGTCGAATAATGGTTTATATTATCATAATTATAAATAGGTAGACATAAAAATCAACTACTTTTAGCTCCAGTAACGAAAGATGAAGATAAAAAGTGCTTATTTCATTAATAGTTACCCAACCAAGATGTAAAATTTACATCCATCTCCCATTAACGGAAGCATGGATAAAATTTACATGAAACCGTTATATGGACCCTAACTTAATTATAAACACAACCTAAAAAGAGTCAATAGAACAAAAAAGAGGACAATAGAGTGTGCAGTTACTGTGAAAGATAGCAATCCACTTAGCCATATGAGATAAGCTGCATGAAGGAATTCAAAGCCTATTTAGTTATATTTAGAAGAAAACAACCTACATATCTAAGGCATTAAAGAGGGTGCTACGAAATATAATGGCCATTAAATTACCACTAAAGCTCCACTTGTACAAACCGGTAGGAAAGCTCAGCTGATAAAAAGCTTAGCACTAGTGAGTACTAACTTTATGAGTACAAATCTTTCGTCAAGGGATATCAATTTACCTTTCCAACTATTAAGACGTTTTTAGAGTCTTTTCTCAATGAGTTTCCATTCAACAATTAAGAGACGCCAATAGTAAATCGGTATTTCCAAATAGTTGATTGAAAATTGCCTCTAACCATAGCCAAAAAGTTCAGCATATAGGTGGGCCTCACCAAAACAATACAAATCATTCTTATGAAAGTTTATTTTAAGTATAGATAACTTCTCGAATGCTGATAATATTAATTTTAGATTCTTAGCTTTCTCCAGATCGTGTTCCATAAATAGGATTGTATCGATAGCATATTGAAGAATAGAGAGTCCGTCATCAACAAGATGTGAAACTAGTGCTTCAATTTGACCATCAGCCTTTGCTCTCTCAATAAGGATAGACAACATATCAAATACTGTATTAAATAGTAGATGCGATAATAGATCCCCTATCTCAGTCCTTTCTTGGTCTGGAAGTATTTGTCAGTATTATCATTTACTTTAATATCAACACTGCCCCAAGACACAAAAGACTGTATGAGAGCGCACTACTCCTCAGAAAAATCTTCCATGTGGAGTGTTTTTTAGAGAAAAGACCAATTAACTTTGTCGTATGTCTTCTCAAAGTCAACCTTGAACAATACACCATTTAATTTCTCGAGTGTAGTTCATGGATTGTTGCATGCAGGGTTACTACCACATCGATGATGTTTCTCCCTTGCATGAACGAAGTTTGAGAAGGACTAACAACATGGTCAACTACTGATTTTAGTCTAATCATAGAAACTTTAGTAAAAATCTTAAAGCTAACATTTAGTAGGAAGATTGGACGATACTGTTATATACGTTTTGTATTATTAATCTTAGGCAGTAAAATTATGTTGCCAAAATTTAGTCTAAAAAGATACAGCTGACCGACATGTAAAATCCAAACAAATTCATCACGTCCTCCTTGAAGACGTCCCGGAATTTTTGAGAAAACATTTGATAAAGTTAAATGTTACCTCTCTTTTTAGAGTTTTTTCCATGTTAAAATCTTATGCCCATGCCTGTAATTTTGTTTTGGGTTTTCATTTCGATTGTCGCATCTATAACAAAATGAAGCAGTATCTTAAAAGTTGAATGGGGGCAATCATAAAAATATATTTTGAGAAAGCATTTGATAAATTTAAATGGTCTTTTCTCTAGCAAACTCTCAGAATGAAAGGTTATTTTGAGGAGTAGCGTTCTTTAATTCATAGTTTTCTGTCTAGAGGTAGTCTTTCCATTAAAGTCAATGATGATGTTGACAACTATTTCTATACAAAGAAAGGGCTAAGGCAAGGTGACCCATTATATCCAATACTATTTAATATACTGACTGATATGCTCGCCCGTTATGATTTAACATGAAGGAAAATTTAAGGCGTGATTCCCCATCTTATTGATGGAGGTTTATCTATTCTAGAATATGACGTTGATAGAATCTTTTTTATGAAACATGACATTGAAAAAGTAAGGAATCTAAGTTAATTCTATCAGCTTTTGAGCAACTCTCTAGTTTGAAAAATAATTTTCATAAGAGTAAATTGTTTTGCTTTGGTGCGGATCAAGATGAGTCCAATGTGTATGCTGCGTTATTCGGCTACAAACAAGGCCGATTCCAAGTTAGGTATTTGGGTATTCCAAGTCATTATGAAAGACTATAACTATGTTTAAGTAGTTGGAAAGGCAAACAAAATTATACTTGGATGCTAGATTGGTTCTTATTAACTCAGTACTCACTAACATGGTATTATACATGATATCCTTCTTCCAACTCCCAAATAAAGGCTTACAAAGGATGTATTATTTTTGATCAAGATTATTTTAGCAAGAAGATAGTTAAAAAAATAATTACCGACTGGACAAGTGAAGTGTTTTTGCCATCCCAAAGAACAAGGAGGGCTAGGTAGTCATGAGGTCAAAAATACAATCCTCCTTGGTAAATAGCTCTTCAGGTTGTTGACTAAAAATGGGGTGTGGCAAACTCTTCTTAAACAAAATATGCTGGCTAGAAAGCAATGTCTCCAGTTTTTTTGGAAACCGGGGACTCACATTTCTAGGCTGGTCTTATGGCGATGAAGATACATTTCTTCCACTTTGAAAAGTTTTCAGTTAAGAATGGCTAACAGATACGTTTATAAGAGGACAATGGCTAAATAATGCTAGAATCTGAGAACAATATCCAACTATGTACGATATTGTTCGTCACAAGGGTGACACAATCACCATGGTTTTGGAGACGTCTCCTCCGAATGTGACGTTTAGACGAGATTTGATTCGACCAAGGCTTGTTTCTTGGAATGCCTTGCTTCAACGCTTGGGTGTTATCCATTTAGTGACTAGGACCGATGAATTTCGATGGAATTTACATGAGAGTGGTAAAATTTTAGTTAATTCTATGTATAAGGCACTAGTCCAGCCAGAGATACCAGTTGATACTACTAGAGAAATATGAAAGACGGAAATACCTCTAAAAATTAAAATACTTGTGTGGTATCTTCGTGGTGGGGCTATTCGTACCAAAGACAACCTTGTCATGTGGAACTGGCTATTCGTACCAAAGACAACCTTGTCAGGTGGAACTGGTATGGGAGTGCAAAATTGTCTTGTTTCGCCATGACGAGACAATTAAACATTTATTATTTTAATGTACTTTCGTATGTTCCATATGATCACAATCAACTAACTTCAAACCTGTCCCCATCGTGTAGTGTTGCCAATATTTTTGGAAATTGACTACATGTCATAGATCAAAGGTTTTGAATTATATTTAGAGTGGGAGCGATTGTCTTTATTTAGTCGCTTTGGTTTTGTAGAAATAACAAAGTATTTAATGATAATAATTTTCTCTCTTGCATGTTATCTCAAATGTACATGTATTTCTCCTTTATGGTCATCTCTACACTACTAGAAAATAGCCTACCGCCGGCGCACCAAATTAGGCTACCGTCGGCGTATAGGCTCGTGCCGACGATGCTCACGCCGGCGGTAACGGCTTAGCGCCGGCAAGCAGCCCATGTGTCGGCGGCGCTTCGGGATATCCCAGTTTGCACCGGCGCGCACACCCAACGCGCCAGCAGCACAGCTTATCCCGGCGCGCACACTAGCAGCCTGGTGCGCGGGCGCTATGTCTTTTCATATTAAAAAAACATGTGAGCTTTCGTCTCATACATTTGGTATTATAGAGCCAGCTAGGCCTAGTGCATACACAGAATGACATGTACATACGCTGCTTTGCGTACACCCAACTACCCAAACCTCAAACCCCAATCGGCATACGTTCATGGCAGGTTCAGACCGATCGAGGGTGCAAAAATGTTCGCGCCAGATCTGGGTAGGGGTCTGCCCTGGCCCATGGCTGCTGGGGCCGGCGGCGGCTTGGTCCTGACTTTGCCCCGTGAAGGTGGGGATTACCCTCATGCAGGCGCAGCGGCTTGGGTCGCGACGGCCTGTGGCGGACTACCTCGGCCATCGGTGGTCCTGCAGGCTGGCGGTGGCCCAGGTGCAGGGTGGGCAGAGGTGTGGCGGCACCGGCGTTGGCAGCGGGGCAGTGAGGTGCTGCGTTTTGGCGGCGTCCTTCTTGGATCATCGGTTGGGTTGGGTCTGCCGCTGCGCGGTCCTGTGTGACTCCCTGGAGGTGGTGAAGGGGTGACGGATTGTCTGGGATGGTGGTGGCGCTCGCGGCTGCTCTTGCTGCAACGTGGCGACGGGGGCTTTGCGGATCCACTCGGGTCCGGCCGGGCTAAGACCTGGTGTGCCCCTGTTGCCGCGTCCGGTCGGCTACTGCCACGGCGGTGGAGGTAGTTCCCTCCCGCATGGCGGCGAGCCTACTACCCCTGGTACCTCTGCCCCCTTGCTCGGACCTCGAGGCCTTGCACCGATGCCCACAGGGAGATGTTGAAGTTGGCGCCTTTTCCGTGGTGGCGCGTGCTGGTTGGCGGTGGGTTGGATGGAGCACTCTGGACCGTTCGGGGTGGTGGTTCTTTGGGGGTGGGTGAAATCTCCGTCGGCCCAGTCCGTCACTCACGCGGTGGTGCCCGCGGGTGTCACGTTTTCTTCCTGAAGGGCGTCGGGTACTCCCTCCCCACTTCCCTCCGTGTATCGGGGGAAACCCTAGGACCAGTCCGGGCAGCAGCGGCGTCGTCGTCGAAATCCTTGCTGAAGTTGTTGCTTGGTACACGGCGGTTCGGAATGTCAGGAGCGTGGTGGGACATTTCCAAAGGGCACAGTAGTAGAGGGCCGTCTTCGCTTCATCGATCTGCTGGTGTTGGCATTTGTTTCTCTTTTCTTTCTCTTGTTTTTCTT
This sequence comes from Avena longiglumis, assembly GCA_030063025.1. NCBI lineage: Eukaryota > Viridiplantae > Streptophyta > Magnoliopsida > Poales > Poaceae > Avena > Avena longiglumis. The sequence goes on along the minus strand of CP125973.1, from coordinate 590,953,915 downwards.
TTGGGTTGGATGTTGTGCTGTTTGCCGAGTAGTGGTCTCGTGGTTGTATCAGTTTGTTCCTTGAACGTTGTGTTATGTGGCCAGCAGCGGGCTCATATGTGTGCTTTATTTATAAAGCGGGGGAAAACCTGTTTCAAGAGGCTGTAAAAATGTAAAACATCTGTCTCGACACTGTCGGCCGTCGAGCTTCGATCGGGCTCCTCTTCCTCAACATGCACTCCGCCACCGCTTCGATGCAGTCTTACGCACTCTCCGCCGCGCCGGCCACGCCCCCTCAGTGTCGTAGAGTCGTGCTCCGCAAGGTCGCCGGCACCTTTCCTTGTACACGCCTTTGCCTCCGTGAGAAGATACCTGTGGAGCGATGAAGGATTCATCAGCCATACAGGATTCAAATCATGCATCGTAGTACTTGGTTTGCAGGATGTAGCTCATAGATATTAGCCAGCTGATGCCCTGCCTGATTGTGTGGCACCTGGATAGTAATTATTATTGAGTAAGGTGTCATTTATCGGGCATAGAATCTGTATTCTGAGTAGTGTTTAGGGATGAACATGTAGACTGCTATTTGTTAGAGTGGGTGCCTGACTTTTTTTAGAACCAAGAAAGAGTTGTAATTGATAGGTTCAGTGCATTGTCATCTAAATGTAACCAGTCAAAGTTTTTGCCTTATGACCGATAATTCAATTAAAATTTTGAGTGTGGATTTGCTCTCAAGGGGCATAGCTGTCCCTCTAACCAACACCGTACGATGTGTGCTAAGATCTGCACTGCCAGCTCACTGTCAGTTTATTGTTTACCAGCAGTTACATAGTAATCAGCGATTAGTGAACGCATTGACTGATGTGCCGTCTTAGAAGCCTGCATGCATCCGCAAGAGGTGCTAGCACTATTTAGTACGGAACCCAATGTACTTTATATTAATGTGTATAGATTTTTGTCCATGGTACTGGGTGGCAGGCTATTTTTGTGTCAGAACTAAATAGTATGATTTTCACTTTTATCTGCATGTGTAGCTAGCATAGCATATGCCACGTTGTGCAATGCAACACATCTCATCAATCTCTAAGCCCATCGTGATCTACATTCCAGTGTCATACTCAAGTTACGTTGTTCAACCATTGATTTTTTTAGACATAATTTGTGCATGCCGTTCATTTATAATTTTTGTGCAGCAGTAGGGTGTTTAACACGGCGACGTCAGTTCGCCTGTGCATATTATAATCTCATATCTGTGGCGTTGAGGACCATGTTGGATTCCATAAAGAAATAACGTCTATCTCCCATGCTTTGATCTGGTACATTAAGCACGGTTACCCCATGTGTTGAACCAGCATGCGTGTTGATATGTCTAATTTGTATCACCATTTTATATCATAATTTATCTTTATTTATTAATATTTATTTTATTATGAGATATTATTTATGACTTTTCATCTGTTTATGCATGTTGGATGATTCTTGGAGGATGGACTACCGGAGTCTGGATTCTGATGGAAAAAAGGCGTTTCGGTGCAATTTCGCGAAGATCAGAAAAATATCAGAAAAATATGAAAACATATTATTTTACCAGAAGACGAAGGAAGTCAGAAAGAGGGACGGAGATGGGCCTCAGGGGGCCACACCCCCTAGGCGCGGGCCCACCTGACCCCGCGCCTAGGGAAGGTGTGGCCCACCTGCCTGGCCTCCGACTCTGTCCCTTCGCCTATATCTTCCCTTCGTAACCCTAATTCAAGGGGAACGACCACAGATAGATTTCCGCCACCTCTGGGGGGCAGAAAACACCGAGAGAGAAAGATCTCTCCGGCAGACCGATTTCTGCCGGGGGAATTCCTTCCCAGAGAGGGGAGACCATCGCCATCAACACCGTCATCAAGCTAGGCTTCATCGGGATCATCATCATCATCCACTCCATCTCCACCAGCACCATCTGACGAGGATCGATCTCGCCAATGCCCATTGTTATGAGCTTGGGTTTTGGAGAAGATGGGGGTGCTGGAGATGAGGAACAGTTAACAGACAAGCAACCAGGGGACACGAGATTTACCCAGGTTCAGGCCCCCGGAGGAAAAACCCTTCTCCTGCTTGTCTGCTCTTAATTACGGCAGAACCGGAAGTTACAGGGGTGCGCAGATGCAATCTGGCGTGGAGGTGTGTATGCGGTGATATGAGAGAGATCTAGATCTAGATCTGTAGATCTATTGTGGCGTCTATTGTATCGTAATATGTCCTCCTCGTTGGACCTCCTAGCCTTTATATATGGGGAGGCTAGGTCTCGGGTGCCAATACGATTTGGTTACAAGTTGTATTCAAACTCTAGTCTTGAGCTTTCCTTGTCTTGTGCGCTTGGGAGTCCGTGTCCATATGGGCTTCATAGCATCCGAAACTTCATAGGCGTCATGGACCCTGGCAAGTCGTCAAGTGGGCCTTCCGTCGGGCTGGACCAGGTAGGCTAACATCGGATACCCGTAGGGAATATCCATGTCAATAGCCCCCGAGTGTCCATCTGAAACGTAGATTCGGGTGGAGACTTAGTTGTCTTAAACCTTGTATTTAGATGTCAAAGTCGAAAGCTGTGCCGAGTGCGAAGCACTTTACCCGAAAGTTCATCGGGTCAACTGAATTTGTTCGGTTGTTGTAAAGGAGTCAACATTATGGACGTAGTCAACACAATGGACTATCGGGTGCGCGACCAGCACTCCCTATGGGAGTAGCCCCCGAGTGTCTGTTCGAGTCGTACACTCGAGCAGAGACTTGTAGTCGTCAGTTGTGGGTTACAACGATCCGGAGGTTCTTCGGATGACCTTACAGATGCCCTGAATGCCTTCATTTTTTCGGATGCGCGACCAGCGCTCCCTATGGGAGTAGCCCCCCGAGTTCTCAGTCGGATCATTGATTCGAATGAGGAATCGAAGCGTGCCACTCGAAGATCTTCTGTGTGCGCGACCAGTGCTCCAGTTTGGAGTAGCCCCCGAGTGTCTGGCGGAGTCGTAGACTTGGGCAGAGACTCGAGTCTTGTATCGTGAGGTTGTAGTCGACAATCTCGTTGGCGCACCGCTGATCCGGAAGTACATCGGGTGCACGACCAGTGCTCCTGATAGGAGTAGCCCCCGAGTGTCTAGTCGAGTCGCAGACTCGAGTGGAGACTCATGCGAGGAGAAACCACTGACCCGGAAGTGCGTTGAGTCAGCATCTCATGCATAGGGAGCCAGGAGTCGATATAGCGGAGTCGTGTGATGTTTAGCCGAAAGGACTCAACGTTGCGGATGAAGTCGACGCCGTTTCTTCTGTCGGGTGTACGTCCAACGCCGCTTTTGTAGATGATTGATGTGGTCATATGAGGAATATGTCGACTCGGGTCTTGGAGTTAGTCGACTCCGTTGGAGGACCCGATACTATAGCTCGGCGCAGTCGACGTCCTTGTAAGCTGTAGAAAACATGAAGAATTGTGAAGTACTTATATCTTGTAAATAATAGTTGCATGTCGGCTTGTAAGGTAAAATTCTGGTGCCGATCGAGTCGACACTTTTGCACTGTATGCTAGGCCTTTTCGTTAGCCTGATTACCCTTAGTCTTAGTACCTTGACGAGGCACTCGGAGTTTAAGGATTCGACGGTCAGGCAGAATCAGCTACTCGGGCTATCGCGTTCGAGGTGCTCGAGTGCGTGGAGCCGATGTCACATTATGTTACTCGAAGAGGGCGCAACCCCCGAGTGTTTCAAGTGCGATTTAAAAAGGAAATCAGCTCTAAGTAGAGGGAAACTTAGCTTTGTTGGTTGTCGTGGAGAAGTTGACGCGATAGCGGGTCACACGACGGATGTAGTCGACGCGGCGGACCATGGTCATAGCAGCGACGGTTTCCTGGCGTCGATGGCGGCAGCGAGCTCCGCATCCGAAGATTATCGTAATTGAAAATCGCATCAGCGCCACATACGAAGGATGCAGCGGGTCATGCATCCGAAGGCTACAGCGGGTCTCGCGGGAGTCGAAGAACACAACGGGTTGCTGGAGCCGAAGGCCACGACTGGTCGCCGAAGAGGAGGGTGACATGGTTATACCCCGCGGGTACACGACCTCAGCATACCTGGTCCAGCCCAAGGAAGGACCACGGCGGATATACGCCGGCCCATGAAGATTTTTGGGTGGCCAAGGCCCATGATGCCTCCGGATCCTTGGAGAGCAAGACTAGAGTAGATAGGAAATTCAAAGGGGTAAACCCTAGAACCTGTAACCGACTAGATCTGTGCCTGGGACCTGCCTAAGTCTATATAAAGGCCAGGAGGGCACGACCTAGATCTCTGACCTCATACTTTCGCATACACACCTCCACGCCAGATTGCATCTGCGCACCCCTGTAATCACCGGTTCCGCCGTAATCAAGAGCAGACAAGCAGGAGTAGGGTTTTCCCTCCGGGGGCCTGAACCTGGGTAAACCTCGTGTCCCGTGTTGCTTGTTTGCTAACCGTTCCGCGATCTCCAGCATCCCCATCTTCTCCAAAACCCAAGTCCATAACAATGGGCATTGACGAGATCAAACCTCGTCAATTGGCGCCGTCTGTGGGAACTGGGGACGCTGATTGTGCGATCGTGACGGTCCCAACCCGAGCGATCTACAACTCTGCGGCGACGGAGAGTCACCTCCTCTTCGGCGCTTTCGACTTCACCGCCCACTCACCGGCCACCATGAAGGACTTCGAGCCCGTAGGCGACGGACTCGAGATCCTGTTCGGGAGCTTCTGCTTCCAGGTGGGGCAAACTGGCACCCTCCGCCTCCCTGAGCGGGTGCCCCTACCATCAATCAGGCCCGCTTCATGGGCCCCACACCCTGTGCTACGCACATCATCATCAACAGATGAGTCCTACGACAGCAGCAGCTGCAACTCCGATCTGTGCGATCCGCCATTGGATGAAGGGACCTATGGTTCCGGATCCGAAAGCTGCGGCAGCAGCGGACCAATCTACGAGTGCTACCAATGCGCCGTAGTCATCCAGAGCGACGTGGACCAGCAAGATCCCAACCCACCGCCCAACCTGACACCTAACCCTTAGGACCGAAACGGCGGAAACAGAAGAAGCCAGTCACCCCACCCGAAGGGACGATGCCGGCCAGGTCATCCGCCTTAGCAAAGAAGGATGGGCCCAGGCACGCGCCGCCGTGGCGGGCAGCACGATCCTGCCTGCAGATGCCTCACGGGACCTGCTGATGGCATACGACTTTCTCCTGATCGAGGAGCACAAGAAGCAGGTCAAAATGCAAGAGGTGCTTGACAAACGCAAGCAAGCAGCCTCGGAGTCCAGCGCACGACGAGCTGCGCACTCTGCCATGGGCATCGGCTCCAGCTCGAACGACAACTACGGCAACAAACACCGCTACCGGACGGAGAACATGGACCCCAAGGAGCGTCGTGAGGTGACCCGAACCCTCCACGCATCCTTCATGGAGATGGATGCCGATGGTAACATCATCCCGAAGACGCCGCAAGCTGCGATCATGGCAGCCACCGCATACCTCGCGTCCCACCCACCTCCGGAGGGGGACCCAAAAAGGGCCATGCACAAGTCCGCGCTTACAGGACTCGGACTCGTCGGAGCTGCGCTCCACGGAGAAGCTCCTGCGGAGCCGAAAAATAAGGCCGTGGTCAGATTCAACCGCAGACCCACGCCCTCATCCGAGGACGAAGAGCATGACCTTCCTCGAAGGCATAAGAGCTCGCGCCGTCGCAGCCACGACTACGACGCTCGAAACGAGCTAACGCAACACAAGATAGACAAAGCGCGCGCTAAGCGCGTATGCTCGTCCGAATCCGAAGAAGATGACGACGAAGGAGAAGTCTGCGGAGCCCGATGCTTCAGCAGATCCGTCCGACAGACGCGGATGCCGCGAAACTTCAAGCTTCCTTCGGACACTTCGAAGTTCGACGGCACACAAGACCCCAGGGCGTGGCTCAGCGACCACCTGTCGTCCATCAAGCTACACGGCGGAAACAAGGAAACCGCAATGCAATGCCTTCAGCTGCAGTTGACGGGCGCAGCCCGGATCTGGCTCAGCAGCCTATCCTCGGGATCCATCCGAAGCTGGGAGGAACTGGCGTACAGTTTCGTCCGAAACTTCAAGGGCACCAGCAAGAGGCCCGCCTCGATCGAAGAGCTGCGGGCCTGCACCCAGCGAACGGGCAAATCCATTCGCTCGTACATATTACGCTGGTCCAATACCAAGAACTCCGCGGCACATATCTCCGAGGAAAGAGCTATTGACGCCTTCAGAGACGGCGTCAAACGCCAGGACTTCAAGGAAGAGCTCGGGCGCATCAAGCCCAAGACACTCGAGCACTCGGAGGAGGAAGATGACTACGGCCGGCGACGTGAACGCCGTAGCAAGATAAGATCGCGCGTCTACGACGATCACGACGGACCGGACATGGTCGCGGCTGGCTATGCTGACCGCCGCAACGATGGCAACCGCAGCAGCGGCGGATACCGCGGAAACAATTTCCGCGAGGGAGGACGCCGACACAGGCATGGCAGCGCCGCGAACGCGACGACAGACCCTCATCATACGAAAAACTATCGGGTCCATGTACCATCCACTTCTACATCGACAAGCAAGATGGTAAGAAGAAGGCAAGCCACATGCTCAAGGACTGCCGCGAGTTCCAGAAACTCAGCGAAAGCATGGCTCAGATGAGGCAACAAGCTCCACCCCCTGGATTTGGGAACGCACCCGCACCAGGAGAAATAGCGCACGGAGCTCCTCCACCGCCACCAGTGGGAGGCCCGAACCAACTGGTTGCACTAGCACAAAACAACGCTGGGCACGGGTATCCCCCCCGAAAGGAGCACTGATGATAGAGAAAGGGCGCCCAACGAATAGGGTGTAGAAGAAAATCACCCGTCAGATCAACCTAGCCATGACAGCTCCACCCGCCATCCCTGAGTACCTCAGTGGATCGGAGTCCTGCATCACGTTCAGCCGTTCAGATCACCCTTGCCAGATCCCTCGCCCAGGTCATGCTGCCCTGGTGCTGGAGGCGCAGATCGGAGGTTTCGAGATGAGCCGCGTTTTCATAGACGGCGGCAGCGGCATCAACCTGATGTTCGCAAGCACTCTAGCAGCAATGCGAATCCCGTTGTGTAGCCTGGAACAATCAAACACTATGTTCGACGACATCGTCCCAGGAAAAGGTATATTCCCCCTGGGAAAGATATGGCTCGACGTCATCTTCGGCAAACCGGACAACTTCCGATGCGAGTGGCTTGAGTTCGAAGTGGTGGACTGGCCATCACAATACCACGCCATCCTCGGGCGTGTAGCATTCGCAAGGTTCTTGGCTGTACCACACTACGCGTACCTGCTACTCAAGATGCCAGGACCCAGGGGCGTCATCACGGTCCACGGGAGCTTCACTAGATCGGACCACTGCGACAGGGACTTCAACAGAATCTCCCAGTCATTCGGCATGCAGGAGGAGCTCGTAAGGCTCCGCGAGGCGACGGACAACGGGGCACCTCCAGTCGCACGACAAAACGCACCCGATATGTCTTTCGACTCCACCGTCAACACAAAGAAGGTGCAGGTCCACCCGATGGATGCCGCCAAGACGGCGCTGATCGCTAACGATCTCGGCCCCGCATAGGAAAGTGCGCTCGTCGAATTCCTCCGTGAGTGCTGGGAAATCTTCGTCTGGTGTCCTGCGGACATGCCAGGAGTTCCCAGGGAATTCGCCGAGCATGCACTAAACGTCTTTCCAGACACCAAGCCCGTCAAGCAGTCCATCCGGAGACTGTCCGAGCCGCGGGATGAAGCCATCGAGATGGAAATCAACAGACTACTCGCTGCAGACTTCATTCGAGAGATCAAAGAAAGCGAGTGGCTAGCCAATACAGTGATGGTCCCCAAAAAGGACACGGACATCCTGCGGATGTGCGTGGACTTCACGTCGCTCTTCCTCGGATCGACTAGATCATCGATTCGATCGCACGATGCGAGAAACTCTCCTTCCTTGACGCCTACTCAGGCTACAACCAGATTCGACTCAAGGTCCAAGATCAAGAGAAAACGGCGTTCATCACGCCGTTCAGAGTGTTCTGCTACAACACAATGCCTTTCGGGCTAAAGAACGCAGGTGCCACGTACCAGCGGTGCATGCAGGCATGCTTGAAGGACCAGATTGGTCGCAACGTCCAAGTCTATGTCGAAAACATAGTCATCAAAACCAGGGAGGAAAAAACACTCATCGACGATCTCCGCGAGACGTTCGATAATCTCGACCGCTACAGGATCAAGCTCAACCCCGAAAAGTGCGCCTTCGGCGTCCCATCGGGTCAGCTGCTTGGCTACTTCATCTCCCAGCGGGGGATCCAGGAGAACCCGAAGAAAATACGGGCCATAATGGCCATGGAGAAACCGAAGAATCTCAAGGGTGTCCAGCAGCTCGTAGGGCGAATAGCGGCATTGAGCAGGTTCATCAGCCGCATGGGCGATAAAGCCCTGCCATTCTACCAGCTACTACGCAAGGCAGACAAATTCGAGTGGACACCCGAAGCGGATGACGCATTCGAAGATCTGAAGTGGCTGCTCTCCACACCGCCCGTCTTGGTTACGCCAAAGGAGCGTGAGACCCTACTGCTGTCCATAGCAGCCACACACCAGGTGGTAAGCACCGTGCTGGTGGTCGAGCAACCCGAAGAAGGAAAGACCCATGGGGTCCAACGCCCAATCTACTACCTCAGTGAGGTATTGACGCCAACAAAGCAGAGGTACCCTTACTACCAGAAACTCGCCTACGGCGTGTTCATGACGGCTCGTCGGCTGAGCCATTATTTCCAGGAGCACCAGGTGATGGTCGTCAACGAAGCACCCCTGAACAGCATCCTGAACAATCCGTAGGCCACAGGACGCATGGCCTTGTGGGGCATCGAGCTGTCACCCCTAGACATCGTCTACGAGAAGCGACTCGCAATCAAGTCTCAGGTCCTCCCGGACTTCCTTGTACACTGGATGGAGCTGCAGCTGCCAGACACCCCATACATGTCGTAGTCTTGGACGATGCATTTCGACGGCTCCAAGCGCGAAGCTAGAGCGGGAGCCGGGGTCATACTGACCTCCTCGCATGGCGACAAGATGAAGTACGTCCTTCGGATGAAATTCCGAGCTTCCAACAACGAGGCCGAATACGAAGCCCTCATCCATGACATGAGGATGGCAAAGATCTGCGGCGCGACGCGCCTGGTCATCTACGGTGACTCCAACCTCGTCGTCCAACAGACGATGAATGAGTGCGACGCACACGCCGAAAACATGATCGCGTACCGCGCACTCTACAACTCACTCGAAGGAGAATTCGACGGCTGCGAGCTTCGGCACGTTGGAAGAGAAAGCAACGAGGAGGCCGACAGACTCACCAACATTGGCTCCACCTGCGCAAAGGTGCCACCAGGTGTGTTCCTCGAACAGATCTGCGTGCCATCCATCAAGCGGAAATTCCCCAAGGGAACACCAGAAGAAGTAGAACACTCGGGGGCCACGCTTCCCAAAGGTCATGAAGGACCCGAAAAAATGGACACAGAGGTCGCCACGGTTAACCTGATGCAGGTCATGGCAGTCGAAGAAACTTGGACACGACCATACCTCCAGTACTTTATAGACAGAGAATTACCTGATAGTCCGACAGATGCCCGGCGCATATCTCGCCGGTCAAAAGCCTTCACCATCATCAATGGCGAGCTGTACAAGCGCAACATTTCGGGTGTACTACAAAGGTGTGTCACCATCAGTGACGGGAAAACCATACTTCAAGACATCCACGAGGGCATCTGCGGCCATCACGCAGGTAGTCACTCCCTTGTCGCCAAAGCTCTACGAGCTGGATTCTACTGGCCAACGACCATGAACGACGCAAAGGACATCGTCCAAAGATGCAAAGTGTGCCAAAGGTTCGCCGACAAACCACACGCACCCGGGTCAGAGCTCAGGCCCATACCTTTGGCCTGGCCCTTCGCTCAATGGGGCCTCAACATGATCGGCAAACTGCCAAGGTCCTCGAAAGGGGGGCACGTCTACCTCCTGGTAGCAGTCGACAAATTCACCAAGTGGATCGAAGCAATGTCGGTCACTAACCAAAAGGGCAAGACTGCCGTCAAGTTCTTTGAATCCATTGTCTACAGGTTTGGCATACCGCATAGCATCATCACCGACAATGGATCGAACTTCATCTCCAAAGAATTCCAAGACTTCTGCGAAGACCTCAGAATTAACATCACATACGCCTCTGTGGCGCACTCGCAAACGAACGGGCAGGTGGAAAAGGCCAACGGCCTAATCGGCGCTGGCATCAAGAAACGACTCATGAGCCCACTCGAACGACTCGCCGGAGCCTGGACGAAAGAGCTACCCTCCATCCTATGGAGCCTGCGTACCACGCCAAACAGCTCCACCGGCTACACGCCGTTCTTCATGGTGCACGGGGCCGAAGCTGTGCTACCAGCCGAAGTACGCCACCAGGCCCCCCGGATCGTTGCTTATAGCGAAGCCGAATCCACGGCTGCACTCGAAGACGCCGTTGACACACTCGACGAAGCACGAGACATAGCAGCAGCTCGATCAGCGGTGTACCAGCAGAGTCTCCACAACTACCACAGCCGACGGCTGCGCCCAAGGTCCTTCGTCGAAGGAGAACTCGTCTTGCGACTCAAGCAAGAGCGACCGAAGAAATTCAAGTCACCATGGGAAGGACCCTACATCGTCACCGAAGTCATCCCAGGTGGCGCCTATCACCTCAAGCACGCGGAATCTGGAGTCGCATACTCCAACCCATGGAATGTCGCATAGCTGTGACGATTCTACCCCTAGCTACCTACCCCTTTACTTTCAATAAGGCTATTCAGCCAAGGCTACCTAGCCAAACAATGTACCTCCTCCATTACGATATAAATAAATCTAAGTGTCTCGCCCCAAAATTGTGTTCGCACTTTTACTCCATGCTACAAGCGCACTCGGGGGCTCCCCCCACCTCACGACTTCATCGACTGAGGATAACACGTGTACACCTGAGTATCTGACCACGTCAGGCTAACGAAAAGGACACGTATGCGAAGAAAGCACTACGTGCTCAAACAACAACCAAACCTTTATAACAAAGGGCAAAACACGCCTAGTCAATTATATACAAATTTTACATCTATCTCTTTTACAGGTACTACCTACTCTGAAGAATAACCTGAACACGCTGCTCAAACAGATCTACGATCTCTTCGGCATACTGCCTCACAGCCGCGTAATGCAGACGCATATCCCACACACCACCATCTGGCCGAAGGGCCGGGGCGGCCTAGCCGCCACAACGGAAAGATCTACATCAGGACGATGCAGCCTCACAAGGGACAGCGCAACCTTTACCCTTGCGACGAGCTGATGCCGCACCAATTCCTTGACATGATGCACGTTCCGAAATTTCGACAGTAGACCAGAGAGAGTCGATGGTGCATCATCCAATGGAAACATCACATGCAGAACCGACGCGAGTGAAGTCTTCACCTGACGAAGAACCCGCGACACTTGGTGAACGCGATCTTGCACCGTCGCAAGGACCATAGCACGGTCATGATCCATCCAGAAGAACCCGCCGGCTTCCATGTCCTGTTGAGTCAAGCAATTGACCCGAACAGCACACGCTCCTTTTCCTCCCTTGGAGCAAGATTAGCACCTGCAATACTCGCAAAAAAGTAAGATTCAACGCCAGCAGGCGCATCCGAATTAGGGCAACAACTCGAAAAACTCACACTGAAGCTGCTCGGACAAGCGAAGCAACTCCGCCATCAAGTACTCCTCTCTGGCAGCACTCCGATACGCCTTGGATTTCCAAACGTCAGCATGACCACGCACCCCAAGCAACTCTTTATCGAGGCTACGAACACGGTCTCGAAGAAACGCAAGCTGCGACGCATCATCCAAGGATGGCCGCAGCTGCACTGCAGGCGAAGTGTCAACGGGATCAGAACCCGAAGGACCCTAGATTGAAAAAAAGACAAGGACATGAACAAGCAGTTGAAGGAGCATGAAATTCAGTACATTCATTAGGTGCAGCAAAAGCCACTACGTGGCACAAGAATTGTTCATCAAAATATTTACAACAAAAGAGGCTACAACTATCCTATAACTACAACGCCTACAAAGCGGCACCCTGAGTAGCTTCGGAGCCGGACTGCCTCGCCTTGGCCCCTTCCTGCTGCCTTAGCGCGTAATCAGCGAGCAGATCAATCAACTTCGGCCCGTAACGCTTACAGCGAGCAGAGTAGATGGCGAAGGCTACCTCGGACCCGTCAGCAGCCGTCGGCATCCGAGAGGTGATCTGGGGAAGGTCCAGCTCCGCTCCAGCCGCCAAGGCCATTGACAGCCCGACGGACGTGCCGATGCTTTTCTGCTTGCGCTTGTACGCCGCAGGTGCTTCGGCTGATAGTGCATCCGCCAAGGCATCGGCATCTTCAAGAGCTACGCCCTTGGGGACAAGCTCCTTGTAGAAGCGCCCAAGGACCTCTTTGGCCTTGGCAAGCGAGTTGACCACGGTGCCGCAACGATCTTCAACCGCCGCAACAGCATCATCCAAAGCACTCCCGTGCTCCAGAGCGCCGCGATCAAACTCGATGCCTGCGGCATCTAAAAACAGCAAGGAAGAAGAATAAACGACAACACCGCAAAATAAAGACAAGGAAATCAAAAGAGGAAGGTAAAGATACTCAACCGAAACAGCCTTGGCAGCCGCCATAAGCTTGCCGGCCACCTCTCTCTCGCGCGAAGCAGTAGCGGTGGCAAGCTGCTCCTCGCGGTCCGTGGCCTCCCGCTGCAGGCGCTCCTTAGCCTCGGCCGCAGTAGCCAGCTCCAGCTCGAGGCGCTCCTTCGCACCAACGGCGGCCTCGGCCTTCTTCTCCGCTTGACCAAGGTTCTTTTTGAGAGCATCAATCTTACGAAGAGAGGTGTTGTGATCCTCTACAACAAGCAATACAAATGTTGGATCGAAGGACACAATTCAAGAAGAAACAAAAGACCAAGGTATAACAATACCTTGAAGTTTCTTAAGGCTGGCCTCCAACGACATGTGCTGCTGCACCAGTTGGTTGGCACCTTGCACAAAAGGCTGCACAAAAGGCCCACTAGTCAAAATAAGGGCTCGGGGGCTACGCCCCAAAAAAAGAAGAAGCAAGTCACGTATAGGAAAAATGCTCGGGGGCTCCCCCCGAGATACGAAAAACAAGCAACAAATTACCCTACAGATGCCCGGGGGATCCCCCCGAGGTGGGAAAGAAAAACAGATCATTCGAAAAAGGCTCGGGGGCTCCCCCTGTGGTAGAAAGCAGAATACTTACATGATTCGACGGCGACTCCGAAGGTCCGCTCGCAGCCTTCTGAGGCGCAACCACCCGAACCTCCTGCGGAGAAGGATCTGGAGCAACGCCTTCAGAGGTGGCCACCGTCTGAGGATGAGGAAGAACGACCTTCGACTCCCCCATCATCTCCCGAGCACCATCACTAGAGGAGTCGTTGGAAGAATGGCTGCACCAGGACAAGTTAGAACACGAACAAAGTAAACAGGCAAGAAAAGGCAATACAGGACTAAGAAGGACTTACGAGTCAAGGTCGCTCAAGTCAAAGACGGGAGGAGTCCTCTGGACCTTCTTCTCCTCCTTCTTCTCTTCCTTCTTCTCTTCCTTCGTTTCTTCCTTCTTCCGCTTCGCCGGCGGGTGCGGTGCCACAGCACGCACGGGAACAACAGGAATCGAAGAGGAAGAGCCTCCATGCCCATCATTGTGACGTTCAAGCCACAATGGATTCCTAGGAGTCGGCGGAGTCGAGGCATCAGAGGACTCACTGGAGCTCCGTGTGCGCTTGCGAGTGTGGTCCTCGCTAGACTCGTTGGCCTCTTCAGCCGGAGACCGCGACGATGGCAGATCGGACATGGAATCCACCACTTCATTGTCCGGTGCAGCCGGAAACAATTCGGGAAGCGGTGGCGACATGCCTGGCACCTTGAACTCCTGCACAAAAGAATAAAATTTGTTAGCAAACAAATTCAAGTACAATGCAATCGAAAATAGCGCTACGCGCATGTCCTGAATCTACACCTGTGGAACAGGACGCGAAGCAGAGAACGGAGAAGTCAGCGACTTCCCCGGGATATCTTCTCCCGCCTTTAACTTCAGTAGCGGGCGAAGGACACCGTCGAGATCTCCCTTGGAGAATTCTTCAGCCGAAACCCTCGTCGGGTCATGACGACCAGCATAAAGGTACATCGGATGCGCCCTAGCCTGGAGTGGTTGCACCCGACGTTTGAGGAATGTGCGGATGATATCCACACCGTTCACCTTCTTATCAGGATTCAGCTGGAGATCCTCCACAGGACGATAGAGAGACTCTATCTCTGCTACCTCGCCATCCAAGATATGGTTTTTCCAGGACCTCTTTGGCTCGATCTTTTGGGAGGGGTCAAAAGGAACAAGACCAAAATCTTGCCCAGCCACCGTGGAGTCACGGATGTAAAACCATCGCCTCCGCCAGTACTGGACAAATTCGGACATGGAAAAAGAGAAGAAAAGCAGATTGGGTTTGAGAGAGATGATGCAACCCCCAATGGGATAAACACCATCCGAACCAGTTGCCTCTTCACGGAATAGAGTTCCGGAAGAGGCCAAAGTGCGGCTCGATACCAAGCCAGCACTCGCAGAAAGTGATAAAACAAGCAATGTGAAGAAGAGAATTGGGGGAAAGATGATGCAGTTGGACGCCGTAAAGAAAAAGCAGTCCACAAAGGAAGTTGTGGACTGGGAAGGAGAAGCCCCGAAGAACGAAAGCGAGGAACATAACCCAAAACCGAACGGGGGACGGGGGATTACCTTGTTTCCTAGGAGCTTGACGGCCTCCCTATCCTGCGGGATCAAGCCCCGCTCACGAAGCTTGCGGAGATCACTCTCCCGCGTCTCCGATCGCCGCCAGCCACCATTGGTGACACGACTGGCAGCAGCACTCTTTTTCCCTCCAGCAGCGCTGGTACCAACCATAGAAGAAGATTTCTTCGGCTTCCCCATTGCGGTACGACGACGCCGGCGGCGAGAACGCAAGATGGACGAAGGAAATATCCAAGGATATTCCAGCGCGCAGCAAGAACTCTCAGAAAACAAGGAAGCAGTGAAACGCGAATAGCTGCGGTGAAAACAGACTAATGTTTTCCCCAATTGATTATAAAGACAAAGACGATGCACGACAACCATCCATCGAGAAGACCTAACACAAATGGCAGGATCTGGCCATACACGTGTCAGCATCGCAACGAACCGTCGCTAACACGCCGTCCACTACGCGCGGAAATCGAGGCGACGCCGTAATTATCTCCACGCCGCGCGTGACCGGTCAATTCAAGGTCAGAAAGTGGGACCCATGTTCGTCCAGTCAAGTCATCTCTGGCGCAGCAGACGCTTGAGGTCATCGATCGTCAGCACTGACGTCATCAAAAGCTATACTAGCAACAGTCACAATTTCTTCGGCTTCAAAGCTAAGAGTACTCACTCGAATCTACGATTCGACTAATTACTCGGGGGCTACTCCTATCAGGAGCGCTGGCCGCGCACCTGAAAAATGAACAACACGATACATCACTGAATTGTTTTCTTTGAGTCCTGTGTTGAGTCAACGACTCCACTAAGGACTCGGGGGCTACTCCCATAGGGAGGATGGATTTAAGCATCCGAAAAAATTCGTGTCCTACGGACCTAACACTGAACAACAGTTGAATTAAAGTCTCCGCTCGAGTCTATGACTCAAACAGACACTCGGGGGCTACTCCCATAGGGAGCGCTGGTCGCGCACCCTATGAAATATCCGACTGTGATCCTTTGGATCAGTACGCAAAAACTTTTTGGTAACTCTGCCCCAATTAAACGCTGAGTGAGTAGCATTCGATTTGGCCACCCGAAGCACCTCCGCGGTGATAAACATTCGGATGCTGTGTCTGCGACGCAAAGATAAGACCTACAGATATCATCTGATGGCCTAGTAACGCACATGACTGCGCTCTTCTAGTATAAACCCGTGCCAACAGGCGCGATGAAAAATCCCGACGGACGCGTTGGGTACATCAATTAAATTCACTGAAATTCTACTCCTGTAAGTCCTCCGTGGCCTGAGTCGAATTACGCCAGCATATGTTCCGGGTTCGAGTCGAGGGACTCGAACCTGAAGAAGATCGTGTTGTTTTGTCCTAAGACAGTTAACTGACCCCGATCCGTCGGGAGAGTCAGGCACACGCATCAACAATCCCTACACATTCTCTTGAAAGACAGAGTTGCACCCGAAGGATTTAAGAGTCCTCAGCCGAATCTATGATTCGACTGATCACTCGGGGGCTACTGATATGGTTATACCCCGCGGGTACACGACCTCAGCATACCTGGTCCAGCCCAAGGAAGGCCCACGGCGGATATACGCCGGCCCATGAAGATTTTCGGGTGGCCAAGGCCCATGACGCCTCCGGATCCTTGGAGAGCAAGACTAGAGTAGATAGGAAATTCAAAGGGGTAAACCCTAGAACCTGTAACCGACTAGATCTATGCCTGGGACCTGCCTAAGTCTATATAAAGGCCAGGAGGGCACGACCTAGATCTCTGACCTCATACTTTCGCATACACACCTTCACGCCAGATTGCATCTGCGCACCCTGTAATCACCGGTTCCGTCGTAATCAAGAGCAGACAAGCAGGAGCAGGGTTTTCCCTCCGGGGGCCTGAACCTGTGTAAACCTCGTGTCCCGTGTTGCTTATTTGCTAACCGTTTCGCGATCTCCAGCATCCCCATCTTCTCCAAAACCCAAGTCCATAACAATGGGCATTGACGAGATCAAACCTCGTCAGAGGGAGCCCCCGAGTCCCCAAGTCGTTGGAGCCGAAGATCGTAGCGGATCGCCGCAGTCAAAGACTGTAGAGGGTCGCGGGAGTCGAATGAGCCCCCGATTCGCGGTAGCTGAAGTCGATAGTGGTAGCAGTTTGTCGCAACCGAAGATTATAGCAAGTTGGCGTTGTTGGAGCCGATGGCGAAAGTGAATCGCCAGAGCATATGAAGTAGCTGCATCGTATAGTTTTTTTAATTGACCATACGTGCATCAACATAGGCAATTATCTCTTTTGCTGCCAAATCCATATCCATACGTAACTGGTATTCATCGTGAAGGCTCTGATTGATTTGATCCTGATATATAGTAGATGTAGATGCATGCAACGATAGGGAGTAGCTTTAACAGCTGCTGCGGCTTCTAAGCTCTGACCGCATGCATGTAGGGATGTTAGCTGCCTTTTTCCTTGCTAGAGAACACGATGATGAATTGGGTAGCCCGTGTGCCGGCTGACCGATGTGACCCTGCTTCTGAAATTTGACCCATGTGATTCCACGTGACGTCTTGCTGCACGGGTAATTGATTGGAACAGCTGAGTTCCTTTTACTTTTCGTCGTCTGTCTTCTACACTAACTCGGATATACCGATTCTGCTCTGTCCCAACGAGTACTTGAACGGAAAGACAGCTCCCGTGATGACTCGACGAATTGCTCGCGGTCGAGGAAGGCGCGTGTTCTCTGCTTGACGTAGATTACTTGTCAATGATGCATGAGTACTCAGGAACGTCCAGCGACAATTCGAACCACGTGGCTCGTCTGCCCGACAGCTGTACACGAGAGGTGTAGTCAACATAGAGCCCCCGTACGTAGTTGTAGATCATCGACCATCAAATATGTTATGATGTCGAGGGAGTCAGAGGCGGGCGCGAGGCGTTGATCCCTCAGATCGGCGGATCGCTGATCGCCAAGGTTGATAGGGCCACCATCCATGAACGAGTCCTACTCGCGGCGTGGGAGTCGCAGTAGATCTGTTTCCCGGAAACACACGAATCGTAGATCGTTGGTGATGAAACCGTCACGACCGCACGATCAGCGCCCCCAATTCCCACAGACGGCGCCAATTGACGAGGATCGATCTCGTCAATGCCCATTGTTATGAGCTTGGGTTTTGGAGAAGATGGGGGTGCTGGAGATCGCGAAAGGGTTAACAGACAAGCAACCAGGGGACACGGGATTTAACCAGGTTCAGGCCCCCGAAGGTAAACCCTACTCCTGCTTGTCTGCTCTTGATTACGGCGGAACCAAAAGTTACAGGGGTGCGCAGATGCAATATGGCGTGGAGGTGTGTATGCGGTGATATGAGAGAGATCTAGATCTTGATCTGTAGATCTATTGTGGCGTCTATTGTATCGTAATATGTCCTCCTCGTTGGACCCTCCTAGCCTTTATATATAGGGGGGCTAGGTCTCGGGTGCCAATACGATTTAGTTACAAGTTGTATTCAAACTCTAGCCTTGAGCTTTCCTTGTCTTGTGCGCTTGGGAGTCCGTATCCATATGGGCTTCATAGCATCCGAAAGTTCATAGGCGTCATGGACCCTGACAGGTCATCAAGTGGGCCTTCCGTCGGGCTGGACCAGGTAGGCTAACATCGGGTACCTGTAGGGCATATTCATGTCACCATCATCACCACTTCGTCCCGCTGTAATAATTGTGTTGGATATTGCTTTAGTTCTTAGGGGAAACTTTCCCAGTATTAATTACTATTGTAGTTGATGCTTGTGAGTGGAACCATTGGATTATTGTTTATGTTCAGATTGTTATCCATTATCATATCATCTTTGATCTTGATCCATATGATGTCTTGTGAGTAGTTCGTTTAGTTTTTGAGGACATGGGAGAAGTAATGTTGTTAGTAGTGAATCTGTGATGAGTTATTATTCAATGGTTTAGTATTTAAGTTGTGGTGTTATTCTTCTAGTGGTGTCATGTGAACGCCGACTACATGATACTTCACCATTTATGGTCCTAGGGGAATTCATTGTGTATTTGGCTACTAATCACGGGGTTGCCGGAGTGACAGAAACCTGAACCCCCATTAGGACACCTTTGCACAAGGGAGTGTAGGATCTCAGAGTTTAAGGTTGTGGTTAGATTTATATCTTAATTACTTTCATGTAGTTACGGATGTTTGCAGGGGTTTAATCACAAGTATGGATTAGTCCTAGGAAGGGCAGTATGTTAGCACAGCTTTACCCACACAACACTTACAAACACCAGAAAAGAATACTCAACTATTTGAAGCGAAAGCACTTGACAGAATTCCCATGTGTCCTCAAGAACGTTTGGTCCTTATAAGTATTTTCACCGGCTTGTCCTTTGCTAAGAAAGGATTGGGCCACTTGCTCCGTTTTTTTGTTACTTCTGTTACTTGCTCTTTGTTTTGTTGCTTTGTCAGAAAACCACTAAAAATCCGTTTGCTAAGTATTCACAGGGATTTCCTGCTCCATACCACTGTTCAGCACCTTCTGCTCCTCGTTGGGATCGACACTCCTATTTATCGAAAGTACTACGATACACCCCCTATACTTGTGGGTCATCAAGACTATTTTCTGGCGCCGTTGCCGGGGAGTGAAGCGCTATTGAAGAGTGGAACTGGTAAGGGAAACTTTTACTGTGAGTATTGCTTTTGTTACTGCTTGTTACTTTGTTTCCAATATGGATAACCCACTTGGTTTTCTGTTTGGGAAAACTACTACCACTGCTATGGTAGTATATGAACCACCTCCTGTTGAGATAGATCCTTTTAAGATACCTACAAGTATTGTTAATCGTGTCATGGATAATTATTATTTTGGGGATGGAACTGTCCATCCTGGTGATCACTTTCTTTTTATCCATGAATTATGCGGGTTGTTTAAGTGTGCAGGTATCACAACTGAACAGGTGAATAAGTTACTCTCCATATCCTTGAAAGGGAGAGCTGAAGCATGGTATAAGCTGCTGAAGAATGGACAATCCATGGAATGGGAGGAGATGTCATCTCTCTTTTACTCTAAATTTTATCCTCCCAGTGAAATCCATAAGGATAGAAGTCTTATATATAACTTTTGGCCTCTTGATGGAGAGAGTACAACTCAAGCTTGGGGGAGATTGAAGTTACTAATGCTTAAATGTTCTATTCATGAACTCCCTAACAATATTATTCTCAATAACTTTTATGCTAGGCTTTCTCTTCATGATAAAGATTTACTAGATGCTTATTGTGCTGGATCATTCACACGTATGAAGGAAGAAGCTAAATGGGATCTCTTAGACCGTATTCAAGATAATACTGAGGCTTGCGAGAATGACAAAGGAAGAAAGTCAGGTATAAACTATGATTATGAATGCATTAAATCTTTTATGGGAACCGATAACTTCCGTGATATTCGCAATGAGTTTGGTCTTGATTCCCAAAGTATTTACAAATGTTTTAAGGCCTTTGCCTCTTACATAGAAATCCCCAAGAAGAAGTGGAATAAGTACCATGCTCCGTATAAAGATGTTGTTAGTCATGTTTCTGTTAGAAGTACTCAAATTTGTAGTACTAATCATATTGTGACTAAACCTCATGTTGAGAAAATGCCTTTCCCATCTAAGGCAAAGGAGTATTCTATGATTATTAGTGCAAATAACAAAGGTACAATGAAAACTGTGGAGCCTGGTAAGCATTTGAGTGATGAACCTGTGGTAGCGATTGTGAAAGACACTGTCACTAGAAGTAGAGAGGATGAGCACATTGCCTTCTGTGAAGACGCTTCCAATATTATCTCTCATCCTAGTAAAGCTAGAAAAGCTAGTGTTCATATGCTTTCTGTTAAAATTGGTGATCATTGCTACTATGGTTTATGTGATATTGGTGCTAGTTCTAGTGCTATTCCTTATGAGCTTTATAGAGAAATTATGCATGAGATTGGTCCTTGTGAGCTTGAGGACATTTATGTGGTTATCCACCTTGCTAATAAGGAAACCATTTTCCCAATTGGCATTGTAAGAGATGTGGAGGTTCTTTGTGGTAAGATTAAGTATCCTGCTGATTTTCTAGTGCTTAATTCAGCAGCTAGCAAAACTTGTCCTATCATTTTTGGTAGACATTTCTTAAACACTTGTGGAGATATTATTGATTGTAAGAAGGAAAAAGTTTTAACTAAGTTTGATGGATATTCTTATGAGTTTAACTTTTCCAAATTTGCTAAAGAACCTTGTGAAAATAGCTTGCATAATAAAGATTTCACGATGAAACAACTTGCTTCAATTGATCCAGTCTATGACCTTGGACCTCTTTTTGATGACTGTAAGTATGCTTATTCCGATGATAATTTTTCAGTGATAGTTATATTGTCAAATTTATTCAAAGTGCTACTGAAGGTTATTTTGAGAGAGGGAACCATGGTTTTATGCATCGCAATGATGTTAAGTTTCCCCGTTTTATGTTGAGAGCTTTAAAGTTGCATCTATTTTGTCTTCCTATGATTGTGGCTTTTTGTTTCAACAATTCGTTTTCTCATGATATCCCCATGCATAGGAAGTGGGTTAGACTCAAGTGTGTTGGCTATTTGCTTCTTGATGCTCTTTTTCACTCCAGATATATATATATATATATATCCTATGTGAGCATCTTTGAAAGTTTCAATCCTAACTTAAAGGCATTACAGGAAAGTACTTGTTGGGAGATAACCCAAGAGTTTTGTCGAGTCTTGGAAGTTATGACCTCTGTAATAACCTCTCCTTATCCTTTTTGTTTTGGTTTTTGTGTCAAGTTCAACTACTTTTGTCAAGTAGAGGAGTTGTGAAAAGTGGCTGTCCCGGGACAGATTT
Source organism: Avena longiglumis (assembly GCA_030063025.1). Classification (NCBI taxonomy): domain Eukaryota; kingdom Viridiplantae; phylum Streptophyta; class Magnoliopsida; order Poales; family Poaceae; genus Avena; species Avena longiglumis. Next base: position 590,932,189 of record CP125973.1, on the reverse strand, counting down.
TTGTGTTGTATTGTAAATATTTGTGAGGGACCTCAGTATGTCGGATGGAGCTGCATTTTTATGAGCTTGTTCTCCAAGTTGTTACCCAACTTTCATTAGTTCTGCACTTTTTGATTTGAGTAACAGAAGGTCTTCTAAAAAATCAATCTTTACCTGCTGGTCTGTTTTGATAGATTTCTGCCATCATTTGCATTTGCCTCTCACAGAAGCTTTGTTTTGATGGGTTTTCAGTTGAAGTGCGTACCAAAGGTTTATTGTTTTCGCTTACACTAATGTTGTCATTGAGTTTGTGCAAGGGTCTTTTATGAGAGAAATTTTTAGGAGAAAGAGAAAATGAATCTGCAGAGTTCGTCTTTGAATAGGTAAAGTGGTGAAAACAGAAGGTTCGTAAAACCCTAATCTTTTTATATTTTTGATGTTTTTAATACATAAGGGAAGTTACGAGACTAAATTGAAGAGAAAATGGAGCCCAGGGTGGACAAACCCTATTGGAGATATGCCCAAGAGGCAATAATAAAGTGGTTATTATCATATCTTCACACTTATGATAAATGTTTACATACCATGCTATAATTGTATTAACCGGAAACATTAATACTTGTGTGATTTGTAAACTAAAATAAGAGTCCCTAGTAAAGCCTCTTGTTAAACTAGCTTGTTGGTTAATATATGATCATGGTTTCCTGATCATGAACATAGAGATGTTATTAACAACAGGATCATATCATTAGGAGAATGATGTGATGGACATACTCCTATAGATAAGCGTAGCATAAAGATCAAGTCATTTCAACAGTTCAATTGCTATATGATTTCTGATACATAGTAACCTAATTACTTCGACCATGAGATCATGCCTATCACCTTTACCGGATGGATGCTTTGATGACATCAAACACCACACCGTAACTGGGTGGCTATAAAGGTGGCATTGAGTGTTCAGAAAGTATTGGTTGAAACACATGGATCAAAAGTGGGATTTGTCCATCCATATGACGGATAGATATACTCTGGGCCCTCTCGGTGAAATGTCATCCAATTAGCTTGCAAGCATGTGACTGGCTCACAAGGGATCACATATCACGGGAACGAGAAAAGAGTACTTATCAGTAACGAGGTTGAACTAGGTATGCAGAGATACCGACGATCATAACCTCGGATAAGTAAACTATCGTGAGACAAAAGGAAATTGGTATCGTATGTAAGTGGTTCATTCGATCGCAAAGTAATCGTAGAAATATGTGGGAGACATATGAATTTCCAGATTCCTCTATTGGTTATTGTTCGGAGAAGTGTCTCGATCATGTCCGCATAATTCACGAACCTTTGGGAGACACACTTAAGGATTCGACGTTGTTTTGAGTAGTTATGGTATTATGAGAAAGAGACCGAATGTTGTTCGGAGTCTCGGATGGGATCCGGGATATCACGAGGTGATCCGGAATGGTCCGGAGAATAAGATTCATATAAGGAAAGTCCCGTTTCGGAGTTCGGGAATGATTCCGGTGTTTTCATCGGGAATGTTCTAGAAGGTTCTGGATTGTCCGGCACTCCGGGGGGGAGGGTACATGAATGTGTCATTGAATGATTGCATCATGTACTAAGTGTTCTTGCTGTTCCAAAACTGAAAAGTCAAACTGCCAGTTTGAAATTCAAGCGGCTAAAACAGAAATCAGAGAAAAGAGGAACCGTGGGAAACAGGAAACTGTGGGAAACAAGCAAGAGGAGGTTGAAACCAACTTGGAGGAGGAGTCCCTCTCCTCCAAGCCGGCGGCCAGCCTAGGCCGAGTTGGGGAGGGACTCCCCTCCCCTTCCCTGGCGCGCCAGCCCCTCCACCTATAAAAGGAGGGGCAGGGCCTCCTCTACACACAAGTTTCTACCTCTAATCTCCGGTTTAGAGCCGTTCTGGTTTAGAGCTTCTAATTGCTTTAGCCTGCGGTTTAGAGCCTTCTAATTGGTGTGTCTAATCTCTAGACCACTAATAGCCCTCTCTCATACTCCACCATACTCGCTCCGGCTTAAGGCCTCAAGGATTTCCCTCTACTTCGGTACCATCACGCCAGTCTGCGGAATCGCGAGGAGAGTGCTACAACCTCCGATGCCTGCTGGAACAAGGGAGAGGAAGGTCTTCGTCGAGTACCGAACGTGTGACCGACTGCGGAAGCGCTGCCGGAACGCAGCGCCGGAAGGATCGTCTACACGATCTTGAGATCGGAAAGAGTACGACTACATCACCACGAGAATCCGCTCTCGTTAAACACTTTGGAATCTTCGAGGGTAAGTTATTCCATCGACTCGTTGCTACAATCTAGTAGATAGATCTTGGCTTGTTTGTTTGTATGCGATAGAAATTTTTTGTTTTCCATGCTACGAACCCCAACAAAGGGTATCGAGCCGTGTCTATATGTAGATCATTGCACGAGTAGAACACAATGGTCATTGTGGGCGTTGATGCTTTTATTGTCGATTGCTTCTTGTGTACTTTGCATCTTGCGGTATGTTGGGATGAAGCGCCGGCTAACCTTACATGACATCGTTCATGAGACTTGCTCCACGCTTGACATGCAACTTGTATTGCATAAGTGGCTTTGCGGGTGCCTGTTTCTCTTAGCATAATTAAGATCCAATTTACAACGGGTGATCAACAATGCTAGTATCAATGTTGTGGTTCATGTTCGTAAGTTAGAACGACACTTATTGAAAGCCCCAAACCACGTAAAACATGCAAAGAAAGTAGAGGCGTCTAACTTTGTTTTGCAGGGGTGTGCAGTGATGTGATATGGCCATGATTGTGATTATATTTGATGTATGCAATGATCCTTATTGTAAGTTGGCAACCGGCAGGAGCCATATGGTTGTCTTTAATTTCTGTTAAGACCCGTGTGTCTATTCAAAGTAGTTGTAATAGTTGAAGCCGGTGGAAGACAACCATGGAGAAGCGTCATTGACCTTGATGCAATGCCGGTGATGATGGAGATCATGTTCGTGCTAGAAGATGGAGATCGGAAGCACAAAGAAGAAAGGCCATATCATATCACATATTATGAATTGCATGTGATGTTAATCCTTTATGCATCTTGTATTGCTTAGTAGACGACGGTAGCTTTATAAGATGATCCCTCATGCACATGAATATCAAATCATAAAGTGTTCACCCTTAGTTAGCACCGTTGCTAAAGCTTGTTGTTTCGAAACACCACGTGATGATCGGGTGTGCTAGATTCTGCAAGTGTATACAACGTGAGCAAGCCAGATTTGCTCATGCGAAAGCTAAGGTTGATCTTGACGAGCCTAGCATGTACAGACATGGTCTCGGAACACGGATCACCGAAAGGTAAAGCATGAGTCATATAGTAGATATGATGAACATGTTGATTGTTCGCCATTGAAGCTACATCAACTCTCGTGATGATCGGTTTTGATGTGGTGGATTTGGTTCGTGTGATCACTAAAACAATGTGAGGGATGTTGTTTTGAGTGGGAGTTCACCTAGATTAATTTAATTATTAATTAGAACTCAATTTATCATAAATTAAATCAAAGTGAATTTGCATAGTTGTTGTAGTCATTGGCATCCGTTTACCACCTTGCGCTTAGTTATAATTGAGATGATAGAACTATAGAATTCTGGTTAGTTACTTTACGAACTGGTATCGTATTGTTTTGAAGTGTTAATCTAAAGTTTAAAAGTCCTATTGCAAACTTTCAGTAAGTTCTGGTTACTCCATGAAGTTTAATAATTGGTATTAAAACAAGAGTGACAATTCCAAGAGTTAGTGTATGAGTATCATGTTTTTTTCCATGATTCTTGATATTCAAAGGATTGTCTTAATATCAAGGTTATCTAGGATCTGAAAGAGTTGTTTCAGAAACCATGATGTGTGGAAGATATTGTGATATCTGAAACAAAATTTTGGTTGCAACATGATAGAGTATAATATGGTAAAAACATGTTCTCATATTTGATGAGAATTTGCAAAAGGTTGGAGACACTAGTTGTCCTAAACCTCCAAAAGGTTTTGGAGAGCAACATTATACTCACGATTCATCTTTATAAGCTAAAAGTAGCTTGATCATGAATAATTCCATGATAAGGGTGAATATTTGATGTAGGTAAAATATTTACCACACCAAGAGATTACTAAAGAAAGGAATTTGAAAGCACACCAAACATTTGATGATGGTGATCTACTTCAAAGTGCAAGTCCAAAGACATTGGTATTTAATTATACACACTTTGGACTATGTGTCATATGTATGAATCCACTGTTGATGTTAATAGATTCTTTCAAACAGAAAAGGAAATACTGAAAGAGAATCTCATAAATATATGGCAGAAAAGAAAAGACTAGAATTGTTCAGTTTAAGTATATAGATGATATACATGTTATGGCTATATTCTTTGCTTATTAAACAATGTGGTTCTTAAGTATTTGATACTGAATGTGTTGGTGTGAATCGTCATACGAAACAACACAATTCATGAACTACAATGGACTAAGTAACTAGCAAAAGAATATGTGATGATGTTCATCGAGAACAAATAAAGGGTTATTGTATTGCTCGTTAAACATCAAAGCTTGCCTTCAAGATTTATTTTTATCAGGTATTATAAGAACAAAAGGGTTGTTCAAATAATTGCCGTAATCCATAAAAGATGGATGATTCACAAATCTCGTTGGAGAAATCACATCCATAAAACTAGTGCTAAAAATGTTGAAAGACAAATTGATTGAAAGATCACTTAGGAAGTGACATCGCCGTTTAAATTATATTGGAAAGAAAACATGAAGAAATTCCATGTGGATGGAATTTTGGAGTCTTTTGATTTTGATCACATGACGCTTGTGAAACTTTCCTAAGAGATAATTAAAACTTCGTTCATAGGCCAAAAGGGAACGATAGACTAGCTTATTGGAACTTGTACATATTGTTGTATGAAGTCCATTATGTATAGTCAAGAGCGATGGATTTCAACTTCATATGCTTTCTCCGAAAATTTGAGTGAATATATGAATATTTGCTTAATAAGGATGAAGTATGAAACATTTGAAGAGTTCAAAGACTTTCAAGATGAAGTACAAAATCATTTGTAACAAGAATATAAATAGTTTATGATAAGATCATAAAAGAAGATATTTGAGTTACAAGTTTAGCATAATACCTAAAATTTAAGGAATCGTTCCGTGGATTTGCATTTCCCGAAACACCATAAGAGTATGGAGCGTTCGAGATATGTAATTAAACCTTGTTTAACATGGTAAGATCGAAGGTGTAATTCATAAAACTGCCATTGTATTTTAAAGATTAAAAGCTTTAGAGATTACCGTTTTTCCACTGAAAAGAGCTCCATCATAATTCGCTGAAATGACACCATATAAAGTTATGGTTTGGGATAAAACCCAAGTAGTCCTTTCTTAAACATTGGTATGCTATACATAAGTAAGATGTTTGCAACCAAAGTCGGATGAACCTGTCTTTGTATTACTGTTAAGTATTCCTCCATAAACACCAGAGACAAAAGTGTTTGTCGCTTAGAACGTCAAGTTTCTTTGAGAAGGAATTTTTCGTGAAAAGTTAAGTGGGAGGACAATAGAACTTTGATAAGGTTAAAAGAACCTTAGCTATATGTGCAAAGTTGCGCAGCACCGAAAAGTGTTCCGGAGTTAGCAAACAATGTTCATGGCTCGCGTACTTCAAAGGTTGTGGTCACGGAGATCTAAGTTCCTTTTGAAACAAGTAGGTCGGATGAACAATCAAATACCAAGATTTGAGAGTTAAATCATATTTGACAATAATGATCCGACTACGTACAAAGAAGCAATGATGAGCCCTGACTCCGTCAAATGGCTTGAAGCCATAAAATCCGTGATAGTTCCATACACGAGAAATCAAGTTTTGAACTTGAAGGACCCTCGAGAAAGGTGTAAGACCTTACAGTTGTGTCTGGATCTATAAAGAAATAGACATGGATGTTTTCACATCTATGAAATAGTCGACATGTTGGGAAAGAGTTCACAAAATGTTCAAAGGTTGACTATGACAAGATTTGATCTTTCATAGTGATATTTAGTCTAGACGGATTAATGTAGCAACCACTACATATAATTTGTTATATGGAAGTTGAATAAACAAAACAAGTTCTTCTAATAGAATCGTTACCTAGGACATGTTCATAACACGGTCCATAGGGTTTTGTTAATTCAAAGGATGCTAAAAGCATATGCAAACTTCAATGGTTAAAGTGAGCATCGCGGAGTTGGAATCTTCACTGTGATTAAACTGTTAAAGGAGTTTAAAAGTTCATTAGAGACGATGAAGATGCTTGCATTTGCAAGAAATTAAGTGGGAGCGCTAAGACATGTTTCTAATACATTATGTGGAAGACATATTGTTGATTGGAAATAATGTATCTTTTATTAACACATATTAAGAATTTCATCCCGATGAAAGACTTAGGCAAAACCCAAATATTTGGCATCAATAGACGCTAATATGGTTGTGCCAGAAGTACATAGACAAGATATTGAATGAGTTCAATATAGAAACTACAAGAAGAGGTTCTTGTCGCACAGAAAGGATTGAATGAGTTCAATGTTGATGATATATTCAAGTGTATTGACATTTGGTAAAGTGAAACAAATAATCAAGTATAGATTGATACTTGATGTATGAAATCACAAAGAGTATTTATATCAATCATACTGTGATATGTACAAATCCAGATATGTCCTATGCTCTAAATGTTGTGAGCATATACCAGAATGATTCGTAAGATGATCATTGGACAATAGTAAGGATATTCTTATGATCTTTTGGAAGAACTAAGAGTATAATATTTGTAGAAGTGACAAATAGATGGTTAGTTCATTGTAAAAGTACTACATTGATACTAGCTTTGTCACAAAGTACAAATTAAGTTTATCTCAATCTAAACTAAGGGTGGCACAATATAATGGAAAGTGAGTTCCATAATGGATTTGGATGAGTTCCAAAGTTAAGACATTGTGACAGATACTACAACAAAAGGCTAAGTATATGACTGCTATTTTAGTAGCAAAAGAGGGCATTTGTGTCAAGTAGTTTGTTATCAAACTAGGTGTAGTTCATAGTGGGATAATACTATGAAGATATATTGTGCGACAATATTATCAACATGTTTTAACCCCAAAGAGCTAAAGGTCACACCGAAAGACCAATTTATACAAAGCCATCTCATTAGAGAATGAGTGATGCGTAGAGACGCAAAAACATGCAATTACACACGGACCTGGAAGTGTCAGATCCGGAGATCAGTTGACCACTAGCAATCGTGTACATACAACACCAGAAATCCATAGGTGTTGAATACACAAAGGTTTGAAACTAGATTATTGACTCTAGTGCAAGTGGGAGACTATTGGAGATATGCCCAAGAGGCAATAATAAAGTGGTTATTATCATATCTTCACACTTATGATAAATGTTTACATACCATGCTATAATTGTATTAACCGGAAACATTAATACTTGTGTGATTTGTAAACTAAAATAAGAGTCCCTAGTAAAGCCTCTTGTTAAACTAGCTTGTTGGTTAATATATGATCATGGTTTCCTGATCATGAACATAGAGATGTTATTAATAACAGGATCATATCATTAGGAGAATGATGTGATGAAAATACTCCTATAGATAAGCGTAGCATACAGATCAAGTCATTTCAATAGTTCAATTGCTATATGCTTTCTGATACATAGTAACCTAATTCCTTCGACCATGAGATCATGCCTATCACCTTTACCGGATGGATGCTTTGATGACATCAAACACCACACCGTAACTGGGTGGCTATAAAGGTGGCATTGAGTGTTCAGAAAGTATTGGTTGAAACACATGGATCAAGAGTGGGATTTGTCCATCCATATGACGGTTAGATATACTCTGGGCCCTCTCGGTGAAATGTCATCCAATTAGCTTGCAAGCATGTGACTGGCTCACAAGGTATCACATATCACGGGAACGAGAAAAGAGTACTTATCAGTAACGAGGTTGAACTAGGTATGCAGAGATACCGACGATCATAACCTCGGATAAGTAAACTATCGTGAGACAAAAGGAAATTGGTATCGTATGTAAGTGGTTCATTCGATCGCAAAGTAATCTGGAAATTCATATGTGGGAGCCATATGAATTTCCAGATTCCTCTATTGGTTATTGTTCGGAGAAGTGTCTCGATCATGTCCGCATAATTCACGAACCGTAGGGAGACACACTTAAGGATTCGACGTTGTTTTGAGTAGTTATGGTATTATGAGAAAGAGACCAAATGTTGTTCGGAGTCTCGGATGGGATCCGGGATATCACGAGGTGATCCGGAATGGTCCGGAGAATAAGATTCATATAAGGAAAGTCCCGTTTCGGAGTTCGGGAATGATTAGGTGTTTTCATCGGGAATGTTCTAGAAGGTTTCGGATGGTGTCAAGACTCAGGGGGGGAGGGTACATGAATGTGTCATTGAATGATTGCATCATGTACTAAGTGTTCTTGCTGTTCCAAAACTGAAAAGTCAAAATGCCAGTTTGAAAGTCAAACGGCTAAAACAGATAACTGTGGGAAACAAGCAAGAGGAGGTTGAAACCAACTTGGAGGAGGAGTCCCTCTCCTCCAAGCCGGCGGACAGCCTAGGCCGAGTTGGGGAGGGACTCCCCTCCCCTTCCCTGGCGCGCCAGCCCCTCCACCTATAAAAGGAGGGGCAGGGCCTCCTCCTCTACACACAAGTTTCTACCTCTAATCTCCGGTTTAGAGCCGTTCTGGTTTAGAGCTTCTAATTGCTTTAGCCTGCAGTTTAGAGCCTTCTAATTGGCGTGTCTAATCTCTAGACCACTAATAGCCCTCTCTCATACTCCACCATACTCGCTCCGGCTTAAGGTGAAGCTCAAGGGATTTCCCCTCTACCACGCCATTGTTTGCCGGAATCGCGAGGAGAGTGCTACAACCTCCTTTCACCTTTGGAACAAGGAGAGGAAGGTCTTCGTCGAAAATCAACGTGTGACCGATTGCGGAAGTGCTGCCGAACGCAGGAAGGATCGTCTACACGATCTTGAGATCGGAAAGAGTACGACTACATCACCCACGAGAATCCGCTCTCGTTAAACACTTTGGAATCTTCGAGGGTAAGTTATTCCATCGACTCGTTGCTACAATCTAGTAGATAGATCTTGGCTTGTTTGTTTGTATGCGATAGAAATTTTTTGTTTTCCATGCTACGAACCCCAACAAACCCACCCCAGGCGCGGCCCCATCCTGGCCGCATCTAAGGGGGGTGTCTCCACCTCAGACTCCGTCTCCGCTTTGTTTCCGTGTCAAAACCTTTCTTATGCATTGAAACTTCGTAATATATAACCCCCCCGGATCCCCTGAGGTTCGTGCATTGTGTTCTCATCGTGTTTTTGTTTTGATCTGTTTCTGTCAGGAAACCTTCTCAAGATTAGAGCACCATGGCCTCCGCCAACGACAAAGGTAAGAAGCCCGAGGAATAAGAACCTCAAGTTCCCAAGGATGAGGAGATTCCGGTAGGTTATGAAGGAGACATGGAGGAGGACAAGCAACCGGACACCCGTGCTACCGTCGCAAGCATTGGTTTGGTGGCACTAGCGACCAGGCTTAAGAAGACAACACAGATGTCTACAGGAGGGAAACCTCCACGTCTCTTCTACAATCCACATCCATCTCCTCCACGTAACAAGAGACCCTTCCATACACTTATACATGAATATCAATATCAACATGTGCCCAAAGGAAATTTGCCTTCTGTTTGGGATATACGTCGTTCTAACAATGCAGAGAAGGATCATGCTAAGGATGAAGAGTGGGGAAAGAATAACAAGAACTGAGATTCTCGAACTGACATGATCATGAACCGTATAGAGCAAAACTCGGAGATAATTCATACTCTTACTTTTGAGTTCGAGGAGTTGAAGAAACTTGTTGAGGAGCTTATCAAGAGAACACCACAACCACCAAGGGAGTAATTCGTCACCAGGTTTGGCATCCCCTTGGCTTGTTCCAAGCTTCGGGGAGTGTCGTGGTATCACCACCATTATCTTTTATCTTTTACCTTTTTAGTGGATTCATATATATGGTAGAGAGGGTTATCTTATAGTTTGGTTTGCATGTGGAAGTATCTCTCCTTTAGTTGATTATCTATGTATCCCTTGGTGTGAGTGCCTTTATTGAATATTAATGAGAAGTCTCATATTTTACTTTTTGCACTTCTCATTTTAGTTTGCAATCTCTATTATATGATGGATCTTGTTGATCAGTATTGGCACCACTTTGGGATCATAAAGTGGATCTAAATTGGTTTTGGATAACCGAGTTCTGGTTAGTGGCATTAGTTTGAAAGAAAAAGAAAGAAAGAAAAAGCTTACAGGTATTTGGTATCATTTGTTTTCTTTCTTGTTGGCTCATAAGCTTAGTATTCTTTATTTATGATTCTTTTATGTTTTCAAGGAAGATTGCATGTTTGGCTTTATTACTTGTATGTTTGCTTGTTTCTTTCAACTCTCTTGCTTGCTATCCAGCCTTGCTAGCCAAAAACCTGTTTTGAGAAGACATACTTCTCATGTTTCCAAAATCCTTTGAACCAAAACTTTTGCCACTTGTGTCCACCATATCTACCTAGTAGCTTTTGCTATTCCAAGGAAATTCTCAAGCTTCATCTACCTTTCGAATTAAAAAGTATTTTTTTATGTGAAAACTAGTTAGTAAAGCTCTCACGAACTTGATGACACACTTTATTACTTGCCCCTAATAAACTTGAACCATTGTGAACATCCAAGTTGTATATGCTTGCATCTATACGTTGGAATTAGCAGAAACGTGCTGTCACGGGGAACGTTTTCAACATTGCACTTGTACTCTTTACACACTGAAGGAAATATGACCTAGAGGCAATCATAGAGATGATTGTATTTCATATGTATACATGAGTTATTGTAATGTTCCTTGAATATCCATATCAGACAACTTGTATTGATTGGCAATTATGTGAATTGTTTGTGAAACTATTTACTTGTATGGTTATTTAAGAGTTGTCCCTAGTCGGATTTCATGTGAGGACACACGTGAATATTAGACTAGCACATCGATTGGTTGATGACTGTGTTTCGCAAGTCATAGACATGGAGATGTCAAACCAATGATGTGGACACATGTTATGAACATGGGGTTGGACTGACCCAACTTGAGACTGGCAATTAGTTGCAGCTCTCTCTCTACACATCGTGTACGTTTTATCCTTAGACCTGAGATTGTCGCATGTACTTGAGATGTGGATCGACCTACTTTGGGGCTATCAAACGCTGCACCGTAACTGGGTAGTTATAAAGGTAGCTTTCGGGTTTGTCCTGAAGCATGCTGCAAGGCATGGTCAATCAAGATGGGATTTGCCGCTCTCTACTTGAGAGAGATATCTCTGGGCCCCTCGAGTGATCGGATCCAGAAATGCATGGCCATGCTACAAGGTTAAGAGTTAACCTAGTAAAGGGATTCCGAGTTACGGTATCGAGAAAGAGAGGTCAGATTGGAGCTAGACCAAATATCGTGAGGCAAAGGGAAACACATGTACTAAACCTTGTGATGGTTCGTCCGATATGATCTTTGTATGCGTTTAGGAGTTGGCACGTCTTGCTAGAGGCCGCTACCAACTATTGACAGAATAAGTGTATTCGTGTCATGTCTACACGTATATGAACCTATAGGGTCACACACTTAAGGGGCTGGAAGCCTAATGAGGATTAGATCCGAATTAGACCAGGCTTAGGCTACTAATGGGATGCTAATGTAGAAGCCCACTAGGGACGCCTATATAAGAGAGGGTGGGGCGAGCTGACCAGGGTTAGACTTCAGACCATTCTCCTCAGCCGCCACTCCTCACGCCTGTGTCACGCGCGCGGACCTAGCAGTCCGGCGTCTGACGCTTCCACCCTGTACGTGTGGATACCTCGGAGAGGCTGCATCTGTAGCGTTTGGACAAGCCGTGCAAGGGGAGCTGCTCGTGGGACGAAAACGAGGAGGAGACGTGGAACGTCTGCACTGCCTCAACGCGCTTCATCAATTCTGCAACTGCGCGTCTAGTGGTAATCCCGTGATCTATGACAACAGTATTCCTGGTTTACGTGGTAGAAAATTTTGATTTGCGCTAGTGTAGCCTACCCGTATCCCTTCAGTGGTATCAGAGCCAATGATGTTCAGTTATAGGTTCGGGATGTTTGCATATGGTGATATGCAGATTGATATGAATGATGTGATCGTTTATATGGCGGTGGTTCAGGATTTCTTTCCGTGATCGTGATTCTGAGGTTGTCGAATGACTTACCCCTACCGGTCGATTTCCGCCATCGGGGTAGACAGTGACACATAAATCCTGTTGAATCACGCGAAGATCAATATGATTGATCGAATCGGAACCTAGATCTAAAATCGTTGTACCGTGATCAAATGAGTTTGATTAGATCGGAACAACAGATAGTCTATAGTAAAAAAAAATTTGAAACTCTAACAGTAGGAGTTCCTACTGTTTTGCCATTAAATAGAAATCCCAGAGGTCTTTTTACATAATTTTACAATGGACAATGCCCAACCGAATAAAGGTAAAAAGAAGATTACAGGGAGGAAATAAAGTTTTGGATGTGAGTATGAAGATCCTCCTTAGTCCTATGGACTAAAAGATTCAATTATAATACTAGTCTAGTCTTCCAGGAATCTACAGTTGGTTGAATACCACTGAATAGTAGATTATTCCTTTCTTTCCAGATATTCCAGGCTCCTAGCAAAACAACTTCCATGTACAGTTTTTGGTTCCAGGAGGCCTTCCCTAGTTCAATTGTCTGTAATCTTGTAGTTCTTGTAGCTCCTGAGGGCCAAATTATATGGAGAAGGTCCCAACAAGATTTTCTAAAGGGACATTCAAAAAGCATATGTTCTATAGTTTCTTCTGGAGGATTGGCACACATTGGACAATCATAACCTGAACTTAGAGAGAAATTTCTCCTTCTTAGCATATTTCTAGTGTTAAGTCTGTCTGATAGGACTAGCCATCCAAAAAAATTGAATTTTTGGGTGCATCTGGCTTTCCATAACCATTTAAAGGCGATGTGTGGCTCCAAGTCCTTGAAATATAATTGATAGTATATACTTGAGGAAAATTTGTCATTACCCCAAACGTATGACCATTTGTCTGAATTGTCTTGTGTCATTGTTACTTCCCTGCAGATATTCTGAATGTCTTTTAATTCCTCCAGGGCTTCAGGAGAGAGAGGCAGGAAAAAGGTATTGTGTAACGAATTTGATGAAAGGAATTCTTGAACAGACATGTCTTGTTTTCTGAGATAGGAGAAAATCCTGGGGTGGCTATCTTCAAACACCCATGTTGCCAATTGTCCTTCCAAAATAAAGTTGAAGTGCCATTGCCAATTGAGCTCAAAGCAATACCTCTAAAAATGTGAGACAATTTAAAAACATCCTTCCACCAGAATGATCCTCTAGGAGATAGAGGATGGGGAATCTTATTAGTATAGTAAGTATTCCAAATCAAAGTGACCCATGGAGTGTCAACTTTATTATAGAATTTATGCAAATATTTTAATAAGAGCCCATCATTCTGTACTCTAAGATTAAGAATTCCCAGTCCTCCTTTCTTCTTTGGTCTACAAATTTTGTCCCATGCTGCCAGTGAATAACATATCTCTCCATCCTCTGTTTTTTTGTTCCATAGACAGTGTCTTTGAATTTTCTCCACATGATTTATGATTTTCTCTGGTAATTTAATTGAACACATTGCAAAAGTTGCAATGGAGACCAATAAAGAATTTATAACTGAAACCCTGCCACTATATGACATCATTAGAAACAAAGCTGAAACTTTCCTTTCAGTCCTATCCACGAGAGGCATTAACTCATATATAGTAGGTTTGGTATTTCCTAATGGCAGACCAAGATATGTAAAGGGCATAGAGGCCACAGCACATCCAATTATATCTGCAATTTCCTTAGTCTTGTTCTCTGACAGATTAATAGGTATCATGCTGGACTTTTGAAAATTGATTGTCAGTCCAGTAGAAGTGGCATATTTCTGAAGAATCTCCTTCATGACATGAACTTTATCAATGCAGGCAGGCATGATAATTAATGTATCATCAGCATATTGTACAATTGGGAAATTTTGTCCAAAGTCAGAAGAGAGTGGAGCATTTAAAATATTTTCCCTGAAGACTTTATTGATGGCAGACTTTAATAGGTCAGCAGCAAGAACAAAAATCAGAGGAGAAAGAGGATCTCCTTGTCTAACACCTCTCATACAGTGAAATTGTCTGCCAGGGACCCCATTCAGTAAGATGGCTGATTTACCTGTCCCAAAAATAATTTCTATCCATTTCAACCATTTTTCATCAAATCCCATTTGTCTCATAATCTTGATCATAACAGAGTGATCAATAGTGTCAAAGGCTTTGGCAAAGTCCAACTTTAATAACATGATTTCCTTTTTTGAAGTATCACATTGGTAAATAAATTCAAAAGCCCAAGCCAAGCAATCTTGTATGTTTCTCCCTTTAAGAAACCCATATTGATTTTTGTGCACAATCTGGAGGACTACCTTCTGTAATCTATTTGCCAGTATTTTGGTAATAAGTTTTAGTATACAGTTCAAAAGAGTGATGGGCCTGTAATCATTAACAGTTTTAGGGGAGCCAATCTTTGGGATTAGAGCAATGTGTCCCATATTAATGCTTTCCAAGTTTAGATTTCCTTCATGGAACTGGAGACATAGTTCATAAATATCCTCTTTAATAATATGCCAGCAACTCTTGAGAAATTGGCTATTGAAACCATCAGGGCCAGGTGCTTTATCAGTTGGCATTTCCTGAACCACTTTATCAATTTCCTCTTTAGTAAAAGGAGCAGATAGTATATCAAGTCCAGGTGTAGGGGTAATAAGATTTTCTAAATCCAAAATCATAGCTGGCTAAGTTGCAGAGCCCAGTCTTTCTTTATATGTTTGATAGAAGATCTCCTCCTTGTCAACATGGTCTGTCACCAAGGATCCATCACAGAGTCTGATTGAGGCTATATTGTTCCTTCTATATCTTTCAGTGGCATAGTTATGAAAAAAAATTGTGTTCTCATCCCCAAATTTTGTCCATCTTACTGTACACCTCTTTTTCCAATATATATTCTGATATTCTTACAATCTGGCAAAGTGGGAGACCCCCTAGACCCCCTTAATCGTAGCCCCTTTTGTATCTCGTTAAGGTAACTAGGTGCTGCGATGTCACATGATCCGGTAGAATGCGATTCTATGCTTTACTTGTTTTTGCAGGATGTATGTGATCAGTATGGCCCATATGTGTATGTGATGCATGTATGGAAATTTATCATGACCTGCGTGTCATGATTAGGGCAACACGGTGGAGCCATGTGTGTTTTCAATTATTGTAATGGCCTGCGTGCCAACTTGTGATGATCCCAATACTATGTAATTTTGATTACTAGCTATTAGGAGTAATAGCTTGTATTAGTTCTTGGAGGACTCATCACTTGGAAGATGGCTCACATGGAACATGAAGATGGAGGTCATCATGGTGGACAGGTTCTATGGCGATGGAGATCACCATGAGAAAATGGGCCATACTGTGTCACATCTATGTGAATGCTATTCTTATGTGTTTTACTACTATGCATGCTTATATGATAGAAGTAGAACGATCCCTCAGAAAGTTTAAGTTAAACCATGCCCTCCCAACCAAACCTTGCACCATCCTATGCTCTGTACAATCGTTGGTGGGCCTATGAAATTAGGGTGCCGCGGTTTTCCTTGGCTGGATGGGTTTGTATCGGATACCTACACGCATAAGGGTTGGTGAGCTTGACAAGGTCATCTTAACAGCTAAGGACCTTGGGGCATAAAGGTTGGGCGTTTAGTTTTGACATAGAGATGTCACCCAACAACAAGAGTCATATGTGATATGATTAGCAAGTGTTGCTTACCGATTTACCTTGTCTTCTAGAAGTGATGCTAAAGCTCACTAGTCGACTTGTTAATTTTGGATCTTGAATCACTTAGTATCAATAGAGGGATATTGATTTAAGTGGGAGTATATGCTATTAAATTGTTTAATATGTTTTACTCTTTCATGGTTACATGGCTTAGTATTTTGCATGTTTTCTGTTGTAGATCAATGGCACCGAACACTTCAACACCTTTTTATTTGCGTTCGATTCTTGACAAAGATAAACTTAATGGAACAAACTATACGGACTGGGTCCGTAACCTGAGAATTGTTCTCAGGTCTGATAAAAAGGAAACAGTTCTGGATACCCCAATCCCCGATGAACCTACTGATAATGCATTTGCTGCCCTAAAGAACGCCTACAAGAGAGCATGTGATGATTCTCTTGAGGTTAGTTGCCTTATGCTTGCACGCATGGAACCTAAACTCCAAAAGAAGTTTGAGGATTAGGACGCGTACGATATGATCGTGGAGCTTAAGGACATGTTCCAAGATCAGGCAAGGACTGAGAGGTACAATGTTGCCAAGTCCTTTGTCGAATGCAAGCTAGCAGAGGGAGCAGTTGTAGGCCCCCATGTGATCAAAATGGTTGGTTACAGTCAGACTTTGGAAAAGCTTGGTTTTCCACTAGGCCAAAAGTTGGCCACTGACTTCATTTTGGCGTCTCTTCCATCCAGCTATGGGCAGTTCATTTCGAACTACCATATGCACGGGGTGGAGAAGGGCCTTAATGAATTGTGTGGGATGCTTAAAACAACAGAAAGTGACATGAAGAAGTGTGCAGGGCATAGCCATGTGATGGCTGTGCAGAACAAGCCTAGCTTCAAGAAAAAGGGTACTTCTTAGAAGAAGAAGGGCAAGACTAAGGATACGATCCCTAATTCTACACCCAAGCAAAAGGCTGGACCTGCAGATGACACTGAGTGCTTCTTTTGTCATGAACATGGCCACTGGAAGAGAAACTGCAGCAAGTACCGGGCTTCTTTGAATAAGAGTGGAAGTAAGAGTACTTCCCACTCAGGTACGCTTGTTGTAAATGTTGTGGACATTCTTCTCGCTGATTCCTATGTTAACTCTTGGGTATTTGATACCGGATCGGTTGCTCATATTTGCAATTCGATGCAGGGGATAATAAGGACTAGAGAAGTGCAGAAAGGCGAAGTGGATTTTCGCGTCGGAAATAAAGCAAGGGTTGCTGCATTATTCGTCGGCGTCATGCAACTTCACCTTCCGTCAGGATTTACTATGGAGTTGAATAATTGTTATTACATTCCTAGTATGGATCGAAACATTTTATCACCTTCATGTTTGATGAGGGATGGTTATTCATTCGCGAGTGCAAACAATGGTTGTGTGATCTCTAAGAATGATATGTTTATGGATAATGCTCCCATTGTGAATGCATTATTTATTTTAAATCTTGATGATGCATCTGTTTACAATGTTAGTGCTAAAAGGCTTCGGCCTAATGATTTGAGTCCTACCTATTTATGGCATTGTCGTTTGGGGCATATAAGTGAAAAGCGCATGAAGAAGCTCCATGGTGATGGTCTTCTAACTTCGTTTGATTTTTAATCATACGAGACATGTCAAGCTTGTTTACTTGGAAAGATGACCAAGTCGCCTTTTTCGGGTTTACCCGAGAGAGCGACAGACTTGTTGGAACTCATACATACTAATGTATGTGGACCAATGAGCACGACAGCCATAGGAGGATATCACTACTTCATTACTTTTACTGATGATTTCAGTAGATATGGTTATGTCTACATGATGAGGCATAAGTCTGAAACTTTTGAAAAATTCAAGGAGTTTCAGAGTGAAGTAGAGAATCAACGTGTCAAGAAAATAAAGGCCTTGCGATCTGATCGTGGAGGTGAATATTTGAGTCACGAGTTTATCGATCATGTTAAGAGTTGCTGAATTGTTCCACAACTTACGCCGCCCGAAACGCCTCAAAGGAACGGGGTCTCCAAATGGCGTAATCGAACTTTGTTGGACATGGTTAGATCGATGATGAGCCAGTCGGATTTGCCATTGTCATTTTGGGTTTACGCTCTAGAAACAGCAGCTTTCACACTTAATAGGGTACCATCTAAATCCGTAGTTAAGACACCATATGAGATGTGGACTGGAAAGAATCCCAGTTTGTCTTTTCTAAAGATTTGGGGTTGTGATGCATTTGTCAAGCGACTTCAGTCGGACAAGCTAACACCCAAATTGGATAAGTGCATTTTCGTGGGATATCCGAGGGAAAACTTAGGGTATTACTTCTACAACCGAGAAGAGGGCAAAGTGTTTGTCGCTCGTAGCGGTGTTTTCCTAGAGAAAGAGTTTCTCACAAAGGGAACAAGTGGAAGGTCGGTGCGACTTGAAGAAGTTCAAGATGAGACAGTTGGGGATGCTTCTACGAGTGATGCTATTGTAGCAGAACAAGTTGAGGAACCCGTGGCAACAGAAGTGCCACAACCACGAAGGTCGGCGAGGCTCCACGAAGCACGGGAATTATTATTGTTAGACAATGATGAGCCTGCGACCTATGCAGAAGAGATGGTGGACCCAGACTCTGAGAAATGGCCGATCGCCATGAGATCCAAGATAGAGTCCATGGGAGACAATCAAGTTTGGAACTTGGTTTACCTGCCTGATGGTTTTAAAGCCATCGAGTGCAAATGGATCTATAAAAAGAAGATTGATATGGATGGAAATGTTCACATCCATAAAGCTCGACTTGTTGCAAAAGGTTTTCGACAAGTTCAAGGAGTTGACTACGACGAGACTTTCTTGCCCGTAGCGGTGCTTAAATCTATACGGATAATTCTATCCATTGCTGCACATTTCGACTATGAAATATAGAAGATGGATGTCAAGACGGCTTTCCTAAATGGAATCCTTACTGAGGACGTGTATATGATGCAGCCCGAAGGTTTTGTCGATCCAAACAATGCTGGAAATGTATGCAAACTTCTGAAGTCCATTTATGGGATGAAGCAAGCATCTCAGAGTTGGAACATTCGATTTGATGAAGTTGTAAAGGAGTTTGGCTTCATCAAAAACGAACAAGAACCTTGTGTTTACAAGAAGGAAAGTGGGAGAGCGCTGGTATTTCTAATCTTATATGTAGATGACATATTGCTGATTGGAAATGACATTCCTATGCTCGAGTCTGTTAAGACCTCATTGAAAAATAGTTTTTCGATGAAGGACTTGGGAGAAGCGGCATATATTCTGGGCATCAAGATCTATAGAGATAGATCAAGAAGGCTAATTGGATTAAGCCAGAGTACATACATTGACAAAGTGTTGAAACGGTTCAGCATGGAAGAGGCTAAGAAGGGGTTCTTGCCCATGTCTCACGGCATTAAACTCAGCAAGACTCAGTGTCCTTCGACTCTTGATGGCGTGAGAGCATGAGCATGGTTCCATATGCTTCGCTATTGGATCCATCATATGCAATGATATGTACTCGCCAGATGTTTCCTATCTTTATGCATTAGGAATGGTCACGGCGAGATCTGTCAATCGGCGAGTAGTAGAAACGAGGGGCAAGGCGGCCAGCCATCTGCGGTGCGAGATGAGGGCAGACACGAGGTTTTACCAGGTTCGGCCCGGAGGTTAACCTACTCCTGCTAGATTGTATTATGGAGGTGTTACAATGGGCGAGCTCGGCGGCTAGGCGGCGAGTCGCTTGGGTGTATGAGGGAACGTGTCTCTTCTCACCCTATAGGGAGGTTTATATAGGCTCACCTCCCCTAGGGTTTACATATCTCAACCGATTCGGTTAAAGCTTCGGTGGTCGTTTAACCTAACCCGAGGCTATCTACTACTTTGGGCCTTGACTTCGATCGCTTGGTTCCTTGCTGGGCTTCGATCCACTCGCCGTTCTGCAGGCCCACTCGCCGGGTCTTGGGCCAGTCGGAAACGTCCTGCTGGGTATACCCCGGTAGGCATATCCCCATCAGTAGTCCCCGAGGCCGTCGTCGATTAGGCGTAGGTGGCTTGGCGATCGAGTATCTGGCACGAGTAGGCATCCAGTCAAATCGTCGGCGGGCTCCTGTATAAAGGAGACAACCAATGATCCAGGTCGCAGCTTCGGCGAGTCGAGTCGGCGAAAACACTGTCTTAGTGATTGGGTCGGCGAGTCGAATGGTCGTAGTTAGACCATCAGGCATGGTCAAACTAGCCGTTGGGGTAATCCAACGGTAACTTTTGGCGTAATCACCGCGTGGTAACGGCTCCCTGAATTGGCGGGTAACACCCACTATATAAGAGGAATGGCAGGCAATCGTAGAGCCAACTCCTCACCACTTCTTCCGAGTGCGCGCATTTTCCTTCCTTCGCACCACGATCCAGCCGACCCGAAATCCTCCGATCTCCAACCAATCTCTTGGCCATGGCCCTTTCCACCGAACCGTGGTGTAGATCCAAGTGCACGAGGGCGCAGCTGGCCTCTTCGGGAGGCGGGATCCATGAGCGGCTGTTGGCGTATCCCGCAGCCGAGAAAGCGACCCCAAACCCGCGAGAGGGAATTCTCTGTTCACAGTCATCTCGGCGGGGCTAGGGTTTCCCTCGTCCTGTTCTTCCGGCCCTGCGCCCTCGAGATCCAGCCCTCGGATCTGGTCCCCAAGCATCGAGCAGCTCGCCATCTTCATGGCGTTCGCGAATACTTGGGCTGCCGGCCCTATTTCCCCTGTGGCAAGATCTGTTCCGCAGACGGATCGGCAGCGAGGAAGCGGCCCAATGCTAGCATGACAGCGTTCAACTTAAGTCCAAAGCGTCTTTCTTTGATCGATGCTTCCCGCCAAGGCAGCGGCATTGGAAGAAGTCGTGGTTCTACGTGGCCGAGGCGACCGGAGGACGAGGTGGCGATCCGCGGTACTCCGCCGAATCGGTCGAGCGCCATCTCCAAGTTGGCAAGCTCCCCAACGACCAGCGGATGGTCGTCGACGAGATGCTCCAGACTATCGGTCTGAAAAAGAAGGGTCTCCAGACGATAAATCTGTACAGCTGGCTTTGGCTCGGCGGCTCGTCCCACTCGCCAATATGACCACTACATGTACCCGATTACGGGTGGGGACTCGGCGAAGGCCTGCCTCGGCAGTGGAAGCGGAGGACTATCTCCGCTGAAGAAGATTACGCAGCGGTGTACGGATGCGCAGCCGGGTCGCCCCTATACATGACGTCCAGCTCCAACGGTAATCACCTTACTTTGCTCGCAGTCGCAGTTTTATGCAGTCGCGGTAATTCTGATTCTATTCTGTATTCGTTGCAGCTATTCCAAGTGGTGGAAGGGTGGCTCCCACCTTCGGACGATGAGAGCTCGGGCCCTTCTGCCCAAGACATAGGCGAGTCGCCGCCTGCCAGGGGCAACGAGGACGACGAGGACGAGTCCGAAGAGGAGGTTGCCCCGCTGGTCCGAAAGACCCGCGGGCAATAACAGCGCGAGATCGAGGCAAGCAGAAGCCTCGAGCGTCATGATGATGACGACGAGATCCCAGAAACCACCTCGCGCCGTCAAGCCACTCCGTCAAAGAAGAAGAAGAAGAAGGAAAGGGAGGCGAGGGCCCCCCCGAAGAAGAAGACGAAGCCGTCGAAGACGGCCTCGCCGCCGCACTCGGCGAGCAGCTCCGACGCTCCTAGCTCAGCCGGTGACGGCGCGCCGCCAGCGACAACCGTGCTGGATGCGGCGACCGTAGAAGTGCCGCTGGCTTCAATGCCTCATGATCGCCCAGTCTACGGGTGGGGAGGTTCACTCGGCGGCAACCGCCTCGCAGGAGGCTCCGCCGAGATGTCCCAGGCGCCTGCGGCCTCAACGACGAAGAATCCGTCCGTGTATTGGGCACACGACGTCCTGGAGCTGGGGCTCAGTCGCCGACTGGGCCCTGAACTGGAAAAACCGGCCGGCCTCCGTACGGGGCTGCGTTTCATCCCAGTCGCCAAGTGAGTGCGCTCACCCTTCGTTAGCTATTTTTCATAACTATTTTGATTGTTTTTATTGATTCGATTGGTGCGCAGGACCGGAGTGAAAAGGACGGGCCATCCGGCCGTGGCTAAGGTGCCACCCGTCGTTAGCGAGGAAGACCCTTCCCGCAAGAGGAAGGCGGACGAGGTCGTCGCCTCGGCGGATGGCAGCAAGAAAACCAAGGGTGGCGACACTGTCACTATCTCTGACGATACGGCGGTTGCACCAGCCGGGCCCGTGATGGAGGCAGCCGCGTCTACGAAGGAGGGTGCTTCCTTGCCTGGAACGGCGGAGGCGACCTCCCTTGGAGCGGGTGCCTCTATCGCTACCTTCCCGCGCTTCGTGACCAAGGCGGCCACGGCGAGTGGGGCTGGGCCCTCGAGCTACGCTCCTGGGACCGCCGATGCTGAAGTCGACAAACGTCGTGGGCACACGCCGGCGTTACTCGCGTCTGTGGACGCGATACAACTCCATGGCATGCTTGTGGCAGCCATCCAGGTACGTCCAGTCCCCGAGGATCAGGTCGGTGCTTTGCAGCGGCCTGATTCTTATAATATCTCATCGTTTTATTTTTTGCATCCAGTCCCCGAGTGCGTACTCGCTGAATTTCAGCGGGTGGGCACTTAGGAATTTCTTGATCGCCAGTCCCCGAGTGCGTACTCGCTGAATTGCAGCGGGTGGGCACTTAGGAATTTATTGATCGCCAGTCCCCGAGTGCGTACTCGCTGAATTTCAGCGGGTGGGCACTTAGGAATTTCGCTTTGACTAACCTTTTCAGTGATGTGCAGGGTCTGCAGCTTGAGTCGGCGGACCGATTGGCCGCGAAGCAGCGCGCGGAGAGGGAGCTGGCCATCGTCCAGGAGGCTAACAAAGGGCTTCAGGCTGTTGCTGCGAAGGCAAGGTAGCTCGCCAAGGGCTTGTCCCTACTGGTGAATTGGTGGCGGCGCGATCTGCTCTAGGTACCGCTGAGCAGCGGATCGCCGACCTCGAGCGCGAACTGTGGGAGGCGAGAGAAGAAGCGAGCTCGGCTGACGGGCGAGCTAAGGCTGCCGTTGTGGCCGCTGAGGAGGATCGCAAGGTGTCGGAAGTCCTTATTGCTGGGCTTCAGGATGACCACACGTCGCTTTAGTGCTTCATCACGGGACTCGCCCACCCATTGCTTGGTGAGTACATCTTTCCTTTCTAGTGGTTGTGGCTTTTGTGGTGTCCGTCGTACTCATCATTGTCTTCTACGTGCAGGTCGCATCATTGATAGCGAAGGAGAGGCGAGCTCGCTCGACGCGCGGCAGTGCGTAAGCATGCTCGTCGACTCGGTGACGTTGTCGGCAACGTGTATCCATGCCTACCTCCAAGAAATATCGCCCACGAAGGTGATTCCCAGCGACCTCGTTGAGGTGTGGAAGTATTTGGAGAAGGCGCCCGCGGTCGTTGAGTTCATGACGCGGTCGGCGTTTCGGCGTGGAGCGTCGACGGCACTGAGCCTTAGACTCGCCCACTTCCCCGAAGATTTTGACATTGACGATGTGACGAGTGGGTATCCATCGTCGACCGGCGCGGTGGAGCTGTCCGAGGTCCTCAAGTTGCAGGACCGTGCCGCCACGTACTCAGAACGTGTCTAGGCAATGGGCGACCTTCTTCCGTACCAGGAGACTGTGGTCGCGCCGAACGACCCCGAGCCGCCGCATCGTGATTTCAAGGTCGAGCAACCTTTTCGCGCGGCGATGGCGGGTGAATTGACGACATATCCGTCAAACCCATACACGGCGTTCATCCGCAATCGTCGGGATGTTGGCGAGTCGTCATCAAAGCCCGCAGAGTAGGATAGTTTGCTTTCTGGCGTTAGCAGCAGGTCTGCCATGCGGGTATATTTTGTAATATGAAACAATGCAATATGCGATTGAATGAGACATCGTGTCTATTTTGGTATTTGTTTGTGTGTTTGTGATTGATTGTTGAACGAGTCCCCGAGCGCGTCCGCCCTTTTTATGGGGTTACCTCGTATATGATGTATGTGTTGTTGTCATGTGTTTTGATGTTTTAGTCGACTCGCCCGAGCTCGAAGAGCCAGTCGCTAGGCGACTCCCTTGAGTGCTCTGTACTTTACCGTTTTCCCATGCGCGAACGAGGTCGGGTGGCTGAGTCCCCGAGCATGGTACTTGGTAGTTCTAGGCGCGACTCGAGGGTGGTTGAGGACTTAACGCGTTGGTGTGAGCGCGTCACTCCTGCCTGGCTCGTGGGGTCAGTCGCGTGGCGAGTCCTGGGCATGCTCTCTTACTTGGCGTTTTCCCTGACCGCTCGTGACGAACTGGTCTTTAGTCCCCGAGCGTGGTACTTAGCCGTTCGAGTCGCTATGCCGAGGATGCGGAGGACCAAGGTCTGTGAAGCGAGGGCGTTGTCTTGGCTCGTAGAACCAGTCGAGCTAAGCGACTCAATGGGGCTCGGGTGGGCGTTTTTGTGGGCGGTGCAAGACCTGAGATGATTCGGTGCTCTTACACGCACTACTTAGCCGTGCGATCGCTGTACCAAGGTTGACTTCGCATTTAGCGTAACGCTGTTATTACGAAAGTCTGAGTGGCACAAGTCATGGAGAGTAGGCGCAATTTGCGGTAACCATTTCTTTTATTTCATAGCTTGGAGAGTACATGTGTGGGGTTCTAAGAGTAGAACTTTCGTAGGAGGTTTACATTCCATGGTCGCTGACGTCGAGTTCGCCGTCAGCGGACGTCGATGAGGTAAGCGTCGTTGCAGTACGCCCGACAGCGAATGGGCCTTCCTACGGAGGAGAGCTTGTGCATGCCTTTCTTGTCTGGATGAGGCGTAACACCGGTCGCCTTCTGGAAGGTGCGACTTTCACCCGGCTGTGGTAGCGGAGTCCTTGCTGGTAGATGGAAGTGCATGACCGGCGAGGTCGCGTGCTTCATCTAGTTGGTCGATCCCGTCTTGGCGGGCAAGCTCGTTGCGACCTCCGTATAGTGGACGACCCGGCGAGTCGTGTTCGAGTCGGTGGGCATGACGCCCGGCACCGTAGACCATGAAGAAGGGAGTGAATCCCGTCGATCTGTTGACTGAGGTGCGGATCCCCCAGATGACAGAGGGCAACTCCTCGACCCAGCACCCGGCGGTGCGCTCGAGTGGTACTTGGAGTCGCGGCTTAAGGCCGTGGAGGATGCTTTGGTTGGCCCGTTCCGCCTGGCCGTTGGATTCCGGGTGGGCGACTGACGCGAGGTCGAGCCGGATATGATGCTCTTCGCAGAAATCGGCCATGGTTCCCTTGGCGAAGTTGGTCCCGTTGTCCGTGATGATGCTGTTTGGGAACCCGTAGCGATATATGAGCTCGCGTAGGAATTTAGTGGCAGTCTTCCCGTCGCATTTCCGGACTGGCTTGGCCTCCACCCACTTCGTGAATTTGTCGACGGCGACTAGCAGGTGGGTGTAGCCGGAGGGGGCCTTCTTGAAGGGGCCTACCATGTCCATGCAACACACAGCGAATGGCCAGGTGATGGGGATTGTTTTGAGCGCCAGCTTGGTACGTGCGTCTGATTGGCGTACTTCTGGCACCCGGCGCATCGCTGGACGATATCGACAGCGTCGGCGTGTGCGGTGGGCCAGTAGAAGCCATGTCGCATAGCCTTGGCGACCAGGGAGCGAGCGGCGGCGTGGTGGCGCGATCACGGTGAATGTCGTGGAGGATTTTGCGTCCTTCACCTGGTTGGGCAGCGTTGGAACACGCCGGTGACGCTGCGCTTGTGGAGCTCGCCGTCGATGATGGTGTAGGACTTGCATCGCCAGCGATCATTCGACGTCTGTCGTCTGCGCGGCAGTGCCGGCTTCCGGTAAGCGATGTAGGGATTGGTCCGGTCGTCGCTCATTGACGAAGTCGACCAAGGCTGCCTGGTTGGAGTGGGACCCGATGTCGATCTCCCTCGGGAGAGGCTGATGGCTGTAATCGTGTCGAGGAAAACGCGTGGTGGTGTGAGTCGAGCCGACCCGATCGGGAGAGTCGTCGGCCTCCTCATTCTTCGCTGTCGATCCACTCGATGGAGTAGCGGTGAAGTGGCCGTAACTTGTCCACCGCTTGGCGATGCCGCCATGGTAGGGGAGGCGTCGCGGTGCGGCGACTTGCCCCGACAAGGTCGGAATCTCCGTAGCAGCGGAGGCAATTGACGTTCATCTCCTTGGCGGCTCTCATGCCGTGGAGTAGGGCCTCGTACTCAACCATGTTGTTGGTGCAGGGCGTGAAGTCGAGGCAGAGGATGTAGCGGAGCTTGTCGCCCTTTGGTGAAGTCAGCACTATCCCTGCGCTGCCGTCCGCGTTCTTGGAGCCGTCGAGTGCAGGCTCCGATGGTGGAAACGGCAGCTTCTCGGTTGTTGGGCCTCCTCCCGATCGGCGATGAAATGCGCGTGCTGTGACTTGATCGCCTTTCGTGGCTCGTATTTGATGTTGTGGACGCGATCTCGACGGCCCACTTGGCGTCGCCGATGCGCCTCGCGATTGCGGATGATGTCTTGCGGTGGTCTTTGAGGCGACCGTGATCGGGTGCTCACGAAGTAGTCTGGCGGTAGCGCTGAGCTCTGAAGACCGCGTATACTAGCTTTTGGTACTGTGGGTACCGCTGGCGCGACTCGGTGAGGACCTCGCTGATGTAGTACACCGGCCGCTGGACCGGGCGCTCCTTTCCTTCCTCTGGTCGCTCGACGACCATCACGGCGCTGACGACGCGCTGACGCATGACGTAAACCAGCATGGGTTCTTTGTCGCGGGCGGCGGTAGCGGTGCAGCGAGTAGCACCTTCTTGAGGTCGCGGGCCGTCGTCCGCCTCCTTGTCCCACCTGGAAGGTGGGGTTCTTGCATCGGTATAGGGCATCGCCTTTTCGCCCAGGTGGGGATGAAGCGATCGAGGCGCTACTCGCCCGGCCAGCTTCTGGACGTCGCGCAGGCACTCGGGTTTGCCGAGCCGGGCGATCGTGTCGATCTTCGTGGGGTTCACCTCGATCCCTTGTTTGGAGACGACGTACCCCAGTAGTTGTCCGGCGGGCACGCCAAAGGTGCATTTGCCTGGGTTGAGCTTTATCTTATATCTTCGCAAGTTGGTGAATGTTTCCGCCAGGTCGGCGAGTAGGTCGCCTTGGCGAGCTGATTTTACGACCACGTCGTTGATGTAGACGTGGATGTTGCGGCCAATTTGGCTCGCGAGGCATTCTTGCATGCACCGCTGGTAGGTCGCCCCGGCGTTCTTGAGGCCGAAGGTCATGGCGGTGTAGCAGAAAGCTCTGAATGGCGTGATGAACGCCGTCTTCTCCTCGTCTTCGACAGCCATTTTGATCTAGTTGTACCCAGAGTAGGCATCGAGGAAACATAGTGATTCCGAGCCCGCGGTTGAATCGATTATCTGGTCGATCCGCGGGAGGACGAACTGCTCCTTTGGGCAGGCGCCGTTCAGGTTTGTGTAGTCGATACACATTCTCCAGGTCCCGTTCTTCTTCTCGACCAGGACTGGGTTTGCCAGCCACTTGGAGTACTTGATCGGCCGGATGAAGCCGGCAGCGAGTAGACGCTGCACCTCCTCGGCGATGGCTCGGCGGCGCTCTTCATTGAAGGGCCATAGCGACTGCTTAACAGGTCGCGCTTTGGGGTCGGCGTTTAGCTTGTGCTCAGCGAGCTCCCTAGGGACACCGGGCATGTCAGAGGGTTTCCATGCGAAGATGTCCCTGTTCTCACGGAGGAACTCGATGAGCGCGCCTTCCTACGCTGGGCTCATGCCCGTCCCGATCGTCACCGTCTGGCTGGAGTCGCCGGGGACCAGCTCGACGGTGCGGGTGTGCGTCGTGGCCTCGAAGGTTGAGGTGTTTGCGCCCTCTGAGTTGGGCTTCTTGAGTATGGTGGGGTCATCGTTGTTGACTCTGCTCGCGTACTTGGCGAGCTCATCGGCGTGGTTGGTCTCTGCCGCGATGACGGCATCGGTGAGCTTGGCTCCTTTGGCCTCGCACTCGGCGGCCATATCGGGGTCGCCGTGGATAGTGATGACGCCACACGGCCCGGGGAGCTTCACGCGTTGTACGCGTAGTGGGGCACTGCCATGAACTTGGCGAACGCCTGGCGACGCAATGGTAGGGGCTGTCGAAGGGCACCAGCTCGAAGACGATCCGCTCGGTGCGGAAGTTTGCCGGTGTGCCGAAGGTTACGGGCAGCGTGACCTTGCCGATCGGGTATGCCTTCCGACCGGGGACGATGCCGTGGAATGTGGTGTGAGTCGTCTCGATCATTGACTGCGGGAGCCGCAGTCGCCTGAAGGTGTCGAGGTACAGGATGTTGATGGAGCTGCCGCCGTCCATCAGTGTCTTGGGGAGCCAGTAGTCACCGACCTTGGGCTTGACCACCAGGGCGACTCGTCCTGGGTACTCGATGCGTGGCGAGTGGTCTTGGCGGCTCCAGGTGATGGGCTGCTCCGACCAGTTTAGGAACTGGGGAACGTCCACCTGGGCCACCGCGTTAACGGCGACGGCGCGGGCGATGACCTTCTTCTCGCGCTTCGTGTTGAAGCCTTTGAAGGTGTGGAGCGAGCCGGCCACTTTGCTGAATTTGCCGCCGTTAGGCAGGTCGTTGTCGGGGTCCTCCCGTGCTCGCCATGCCTTCTCGATTTCCCTGAGGGTGTGGCAGTCGGCGGTGGTGTGCGTTGCGGGCTTCCCTTCCCAGCTATGGAACGCACATGGTTGGTTAAGGAGGGCCGCAGGGTCGAACCTTGGCTTGTTCTTGTAGTTGCCGCCGTCGCGGCATTGTCCTCCGTCGCGGCGGAAGCTCTTGGGCTCGCGCTGCGCGTGCCCGGCGTTGGCGACGAAGTCGACTCGCCCGTCACTGCGGCGCTTGCCGGTGAGGCGAGTGCCGCTGTAGCGTAGGTCGGATCGGCGTCCACCGTCATTGCCGCCCGTGCGGCGTTGACCTCCTGACTCGTCGTCAGTTTCCTGGTTTGGATCTTCCTCGGCGTACCATTCGGCGACCTCGAGGAGGTCGGGGATGTTGTCGAGTGTGCGGGAGTGTCGCTTGAGCTTGGCGACTAGGGGCTCGTAGCGGCACGAGGTCTTGAAGCAATGGATCGCGGTGTCCGGGTGGATGCCGACCGCGTTGTACCAAAGCTCTTGCCACCATTGGACCCAGTTGCGGGTCGACTCGCGGGGTCCCTGGACGCACCGTTCCAGGTCCTCAATAGTGTTGGCGCTGGTGTAGGAGCACTCGAAGTGCCTGACGAAGGCGTCGCGCATTTCCTCCCAGGAGTCGATACTGTCATGGGGTAGGGTGTTGATCCATTGCACGCCGTCCCTCCATCATCGGGGGAGTAGCAGGCGGCGAGCAGGTCAGTGTGGCCCGCGATCCCCATCGCCATGAGGTATGTGTCGAGCCATACGGCGGGGTCGTACGAGGATTCGTACTTTTCTATTTCTTTTGGCGCCTTGAAGTTTGGCGGATACTTCTCGCCTCGGATCATTGGTCCGAAGCACTTGGGCCCGAGTCGACTGAGCGACCCCATTGGATCGCCGTCTCGGCGATTGGTTAGGGTATGTCGCAAGTCGTCGGGCTGGCGTGCGCGCCAGCTTTGGTTGTTGATGATGTGGGTGCGGGCGTCGATGGGTTGCCCGTTGGCGGCGACAAGGTTGGTTGCTGGCCTGGGGTCGTTGGTGGAGAGTGCCGCGTTCACGGGTCGGTATTGGAGCTGCAGTGGCTCTGGTGGCGGGCAGTTGAGGGTGTTTGCCGCTGGCGTTGGAGGCCGCTCTGCTTCGAGGAACGCGAGTATACTCGTCCTTGCGTCGCCCGCTTCGTTGCTGCTCGGCCTTCGCGAAAAGGCCTTGACGTATTCGATCTGCGGGCGCCCGTTGCGGTGGCCGTGATGTTGTCGGCTGCTCGCCTGCCACGAGGTTGTCCATCGGGTGGAGAATAGTGGGAGGCCGTTTGCCCCGCCCCGTGAGGAGACTACTATCCGCGCTGGTCCTCGGAGGTGCGGTTGGGTGGAGGCGCCCATTGCGATTGATCTCGGCGGGCACTTCCTCCTGGTGGCGCGTTCTCGCAGATCGCGCGCTCGGCCACGCGGGCCGGGTCGTTTTCGTCGTCGAAGTTCAGGGCGCGCCCCTGAACGGTGGGATTCAGGCGTGACCTGATCCGCTGCTGGTGGTAGCGTGACAGCTCCTGCGCTGTCACCTGCTCGAGGCAAAAATTTTCGCCCTCGGCTTGCTCTTTGCATATCGCCTCCGCCAGTTTCAGGCGGAGTTCCTCGACCTCCGTTGCCGTGGCATTAGGAGGGATTGGGGTGGAGAACGGGTCCTCCGGCGGATCGGTGCCGGTCGCCATGTAGGTCGCGGTGTGGTGAGTGGTTCCGTCATGGGGTTCGCCGGAGTTCTCCGATCCGGAGTCGAACTCGAAGATCCCAAGGATGGAGGGATCCTCGAAGTCTCCCGCATTGGAGACCTGGGCGATGGAGCCCGCGGACGAAGCCGCGGTGATGGATCCGGCGAGTGACGCCGGGGTCGCCGAGTCGGCGTCGTCGGTGAGGGCCGCATCCTCTGCGGCCGCTGAATTTCGCCACGTTCTTTGTGGGCGAGTTGTACTCGGGCGAGGCGATGGATCGTGCGGATCGCTCTCGGAGAGCCGATCGCGGCGGCGACTTCGCGGATGCGAGCCGAATCCTCCGAGACGGCGACGTCGGTGAGGCCGACGAGGCTGATCGTGCCGATCGGCGGGATCACGCTGTCGCGTGATGTCGCGCCCGGGACGTAGCTGCTCGGCAAGATTTGGAGCATCTCGCCGATCGCTATCATGCGGCCGGTGGCGACCGTCTCGTTGATGGGCAGATTGGATCTCGCCGCAGAACACCGGCCAGACCGGCCAGGCCCCACGGTGGGCGCCACTGTCGTGGGAATGGTCACGGCAGATGCTGCAATCGGCAGCGAGTAGTAGAACGAGGGGCAAGGGCGGCCAGCCATCTGCGGTGCGAGATGAGGGCAGAGACACAGGGTTTTACCCAGGTTCGGCCCCCCGGAGGGTAAAGACCTACTCCTGCTAGATTGTATTATGGAGGTGTTACAATGGGCGAGCTCGGCGGCTAGGCGGCGAGTCGCTTGGGTGTATGAGGGAACGTGTCTCTTCTCACCCTATAGGGAGGTTTATATAGGCTCACCTCCCCTAGGGTTTACATATCTCAACCGATTCGGTTAAAGCTTCGGTAGTCGTTTAACCTAACCCGACTGGGCCTATCTACTCGCCTGGGCCTTCAGCTTCCAGTCGCTCGGTTCCTTGCTGGGCTTCGATCCACTCGCCGTTCTGCAGGCCCACTCGCCGGGTCTTGGGCCAGTCGGAAACGTCCTGCTGGGTATACCCCGGTAGGCATATCCCCATCATATACTCTAAGTGTTACGAGCAGATACCAAGCTGATCCAGGTGAAGGTCACTGGACAGCAGTAAAGAATATCCTTAAGTACTTGAGAAGGACTAAGGATGTGTTCCTAGTTTATGGAGGTGAGGATGAACTCAGTGTAAAGGGTTACACATATGCGAGTTACCTTAACGACTCATATGATTCGAAATCGCAATCAGGTTATGTGTTTGTCTTGAATGGTGGTGCTGTGAGCTGGAAAAGTTCCAAGCAAGATACGGTGACCTCCTCTTCAACAGAAGCTGAATATATTGCTGCCTCGGAGGCTATAAAGGAAGCTGTTTGGATTAGGAATTTCCTGATCGCTCTCGGTATGGTTCAGGGCGCGTCCAATCCCTTGGACGTTTATTGTGACAACAATGGAGCTATTGCACAAGCCAAGGAACCTAGACAGCACCAGAAGAACAAACATATTCGCATGCGTTACCATCAAATTCGAGAGTTCGTTGAGGATGGTAGTGTCATGATATGCAAAATACATACGGACTCAAATGTTGCTGATCCATTGACTAATCCTCTCCCGCAGCCCGCGCATGAAGCACACACAAGAGCAATTGGTATTAGATACATTTTAGATTGACTCTAGTGCAAGTGGGAGACTGAAGAAAATATGCCCTAGAGGCAATCATAGAGATGATTATATTTCATATGTATCCTTGAGTTATTGTAATGTTCCTTGAATATCCATATCAGGCAACTTGTATTGATTGGAAATTATGTGAATTGTTTGTGAAACTGTTTACTTGTATGGTTATTTAAGAGTTGTCCCTAGTCGGAGTTCATGTGAGGACACACGTGAATATTAGACTAGCACATCCATTGGTTGATGACTGTGTATCGCAAGTCATAGACATGGAGATGTCAAACCAATGATGTGGACACATGTTATGAACATGGGGTTGGACTGACCCAACTTGAGACTGGCAATTAGTTGCAGCTCTCTCTCTACACATCGTGTACGTTTTGTCCTTAGACCTGGGATTGTCGCATGTACTTGAGATGTGGATCGACCTACTTTGGGGCTATCAAACGTTGCACCGTAACTGGATAGTTATAAAGGTAGCTTTCGGGTTTGTCCTGAAGCATGCTGCAAGGCATGGTCAATCAAGATGGGATTTGCCCCTCTCTACTTGAGAGAGATATCTCTGGGCCCCTCGAGTGATCGGATCCAGAAATTCATGGCCATGCTACATAAGGTTAAGAGTTAACCTAGTAAAGGGATTCCGAGTTACGGTATCAAGAAAGAGAGGTTAGCTTGGAGATAGACCAAATATCATGAGGCAAAGGGAAACACATGTACTAAACCTTGTGATGGTTCGTCCGATATGATCTTTGTATGCGTTTAGGAGTTGGCACGTATTACTAGAGGACGCTACCAACTATTGACATAATAAGTGTATTCGTGTCATGTCTACACGTATATGAACCTATAGGGTCACATACTTAAGGGGCTGGAAGCCTAATGAGGATTAGATCCGAATTAGACCAGGCTTAGGCTACTAATGGGCTGCTAATGTAGAAGCCCACTAGGGACGCCTATATAAGAGAGGATGGGGCGAGCTGACCATGGTTAGACCTCAGACCATTCTCCTCAGCCGCCACTCCTCACGCCTGTGTCGCACGTGCGGACCTAGCAGTCCGGCGTCTGACGCTTCCATCCTGTACGTGTGGATACCTCGGAGGCGCTGCATCTGTAGCGTTTGGACGAGCCGCGCAAGGGGAGCTGCTCGTGGGACGAGAACGAGGAGGAGACGTGGAACGTCTGCACTGCCTCGACGCGCTTCATCAATTCCGCAACTGCGCGTCTAGTGGTAATCCCGTGATCTATGACAACAGTATTCCTGGTTTACGTGGTAGAAAATTTTGATTTGCGCTAGTGTAGCCTACCCGTATCCCTTCACACACTTGATATCATGCTCTTTTGTCTATGGATGTCAACGGTGTGAAATAAAGAGGGAACTTGTAAGTCCATGGAGTTTGTATTTTATGTTAGAGAAACGCATGGGTCGCTAGCCTAAGTCATGCTTAATCATGGTGGAAACTTGCAGCATCACCATAGTGAGTCATCTATGAAGCATCCTCAATAAAAAGCTATACACATGGTAAATAAAAATATTGCTGAGATGCTCATTGTCTGCTTGCCTTGTCATTTTGGTTATGGGAAAGCTCCTGTACCATGTGTAAGGGGTACCCCGTTGGCGGTTCTCAATGATATGCAAATACTTACAATGACAGGAACTTACCTGGACCCAAAATTGAGTATGCATGAGGAGTGGCCCTCATATTCAAGGGACATGAGATGGCCAACTTATATTTAGTCAAGCATATACTCCATATTTGTTCACTTTAATCTTAATCATCTCAAGATGCTTATGATATGGGCAATGAGGTCTCAAATCTAGTAAGTACCATAATCTTTTGGAAGCTCTTTATGACTTGTAATCCCTGCTACCCTCTAAGAAGGGACCTTCCTCCTAGCTACCAGCTGAGTCAGTAAACCTACTTCCTCTCTATCTCCAACAAGCTTTTGAGTTGTTGTGTTTCAAGCATTCATATGGTGATTTATTCAATCATGTTCTTTATCTTCCTTGTTTGCACAAAACTCTTATCTATTGAGTATTATTTTGAAAGCCTTCACTTGTGTTTTGAGGAAAGAGTGCTCCTGTTTTGAAACCTTTAACAAAAGCCTTTGTGAAACTGTTTGCCAGGTGTTCTCTGACCAAGAACAAGTTTGCCAATTCCAATTATGATTTATATTCATGCATATCTATTGTGACTGCTGTATTTGGTTGCAAGCTAAGTTATATAATGGTGAGTTGTTTTCTTCTATGAGTTGTGCAATGGTAAGTGTGATGCTTCTTGTTCGTATTATTTTTATCGACACTTCACTCCATAAACCCGTGGACATGTTTACCGAGCTCAGTCTTCGCTTGGGGACAAGCAAAGTCTAATCTTGGAGTTGATACGCCCAATTTTCATCACCATTCTATATCATAATTTACCTCTATTCATTGGTATTTGTCTTATTATGAGGTATTACTATGGCTTTTCATCTAATTATGCATGTTGGATGATTCCTGGAGGATGGACTGCCGGAGTTTGGATTCTGATGGAAAAGAAGGCGTTTCGGTGCAATTTCGCGAAGATTAGAAAAATATGAAAACATATTATTTTACCAGAAGATGAAG
The DNA here is from genome assembly GCA_030063025.1 of Avena longiglumis. NCBI lineage: Eukaryota > Viridiplantae > Streptophyta > Magnoliopsida > Poales > Poaceae > Avena > Avena longiglumis. Next base: position 590,897,570 of record CP125973.1, on the reverse strand, counting down.
GAAGCCAGAAGGAGGGACGGAGATGGGCCTCAGGGGGTCCACACCCCCTAGGCACGGGACCACCTGACCCTGCGCCTAGGGCAGGTGTGGCCCACATGCTCGGCCTCCGACTCTGCCCCTTCGCCTATATCTTCCATTCGGAACCCTAATTCAAGGGGAGCGACCACAGATAGATTTCCGCCACCTCTGGGAGGCGGAAAACACCAAGAGAGAAAGATCTCTCCGTCAGATAGATTTTTATCGGGGGAATTCCTTCCCCGAGAGGGGAGACCGTCGCCATCAACACCGTCATCAAGCTAGGATTCATCGGGATCATCATCATCACCATCATCCACACCATCATCTTGAAGGGAATATGCCCTGAGAGGCAATAATAAAGTGTTTATTATGTGTATTCCAAGTATATGATAGATGTTTATTTTGCATGCTATAATTGTATTAATACGGAAACATTAATACATGTGTGTTTAATAAACAAACAGAAAGTTCCTAGTTATGCCTCTCTCATAAACTAGCTCGTTGATTAACAAGATGATCATGGTTTCATGATCATGGACATTGGATGTTGTTAATAACGGGATCACAACATTAGTGTAATGGTGTGATGAACATTCATCCGAAGTATAGCATTACGATCAAAGTCATTGAGTTTATATTGCTATAACAACTTACGAAGTGATCCTAATCCTTAGACCATGAGATCATGTTAATCACTAACACCGGAAGAGTTTCTTGATAACATCAAACGTCACACCGTAATAGGGTGATTATAAAGATGGATTCAGAACTAATAAAGTGTTATGTTGAGACTCATGGATCGAGAGTGGAATTTGTTCATCCTGATGACGGATAGATATACTCTGGGCCCTCTCGGTGATATCACATTGATTAGCTTGCAAGCAAATGATTTGATCACTAGAATGTTATATCACGGGAACGAGAAAAGAGTGCATGAAGAACGAGATCAAACTAGGTATGGAGATACGGATCGAATCTCGGACATGTAATATATCGTGAAACAAAGGGATTAAGATACTAGCGTAAAAGGTTCCGACGATCACAAGAAAGTCATCGTTGAATGTGTGGGAGTCAGTATGGGTCTCCAGATCCCGCTTCTGATTATTGATCCGAGAGGTGTCTCGATCATGTCCGCATTATTCACGAACCGTAGGGTGACACACTTAAGAGACACCGACACCCAATTGGAGCAAAAGTTTCATGCCGAAAGAATGAACAAGCGCAGGAATTTATTTCACTAGATAGCAAAACAGGTTTTCGGGTGAAATTGCATAAAGTGGTTATGCATGTGAAATAGAATTCTATCAAGGGGTTATTTGTGAATGTTTTTCATTAAAGTAATTGACAAAATTCTGAATAAAATAAAAGAGTTTTATTTAATAAGAGTTTGCATTAAATTTGGTGGAAATTTAATGGGAATTTGAGTGGGTTTTTGAGTGGAGAAAATTGAAGGGACATTTTGTGAGTGGAGTGTCCACCCACATGAATGAGGGAGAGGTGGGGGCACCCTCCATGGCCAACGGCCATGCCCCCTTGGGCTGCCCCCCTCCCCTATAAAAGGAGCCCCTCCTTTCACTTCTCACTCACACCTCCTCGTGAAGGATCTCTCTCCCCCTCTATAATTTATCCCCCATGGTCTTGGACTAGCGAGATACATGTTCACGGTGGCTATTCGGCAAGAAAGAGTTGTGCTTCCGCTGCATCGCTGGAGCGAGGAGGAGGAGGTTGCTCGGTGCCTCGAACGTGTGTGCGAGCACGGATGCGCTGCTGATTTGCGGCGCTAGGACTTCCTCTCGATCTTGAGATCGACAAGAGATCGTCTACATCAACCATGAGTTGAACTCGTTAAGCTTTGTCGGTCTTCAAGGGTATGTTCTCTACGGATATACATCCGCCTGTTGCTTGTATCTAATAGATAGATCTTGGTACATAGTTCACATCGTAGGAATTTTTTTGTTTTCTATGCTGCGAACCCTACACATCTCCACCAGCACCATCATCACCACTCCGTCCTGCTGTAACAATTGTGTTGGATATTGCTTTAGTTCTTAGGGGAAACTTTCCTTGTGTTAATTACTATTGTAGTTGATGCTTGTGAGTGGAACCATTGGATTATTGTTTATGTTCAGATTGTTATCCATTATCATATCATCTTTGATCTTGATCCATATGATGTCTTGTGAGTAGTTCGTTTAGTTTTTAAGGACATGGGAGAAGTCATGTTGTTAGTAGTGAATCTGTGATGAGTTATTATTCAATGATTTAGTATTTAAGTTGTGGTGCTATTCTTCTAGTGGTGTCATGTGAACGCCGACTACATGATACTTCACCATTTATGGTCCTAGGGGAATTCATTGTGTATTTGGCTACTAATCACGGGGTTGCCGGAGTGACAGAAACCTGAACCCCCGTTAGGACACCTTTGCACAAGGGAGTGTAGGATCTCAGAGTTTAAGGTTGTGGTTAGATTTATATCTTAATTACTTTCATGTAGTTACGGATGTTTGCAGGGGTTTAATCACAAGTATGGATTAGTCCTAGGAAGGGCAGTATGTTAGCACAGCTTTACCCACACAACACTTACAAACACCAGAGAAGAATACTCAACTATTTGAAGCGAAAGCACTTGACAGAATTCCCATGTGTCCTCAAGAATGTTTGGTCCTTATAAGTATTTTCACTGGCTTGTCCTTTGCTAAGAAAGGATTGGACCACTTTCTCCGTTTGTTCGTTACTTCTGTTACTTGCTCTTTGTTTTGTTGCTTTGTCAGCAAACCACTAAAAATCCGTTTGCTAAGTATTCAAAGGGATTTCCTACTTCATACCACTGTTCAGCACCTTCTGCTCCTTGTTGGGATCGACACTCCTATTTTCGAAAGTACTACGATACACCCCATATACTTGTGGGTCATCACGTGTGCATATGTGATCGTGTCTTCTTGATTTTGGCTATTTGGCAAGGCCATCTAGATTACCTCAGGATACAACTAACAAGCTTGAGATATTTGTGTCGTACATGATCTTATTTATAGTACCCCTATATGCACACTTTGCTTAACTTGCGCTGCACGGAATAACATACAAACAAACAAAATTGCTTGGACCCTTATGACATGCATAAGGTTTGTCCGCGCTTGAAACTCACTATTGTTACATTCTGACATGCTCTCAGTAGTTAGTTTTTTTACAGATGGTTAATCCGGATCAGCAGAAATGCATCTCGTAAGCTTATTTTACACGTATCTCAATGAATTGTACCAGACACTATCCACATGGGGCGCAACTATCCCCCTTGGCATCAGACTATTAACCTAAAATTTTACACCAAGAAACTAGTTGTGTTATTCTTGTCAAGTCCATAACTAGATAAGATGGAATTGCTATATAAATTAGACCCAAGATCTTAACACCAAACAATAGGCATTTTTAACAACAAATTAGTGACTGAAAAAGATGTCTCTGTTAGATTGTGCTTGGTTGCCTCTTATACATTCAGCTAAGCAGATTATGATGGTCATTGAGTATTTTATAAACTATCTATCTCTGAATATTTTCATGTGTTTAGTCTTTTGCTAGTAAAGTATCAGAACTGATGAGCAAATATCCATGTTATTTGGAACTAGTGATATAAATGCAATGTATGTCTTGTTATTTTAGTGCTATAAATGCAGATATCCTTGTTATTTGGAGTACATGATCCGCTAGTGTACACGATCTTCTTACAGAAATATTCTTGTTACATGATTTGAATTTTGTTCTGGTTAGTTGTTTACATAGTTTCATAGCAGTACTGATTCTACCATGAGGTAACTAATTAAAATACACCATGATCAACATAGATGTGCATGATCACATTTGAGGGTGACAACAATGTTCTAATGCGGCAAGTTTTTTTCCTCTCATAGTTCCTGAATGTGTTCTACTCCAGATAGTATCTAGACAACTGAATTTATTCCTAATAGTCACTGATAGCTACAATACTCCACTGCATATTTATAGACATACATAAGAGGCAATGTTCTCACTCTTTGTCTCTCTATGAGCAAGTACAATAAGGTCCGGTCAGCAAGCTATAGGACTTAAAATAGTATATTTGTTCGTAGTTGGATGAGAGAGGAGAGGAGAGAGAAGTGGAGTGGGATCTTAGTTAAGCGCCAGTTGCAGCACGTGCTCCTAGGCACAATCTGAGAGTGTAAAGTGGGCTATATATATAAATTAATATATTTTTATCTCTAACTATTGTACATGTTGGCTATTGGAATGACTCTATATGACATGGACATAACTTATAGCCAACAGTTAGCTCTACTATTGTCCTTGCTCTATGTGCAATTCTCAAGTTAATGTGCATTTCCTTGCATTGAACATGATGGAACTAAGCATTCAAGGCAGCGAAGCGGAGCTTACCAGATGGACGGGGCAGAGCTCGAAGGGACTATTCCCGCAGTACATCCTGATGGCCCACAAACCCTCCGCGTCGGGCAGGCATCCCACGGCCCCGCTCTCTAGGAGGCAAACAACGCCACCACCACCCAGAAGTTTGCCCCTCCGATGAGCATGGCCGCCGCGACCGTGGTCACGGCCACATCAGGAAGGAGACCGCGAGCGAGGACCGTGCCGCCACCGCCAGCCCGCGCATGCCTCCTGAGCCCGACCTCATCGCTCACCGCCCAACCATGCCCAGCCCGTCGCCGTCGCTGCCGACATCCACCACCTGATACGCATCGTGGATCATCGATCTGGATCATATGGGCATGACGGGAGATGGGGTTCGAGAGAGAGGGTGAGGGCCAGTGGCGGGCGTAACTTGATGGGGGAATACCAATCAGGGTATACCCATGAAGAGGAACTGGCCGATCCCAGAGCGGGTCGACTCGCCGAATACGGCGACTGGCGCATACTGGACCCAGGCGACTGTCGCCGACTGGAGGCCCAATGTATCGACTCCAATAGAAAACCCACCGAAATACTTTTAAACCCTAACTGGCTGCATATATAAAGCCACCAGGGGCACCCCCACGGGGCATCCTCCCTCAGGTCATATTGCATCTTCTCCCACATTGGACTAGATCTAGTCTCTCCCTCCGCCTACGACGGCTCCCATGTAAACCAATCTATGATCATATACTGGATTGATAGCAGGACGTAGCGATCCTCCACCGAGGGGACGTGAACCTGGGTATATCGTGTGCCAACCTCGCTCTCGGATTCTCCTACATCGCCTTGCTCCCTCTACGTAAGCTACCCCCAGTAGCATCTGCCGTGCAATACCACGACATAACTTGCAGGTGGTGGAGGTGCAGATAGCGGAGGCCGCCCTGAGCGAAGGTGGTGGTGATCGGCCGCCGCGACGCATGTGGTGGGGGATGTTGAATCGTGGGGAGTGTGTGTGGCGTGGGGAGGGAGGGAGAAAGAGGATATCGAGATGAGAGAAGGGTCCAGGGGAGTGGTGGGTCAGCAGAGTGGGCACACGATTCGGGATTGCGGTAGTTAGCCTAGATACTGCGTGTGCCAGGGGAAGTGGCATACCGCCAGCGCATGGGCTTGAGTGTGCGCCAGGGGTAGGTGCACAATGAGGACATGGATGGTTGCGGTTTAGCGCCGGGGCATTTGTTTAGCGTCGGGACACCAAAATAGCAGGGCGCCGGCGGTAGTTAACCACGGCACACCTAAAATTTGATGCACCAGTGATAGTCTGTTTTCTATAGGCGTTTTCGTAGTAGTGCTACAGTGTGTGGAGTTTCGATTCCTATTTATGTATGTGTGTACTTGGCTGGATCAACAAGGGACCTTATTACCAAACATGAATGACATCATAATCTTTGGATCGGTCCTCCACCACGATAGACGATTTACAATTCTCATTCTGATAGGTAATTTATCCTTTTGTTTTTCACAGACAATTAGACTTAAGTTAGCTGTGTGCATTCTAGTTATGCAAAGACCAGGTATAATGTTTTATTTTTCAAAAGTAACAAAGTCCTTAATAAGAAAAATATAGCGCAGCGCATCCAAGAAGTTAAGTTCACTCAAAGAGTGACAATATAGGATGTCGACTGCCTGGTCTTTTGCTCCGGTCGAATAGGTAGGAAAAGACGACGCATGTGCTATCACTGCGGCTTTTGCGGGTGCTTTGGCCGTAGTGGGAGACAGTGTGATATATTCGCTGGGAATCGTGTTAAAAGGTGTTGGCTTCATCGATCTGCCAAAATGAGACCCAAATCTTATATTAGCTTCATCGATCTGCTTAAGTGTCTTCTTCTTCTTCTTCTTCTTCTTCTTCTAAAAGTGCATACTAGCTAGCTACCACGAGAGAGAGAGAGAGATCAGTGCTCTTCTCGCTCTATTTTCAGGAAAAAGTTCCACGCGGCGATCAAGGAGATGAAACGCCGGAGCAGATCGTGTCCGGAGCCATGGTGTTGGATGGCGGCGTTCTCTGCAGTCAAGCACCATGATGGCCGCCTCCTTCTCGGCGGTGCCAAGGAGGGGGAGCTGCGTCAGGGAACCCTGCTTCTTCGCGAGGATGAACGGCGGCTCGTCCTCCGCGACGAGGAACGGGTCGCCATCGATGTGCGCGTGCTCCGTAGAGGGGAGCGTATTTCCAGCAATTCGGAGCTGGATCTCCCGGAGCACAAGGTCTTGGTGGGGGAGATGCTACCGCTAGAGGAGGAGAGCTACTCTCAGGCGCTGAGGTATATATGTTTTTACCTATATCGATTTTTAAGGCACAGCTAGTTAGGATCGAGGCTACTTTCTTCTACTCCGTAGATAGATGATCGAATTCCCGGAAGGAGATTTAAGACCATGTTAGAGAGAGCAACCTCAAGTTCCTTGGGCAGCAGCTATCTCCGGAGGCCAATTTTGCCACGTCCGTGCCATCGTCTAGCTAGTATCTACTGTCTAGTATAGAGTGCTCTCGTTCGATGGAGACCTTGGTCACATTGATATACCATCCTAACTGTCTTCCTGAGTAAACTATTCCTAGACATCTGAAGTTGCCCAGAAGATCTTCTCTTTATCTTGACATGCTTCTGAATTTTCAAAAAAGATGTCTTTGCATAAATATTCGTTGATGGCCTATGTTCACCGATATCAGGTATCCCACGATTGCTTGGTACATTTTTTTTTTTAGCGGCACAACGGGGGGCGTGTCTTGCCGTGCCGCAGTATCCACACGAACACCTTGACCTTAAGGGGCGCATATCCCGCCCAGTTCAGATCATGCAGAGGAGTGATGCAGCCGGAACTCTTCAGGATCTTGTACACTGCTCCGGTACCAAAGCTACCGTCACCCCCCATGCCAAGGACTTCTCATCCTCCGCGGCGGAGCCGCACGTGGCAAGATGATCAAGAGCACCATGAATTAGGCGCAGTTCCGGCCGCGGGCTCGGAGATTCTGTCGTGCGTACGGAGCACCAGGGCACGCCCGGCGAGCGCATCGGCCACAGTCCCAGCAGGACGAACCATGTGAGAGTATGCAGCTGGTAACGCGGTCGAGAGCGCGCCCAACAAAGTCCAATTGTCGGCCCAGAGGTCAACTGAAAGACCGTGCCCCACCCGGACATATGTGATGGCTCGGTACAGCGGCATCAGCGAGGCGAACACCTTCCAGGTGGGAGTCGGGGGGCCGGGTGGGCGCATAGGTATGCAGAACGGACCCAATCCGCCCACAGCGTGCGTTGTCCGGAGAGGACTACGTGCAGTTTCTTGAGAAGAAGGCACGTATTACAGAGAGCAAGGTCGACGACGCCCAGCCCGCCCTCCGATCGCAAGCGGCAGACAACATCCCACGAGACCTGGCATGCGCCGCCAGAGCAGGACGACGTTGCGCTCCAGATCATGCCGCCCCGGGGACGGTCCATCTTGGCAATGGTCCCCTTGGACAACTGCATCACCGACATGGCAAAAGAGGGCAGCGCCAAGAGGACGGACTTTGAAAGGGTCAGCCTAGCGCCAAGGGAGGTGGGGCGGATCTGCCACACGGGGATGCAATACTCAATTTTTGTGGCCAGGTAGTCCATTGCAGACACCGGAAGCTTCTTGTCAGACAGCGGGAGCCCCAAGTATGTTTGGGGGAACGAAGAGACAGGGCAGCCCAGAATGGAGGCCAAGCAGGCAGCCTCGGCGGCAGGCACCCCGATGGGAACAAAGGCGCTCTTATGGAAGTTGATGACGAGGCCGATTGCATCCGAGAACTCACGGAGTAAGCCACGGATGCGGCAGAGCTGGCCGGGGTCGGCGCGTACCAACAGCAGAGTGTCATCCGCATATTGCACGACAGGGCATGGCAGATCGTCCACAAGGGGATGAAAAAGCCTATGCTCAGCTGCGTCCTTCAAGATCATCTGGCGCAAGAGGTCAACGACAATAAGGAAGAGGTACGGTGAGAGGGGATCCCCCTGACGCAGCCCATTCTTGCAGTTGATCTACCGCCCAGGCACCCCATTGAGCAGCACTGCAGCCTTGCCGGTCTCAAGGAGGACACAGACCCAGGAACACCACCGATCACCGAAACCACGCGCTCGAAGAATGGCCCCCCAGAGCATCCCAATTGACGGGGTCGAATGCTTTGCGGAAATCCAGTTTGAGGGCAATAGCAGGCACCCCTCGGACGTGGCAGCATTGAACAAGGTCAGCCGCATACAAGAAGCTGTCCGTGATGCACCTCCCCCTGACGAATCCAGTCTGCTCGTACGCGACCAACTCTTCAATGAATCGCTGGAGGCGGGTTGTCAGGATCCTTGTGAGCAGATTCACCATGCAATTTTGGAGGGAGATGGGGTGGAATCCATCCGCGGTGACCACATCCTGAGACTTGGGAAGAAGGGAAATGTATGCACGGTTCTGACCGTCGAGATGCGCACGGTAGTGGTAGAACTCCTCGAGAACCGCCATCAGGTCGGGCGACACCGTGGACCAGAAGCAGCGGAAAAAAGCAGGCCTGAACCCGTCGGGGCTGGGGCTAGTATCTAGCCGCATCGCCCACAACGCATCCTTGAGCTCATCAACGGTGAAAGGCTCCTCCAGCTCCGAGAGCCTGGCCACGCGATCGAGTAGAGAACCGGGGTGGCGCCGCCAAACGGGCGGGGGAGGAGGTTCACCCAGCAGGCCCGATTAGAATTCACCTAGGATGCGCTCTTTCCCAGCATGGCACGTGACAGGCACCCCCCCTAGAGTGGAGGACCTTGATCTGGTTCCGGCACAGCCTCGCCGACGCGCCAGCGTGGAAAAAAAAGGCGGTGTTGTCGTCGCCAAGTTTACAGAGCTTGAACGAGAAGCGTTGTTTCCAGTACACATCCAGCTCCTTGTCATGGCGCGTATCATGGGAGCCGGGCCATCACCGGAACAGCAGCTACCGCCTCGTCCACGTCCACGGACAGAGTTGACATCGGTGGGGGCGCGAGCAAGGAAGGGCAGTCACCCAAATCGTGGCAGAGGGGAGGCCACGCGCAGAAGCATCAGCCGTGTTGCAGACCGCGACTCGGAGACGATTTCGAACGCGACGGGAGAACACCTCGCCGGGGTTGCGCGACGGGAAGCCCCGCGAGGCACGCGGCCCAGCCGGCGAGGAGAGGATATAGCGGGGAAGGCGGCGCACGCGGGGGGATGGGAGCAGGGTCACAGGCAGACGCCGCGGCGTGCGGCAAGGGCGTGCAGCCGTAGGACACGTACCGGAGGGCAGGGGGGGAGGAGTGCGCGCGCGGCGAGACAGTGGCGCCCCGACCACGGAGCGTGGAGGGAACGGGCGGGTGGCAGCTAGCTAGGCGACGGCAGCGGCGGCGAGCTCCTCCGGGAGAGCGAGAGCGATCCATGCATCTCCCCTTTTTCTATTTCCATATATAGCCACCATTTAACTTTCATGAAATCCAGATGAACCTTTGTGGCCTTCTAGCTTGGTCCATTTAATTTGTTAACCCGGTTAGTTTTGGAAACCTCATTTATGGCTGAGAAGAAAGACCTTTTTCTCTAGGTAAGGGTGGTTGGGGTGATGATGCCGTTGAATCAGTTTCACCTTCCCTCTTTCATAACTCATAGGCATGGGAGTTCTAGACATGTTCAAGTTGTGAATTCTCAACTTGATTGTCGTATAATTTTTTTTATGGCCTGAAAATAGAATATGAAAATGGTGAAAGGTCATACTAAAAGTAAAATAAATTAGCAATCCAGAGAAGATAGAGCACAACAAATAAAATTAACAAGCCCTATTGTGTTGGGGACACTAGCTAGTTTCTTGTGTAACAATGGATCTTGATAAAATGCAGTCTATAAAAAATTGACAAGGAAGTGGAAAAGCAAAGATTAATCTGTCAGGAACCCAGACATCACATCAAGACTCTAGAGTTGTAGTATTACTTGTTAGTTGGGTGTAGTGGAGTTTCCTCGTAATAATCTAACCAACATCTACTGCATACTAGATGAAAATAACATGAAAATGGGACAAACATCATAGGCACAACACGTCTAGAGGTTCATATACTAAACCATAATACTAGAGAAAATGAACATTTTCAACAATCACCATATTTGGCAGTAGATAGCAAATACTCCGGTATCACATAAACATAACCGGACCTAACATTTAGAGAAACGATAACATAAATCACATGATAGAAAATTAGCAAAGAACATGCAGACGAAATAACTAAAAGAACACATGGTGCGAATAAACCAATTCATTGTATTACATTGTGCAACCTGCCAACACCTCTTCATAAAGCCCATTGAGAATCCTACTCGACCATACAATAGTTATGAATCAGTATGCCCACTTGTCTACCAAAATCCCTAATAACATAGGAGATTACATGTTCTACAAAAAGATTACTAGGTCGTCAGGATGGGAATTATTTATGATAATAAAGTTGATACTTCAATATAGATACAAATGCAAGACTTATACCAGGTGAAGGACTGCCATTACAACAGATGGATTTCACCAAATTTCAGCTCGAGGGAAACAAGAAATAGGGAGACCAGAGACAGACCTGGGGCGTGCAAAATTTCTTTCAATAAACTGGACAGATGCTGAGAGGATAGCGCAAAGTTTGTTGCCTCCTCGCCCTCGCCACTGCCACGACACAGAGCACCCATCTCTTCTCCTCCTTGGCCACTGACGGCAACTTCCGCTTCCACCGACCCCAAGCCTCCAACAACCTTTCAGCGTTAGGATCTTCCATGTCCCCCACAGCCTTAGCTCCGACACCCTTCGCCTCCACCAACTACGGTGCTCTCGCGCTAGTGGTGATGTGTGAGACCAAGATGTGACATGTTTTCGATGTGGGAGTTCGGTTTGGTAGGTTTCGCTAGTTCCAACCCATCTCAAACCGGCTCTAAACTATTATTGCCATTTGGATGATTTAACCAGGCGAACCCGGTATAAACTGCTTAATTGGTGCACCGTGGTTTGGCCGGTTTGAAACCAAACAACACCTAGATTTAATCAAATCTATAACAAAACTTGCCCCCTATAGGGACTCCGGTAGATGCGTCTGAGTTCGACCATGATTGAACATTTTGACGCATTTTGAGTCCTTTTCTCGGAAGGAATGTCAAAGTCTGTAATAAATAAAAGAGATATGATCGTATGATAGAACCAACAACCAATGAAAAAACAACACGCTATTTGTGCTATTTAGCGCGCTATTGCATATATGGAGAGTCCAAGCTAAAAGTTTCATATTTTTACCCAATGTGGCACTATTTGTAAAATATCATGCCATATCACGCTAAAACATCATAGAGTTAGCACTATTTCAAATATTGCACCAATTTACTTTGATGGCGGGTGTAGAGTAAGCGAGCATATATGATGAAGGGCGGACATATGATGCAAATATTGATTGTTAGATATAACTGATCGGTGAACATCTATCTATTTTACTATATCCTTTATTCTTGATGAAATCCTTCATTTTCGAGCTATTTCTCAAAACGCCATTTTCACATATAGCATGCTACTACCACGCTATAGCGTGTATTGCTTCTAGAGAAGTGTCGCATTAAAAGAAATAGGCTATTTTTTCCATTGCCAATATGACACACAATCGGCAAAATCAATCTACTACTTCTACCTTTTACATATCTGGCTGTAGCTTTCTATTTATCATTCTTGGGCGTTCTTCTTGTTGGAATCCACGAGGTCCTAGGGAAGCATATAGCCACACACACGTCTAGACGGGGTCTATCCCAGGCGTGTGGGAGACCCTGGTACAAAGTTTTTACAGTGGTGTATCTCGCGTATCACGCTCATTGTCGATCGAGGGTACATGGTGAAATGTTTTTTGCTTGAACACACTTTCTAGTGACTACGTACGGGAAGATCATCATATCTGATGACAAAATCCTTAGCCCGTAGGGATTAGCGCTGGTAACAACAACAGGACATATACCAATATTGATGATATATTGGAGGAACAATACCAAGCTTACGAGGCATTAAAAAATGTGTGAAGAGGAAGATCTACATGAGTTCCTAGGAAACTTCAACAAGGACCATCAAGGAAACCTTCCTCTTCTATGAGTAATCAAAATCCCTCTTCCATGCCACAAGCTAGTTGAGACTTTTGTGAGTATTGTTTTTTATCCTCAACAATTAGTTCAGATCCAATGCCATGTTTATGAAGGTGCGGATCATGTGTAAGATCTACTAATCCCTCTGTCCATAAATAAGTGACTTAGATTTGTCTAGATTCACATGTATCTAGAGTCACTTTTTTTCTGGGTACTAGAGATAGGGAAAAAAGAACCTAGGAAAAACATGCTCAAGACCTTTGATGGTAAGGTTGGTCAAAGTGCTAATTTCAGAAAAAAACAGAATCTAACTTTGGTTGGTGCGAGGGGGGAGAAACATCCACAAATCCCACTATTTTTTTTTGTTGGATTCCTATCCTAGGCAAACTAATTATCTTGTGACACTAGCCCTATCACAAGCATGCCTTGTTCGGTAGTACCACGGAAGCATGTTGCAACTTCATTAGACACAACCGCGCCTCTAATTTTCAGTTGGTAGATCCTGTGGCCAATGTTTATGATACACATATACCATCACCACAAGGAAATTCGTCTAACCAGGACGAATATATGGGTAAGTTTAGGGCAGAGTGGAATAGGGTGTTTCATCCAAACTTTTGAACTGAGCCGAAGTGGAGAACCCAAATGTATCAAAAATCATATCTGGCATACTATGATGCCATCCCATGCCTCCAAGGGTTTAAGATCACTGATTTCCACGTTCAGTGAGGTGTATGACAAAACAACATGGGAACACGTTAGACAATATCTAGGACACACACCGAAATGTCATTATAGTAGATCTCGTGAACACAATGAAATCAAATTGTGCACCACAACTAAAGGATATGTCTACGTTTTGATGAGGAACAATGACCTCAATTATTCCAGTGTCTGCCATTCATAGGGAAAATGATAGGTACTGAAGAGTGGAGAAATGGTAAATTAAACTTTTTAGACGCCTTTTTTGACGAGTAGAATAATTTTCTTTCTATTGGTGTTTTTTGTTCTTATCCTGGAGATCTTGTGTGACAAGTTCCTGTTTGGGTTGAGTCTAAAACTAACTTTGGGTTTCTGCGAGCGTTTGTCTTTGTTCCTAGAGCTTTAGAATTTGGCCACTGTTGATGTATTGCCTCCGAGCTAACTTTTACTTTTATTTTGTTCTTCTATGCTTCTATTGTGTAGTAATCCCACAAGACATGTTAGTATTTATATATAAGCAGAACCACTTGGCCTTTCCTCTAAAAAATTAGCCCAAATCTTTGTCTAGCAACTATGCTCCATATTTGTACATGCATCAACATGGTATTATCTTTGTATTAGTAACTACTTTTTCTAGCCCATAGTTCCAGAAGATCAATATGCCTGAGTTGTAGAGGAAAAAATACAAATAGGTAGATATTAGCTTTGTTTTCTAATCCTATAGTTTTATGTGGAGAAGAGAACACATGCTTATTTATTATGGTTGGATCAAAGGACGATCATGCTATGACTCAAATAAATGTGAAGTGTTCGAAAATAAGACACAATCTTCTCGAATATGCTTTTATCTCGGGGAGGGAGGAGGTGGGAGCGGGAGAAACATTTAAATTTTCTTTATCTATGTTTGGGAATAATATCATGTAGATGAACTTGGATTATAGTCTGTCCCCTATTTTGTTAGCCATTAACACTAAAATCCACAATAGGTGTGATGTTTCCTTTCACTTACTCAAAATATTTTTTTTTTGGCATCAGAAGCACTAGCATGGAAGAGAAGGCACATGCGAGTCCAAATAAGCTGCCATACAAATTGTTAAAACATATTACAAATAATTTTCACGATGAGCGATTCCTTGGGAGTGGTACATTCGGAAAAGTTTACAAGGTATGGAAAATATCATATTTGTCTTTAATCTAAGTTTCATACATGGATTTTGCACATCACACATATTTCATATAAAAAATTAGGACACATTATCGCCACTTCATATGTTTATTACAATTTCATTAGAGAACACTTTGTAATGCATAAAAAGGAAGATCTATATTGAAGGCGGCCATAGAGTGAAAATAATCTTGTAGTTTGAACATTTATACATCATGATCAATGCTACATAAAAAGAAGAGGATCAGAGTACTAACATGAGATGCTAGACAGGGTGTGCATGAAAATGGTGAAGTGATTGCCGTGAAGGTGCTACATCAGATTTCAGGACCAGATGATAAGGAATTTTACAAAGAGTTCGAGAATCTTAGGGGGCTCAAGCATCCAAATATTGTGGAGTTAGTGGGATTTTGCAATGAATCAGAGGAAGAACTCGTGGTGTTTGAAGGGAGACAAGTTACTGCTGAACGTTTGCATATGGCCCTCTGCTTTGAGTATGTACACAACGGCAGCCTTCAAAAGTGCATTTCTGGTAATTAAGTCAATACACTCCTCCACTCGTACATTAATATTTAGCACGTGAACAATTATTATTTACATTACATTTTTTAGTGTTCTTGTTTACTTTCCCTTTGTTGTAGATGCAAGTATGGGACTTAATTGGCACACACGTTACACTATAATCAAAGGGATATGCGAGGGCTTAAAGTATCTTCGTGAGGGGCTCGAGTATCCCGTAATGCATTTTGACTTAAAACCTGATAATATATTGCTTGATAAAAATATGGTACCAAAAATCGCAGATTTTGGTTTAGCAAAGCTATTCGGAGAAGAAAACACATCAAGGACGATGAATTCTGTCGGTACATGGTAAGTATTCTATCTAGCACATGGGTGTAGGTAAATTTGGAAGGTTTTCCATAAGGTTTATTTTTGTATTTTGATTCTTTAATTTGCAGATGGATTTCATTACCACAAGGAAAATATTGAAATTCACCTATGGTTACTGAACTAGGCCGTATCACTATCTTATATCATTTTTTTAAAAAACACACAAACCATGATAAAACCCTAGGGTGAAAACTATGAGTTCAATATTCTATAGGGTGTATCCCTATTAGCTGGTAAAGTTGAATTTATTTTATACCCTTGGTACAATGGTATAATAAGTATCATGAAGGAGAACCCCAATTAAGATACATTGAAATCCTCAATTTTAGTTGCTTTGTATATATATGTTGCTTTGAAATGTATTTCATTTCTAAAAGTGATTAGTGAGAAGTAAAGGTTTATTAAATGTTGCACTCATTTATTCAGGCTTTCTCTTCGAGAACTAGTCGCTTTTTTTTGGCAAAACTTAGTAATGTTTATAATGTGTTGGATGCATCTACTAGATGTAAAATCCTTTTATAATGATATTGTTTGTATATTTTGTTGTGTCTCTTGAGTGCACTATGTAACAACTTGTACCATACATGATTACATGCAGTGGATATTGGCCACCGGAATATGTAAAGCATCAAATAATATCAAAAGAGTTTGACATATTTAGTCTGGGTGTTATCATTGTAAAGATAATTACCGGACATGATGGCTACAATCGTGTTGCTGACATTCCTACCCACAAATTTGTTAAGCAAGTAAGAACATATTTGTCTATGTATGGATATCAACCATCCCTATTCAGTAATTGTAGTGAACTTTCTTTAATCTACCATTCTAATTTTTGTACCGATATTGGAGGTATGTGAAAATTGGAGGAAAAGGCTACGTCGAACATGGAGTCACTCGTCACTAGAAGTATTATGCAAGCAAGTAAAGAGATGCATTGAGTTAGCACTAGAGTGCTTGAAGTCAAACAGGCAAGAAAGACCTATTATACAAGATATTATTTATAGTTTGAAGGAAACAGAAACAATGATAGGTGACAGAGGACTGCAGATAGAACAGGTACCATGATGTGACACATATGTCTATATTAGAAATTATGGTATATGCTATTACAATTAAATTTGTGATATGCACTGGTCCATGAGGAGTGTCTATAAAAACCACAAATTACTTTGCAAAGCTAACTAGTCAGATCGACAAGCGCACCTCAATGATTTGAATGTGTTTTATTTTTTGTTCCCACTCAGCTTTTGTGAATTTCTCATACCAATTCTAATAATTCCCTCTCACAAATAATTGATCAGTTTGTCCTTAAATCATTATATTTTGACATCTAATATAATCAACCATAATTAACTTGTCTTGGATCGAGTCTCTTCGTTAAGTTAGTGTTGAAGTAATCGTATAACTTTAATATTTTATTGGTAAACTATCGTTGTCCAGATATGTAGTGTGTTTTACTTTCAGTCTGCTATGCACAATCTCAACGTCAATTTTTTCTATCTTGTTACACTTAAAAAGTACTCCCTCCATTCATACAATTTCATTCCAACCTACTAACTGCTATTGTTGTAAGAACACATTATCTTACGGGAGGGGGGAATTAGCAAAAGAAGTGAGTCTAGCTCACTTGGTTAACGGGATTCCAGTCCTCACTGTTGTTATTTTAACATCTCTTCCACTTTCCTTGTCCACATGATTTTTATGGATGCTATAGGCCAAAGTTACAAAATTTTGACTACACGCATATACAATTTTCATAGTAGTGGTCAAAGTTTTAGAGGGTTCACTACACGCCATATATTTCTGAACAGATAGAGTATATAATAATTGCAACAAGAGCACCAGCTCAGATATCTTTGTTATATTTATCCTTGTTTTTTATATTTTATATAGTTCTATAAAGAAAATGATGGAGAACTCACCATTTTCTCCGAGAGTAGCAGGAACAACTCCAGGCCTACTTCTTCAGGTTAGCACTACTTTTAGCAAATACTTGCAACAAAAAAGGTACCGTGGTACTTAATCTGACTTCGTACTTCCACTTCATAATTAGCTCTTCTAATTTTGCATGCCATGGTTCCGGGATGAAAAGGCTGTAATATGATGTCTTAATGGAAAAATAGAGATGGCCATAGATATAATTGAGGGGAATTACCTACACTCTTAACTCTTGTTCTGAACTCTAAAATCTACATAGGTAAGAACCAATAGAAGTTCAGTAAAAAATGTGATCAGATGTGTCATTTACAAAAAAAAAGACAAGATGGTTCGATTTTGTACGTGACACAAATAATAATTATTTTTTATCAATGGTTGCAGGTTCTTGTTTGGTATTTTTCCTTGCACCCATGAATATTTTCAGTGTTCAAACCACCGTGAAAAAACAGAATTGGGGTTTAAAGCAAACTTTTTTAAGTTAGCTCTCATTTAAACTGTTTATAGGTCATGGCTTAATTCTGACCCGATGATATAGTTCGTGGTGCACAAAGTAGTTCTTTGTATTCTAGCAGCTTGACTACTTATTTTGTGGAATTGCCAGTTCAGTATGGAACTAGCATATCATATCATGTGGAGCCAGGGGTTATGCCATTGAGATTACTAGAGGAGATCACTGATAATTTCTCCAAAGATAGACTACTTCTCTCATGGGCTGGGTATGGAGAGGTTTACAAGGTACACAATTTTATGGACATGCCTTCCCTCATTAGAGCATCCATGCATGTATATTCCTAACAAGTCAGGATGTCAAATCAATTTGTAGGGAATCTATGAGCATGGAAAAGTTCTCTTTGCTGTGAGGAAACTCGGCACAGAAAAATCTAATATAGAGTGGCACCGTCTGGTTTCCCGTCTTCTGAGAGTCCGTCACAAAAATATCGTGCAGTTTGTTGGCTACTGCATGGGTACACAAGAAACAGAGTGGGTCAAATACTTAGGAAGATTTGTATTAGCTAAGATTGTAACTAGGATCTTATGCTTTGAATATTTGCCAAATGCATCCGTTGACAAGCATATTTCAGGTACATGAGGCACTGCAACATGCGTGACAAATATTAGTAATATCTATCTGTTCTTCCTCCATCCATACATTTTTATGTTCTCTGTTGAACTTTATAGACATAAGCTCTGGTCTCAACTGGCGCACACGCTACAGAATAATTAAGGGCACTTGTGAGGGTCTAGGATATCTCCACATGAAACACATTGTGCATTTGGATGTAAGACCTAGCAACATATTGCTGGATGAGAGTATGATGCCAAAAATAAAAAATTTTGGTATGAGAAAAGATTTTGAACTTGAAGAGAATGGGTTGCCTAAAATGGGATCGATGTAAGATACAATTTCCTTATTTTAATGTTGAGGTGAAATTGCATTTATTTTACACTAACCTTGTCGATTCTGGTCCCACAACGCAGCGGATATATGGTGCCTGAATTTATTCATTGCCAAGTAATCACTTACGAAAGTGACATATATTGCTTGGGGTGCCTAATCCTCGAGATAATAACAGGACTAAAATACTATCTGGAAACCGAGCTAGCGGTAAGACAAGTTTAACTAATGCTATGCGTACAATATACTCATGTAGTGCTGAATTTATGTCGAATGTATGTATGCTAGAATTTTATTGAGTTGATCTTAGATAGAGATGATAGTCATGTTAGTTTATAATTTTGTATTTTGTATGATAGTCATGTTAGTTTATAATTTTGTATTTTGAAACACGCATAGTGACTTGTTTCTGATGACACATTAATTGCGTCAATGTAATGTTGTGTATGTACATAGTTGGTGAACCAATCATGGAGGGAGAGGCTACAAGAGACAATGAAGGGAAGGTTACTGGAAGGATATTGCCACCAAGTGAAGATATGCTTGGAGATAGCGATGAAGTGTGTTCAGCATGACCCGAGAAAGAGGCTTGCCATGCCGTATATCATTGATACGCTAAACGGCACAGAAGCATTCATTCAGGAAATAGCACTACCTCACTCCAAACTTCTTTATATTCATCCCCTGGAGCTATACTTCCTTCCATTCACGTCTTCAATGTTGGAACCAAGAAAGAAGAACATGATTTCCTCTTCTAGCTGTTCCCTACAGCTACACAACAAGGGAGATGACCGTGTTGCATTCATGCTTGTGGCTAACAAGCACAAAAGGTACTTGATGAAGAAGCCACTCTGCGGTGTTGTGCCTCCAAGGTGTGCCTACACCCTCACTCTCACAATAATGCCCAATAAGCAGCAACATCCACAACGCTCTTCAGACAACGACGACTTCTTCATGCTATATAGCGTCATGTTGGGTGGATACGACCTCTTGGATGCCAACAAAGATAATGTCACCACCGAGTACAACAACTTCTTTACGACTAAAGAGATGGCTAGTGGTGACGAGGTGCAAAAGGTGAAGTTGAATGTTATTTGTGATCAACCAGCTGCAAAATCTGCAGCGACATCATCGTCTGAGGTAATTTTTCTAATGAGTTGATCTGATCTAGCTACCTTTTTTTTCTCAAAATGGAGAGTATGATCCACTCTCTGCATAAAGTGATATACACAACCATCTTTATGACTAAGTTCATCATTAAAAATTATTACAAATGAATAAACCATGGAAATAAAAGTAGCAAATATCACCTATCCATTTCTGTTCTAGCTACCTACCTAGTTAGCTATGCTGTTTGGTTAGATAAAACCTTATTTACTTTTTTTTTTGTGATGTCAACTCGATGTACTGACATGTTACATGGTATTCTTAGTTTCCTTGTGCTGGTGTGATCAGGCAGCTAACTCGACCAACCGTTGAGGTGATTTTTGTTCTGTGGCTCGTTTTCTGGTACTTTCATTTTTTTACCGTGCATGCGTGTTGCCAAAAATGCCTTAATTTGATGGAGTAAGTTTCACTGATCAATCATGTTGTGTTGGTCTTTCCCTGGATAATAATTTCAGATCATAACCATACCTGATGCTCAACAAGTGTCGTCAATAGATGTGCACCCAACAGAACCATGGTGAGTGTGAGTGTGCACGTTTAGAAATTTTCCTAATAATAATTCATGCATACTTCACAGTTATGTGTTTTATGTAGGAAAATACGTAATACTGTACCACCAAAGGATATGTTCTACCAGCCACAAAGAACTATATGCTTTACGTTGGCAAACAATAATGCCCACCAAAATGATATATGCAGGATAATGACGAGGAATCGTGTGGGAAGTCTTCGTGTTTGGAACTACCAAACAATGGTATGGTAGTTTAAGTTTGCAACGTTATAGTATTATTATGTATTCTTTTGTAGTCCGGTGTGGGCGTGTGGCTATTGGTGGTGGTAGTTCATGTTGTTTCGTTGTTGAATCTGTAGTTTTTTTCTTTTTAATTTATTTTGGATGTGTGCATTCTTGATGTCTTTTGGCATTATGTTGTTGCAGAGGCTAGATATAATTGATACCTTCTTGATATTAATATATTTCCTTTGTCAAAAAATTATTATATATGCTATTGTATTCTCAATTTTGACTCAAGTTACTGTATATGTTTATCTGTTTGGTCACAGACAACGTTGAGCTCGTTTCAATTAGCGATGTATGAACCAGGCAAGTATGCATTCATATTTCTGGTCGACTTGAATTTTTTGTTGCTCACACATGGCAATATATATTCTAAGCGGTCACATATTCTGGTCATGCAGTTCAGGCAGCTATATTTATCACAAGAGAGAAATGGCTTATCATAGGTGATGACAATGGGTGCATCCATGTGTACAGTTATAGCAAACAAGGAGATGTCGAGAGCTTTGATGCTCATGATAGTAACATCACAACCTTGGATGTGCATTCGACGTACTCTTATGTGTTGTCATCCTCGTCCGATGATGATCACATGATAAAGCTTTGGAACTGGGAAAATGGCTGGGAATGCACTCGGACTTTTCGAGGGCACACTAACATAGTGACACAAGTAAAGTTCAACCCAACAAAGGATGCAGATAGTTTTGCCAGTGCTTCCTTGGATGGCATGGTCAAGGTTAATTTTCTTTACATGTTTTTCTTCTTATTTACTTGTGCTAATTCCTTTTAAATTTCTTGGTTTTTTCATTTTTATATGCACTTATATATAATTGGAATTAACTGGTAGATCTGGAGTATTGGTTCCGATGAACCCACTAACATCATGACGTTGGATGGCAAAGTGGAAAGCCTGCTCTGTGTTGATTACTTCATGCGCCTTGATCGTCCTCATCTGATCGCTGGATCTAAGGATAAGACTGCACAGGTCGAACTTAATTAGTAGCCTATATACTGTATATATTATATCATCGTAATGCTTAGTTACTCCCTCTTTTTGCATGTGTATCGGATCAGATATGGGATTTGGGGCTAAAGGAAGGATGTGTTTATGAGCTAGAAGGGCCTGCAGAGCCGATCACAGCCGTCAATTTTCACCAGGAGCTTCCGGTTTTAATTACGGGTTCACTTGATGGGACTGTACGCATATGGAACTCCAGGACCTACAAGTAGTGATTCTACTGTGGCCACATTGTAGACCTTGTATATATATATACATTGTAGATATATATATATATATATATCGCTAGCTAGTGAACTAATCCTTGCATTTTCTCCCTATCCTTGCAGGATTGAGAACATAATTAATTTCAACCTCGGTCCAGTTCGAGCTTTTGGATGTATAAAGGGCTCGACAAGGTGATGGGACATTAATTTCATCTTTTTTTTCTGTATTGCAAAACAGCTACTCCCTTGGATTTATAATAAGTCTGTTGCTAAAATTAGTATATGATTAGCAATACTTATTATGGATCAGAGGAAGTAGTACTAATTTATATGGTAAACCGGAGGCATACTGATTGACTTGTGTAGGATCGTGGTTGGGTGTCACAAAGGAATAGCAATGGCGGATATTTCTTTGACTTTCCTGGACAAATACGGTACTTCCTACACCACACGCTCCCGTACGTCCTTTATAAATTCCATCATACCTTTGTGCCCCTCTCTCACGCTCTCGCCCCCTCTATACAAGGCGAGGAGGCCTGCGAGCGTAGCATCTAAGATAAAGAGCAGGTGGACATCACCAACATGGCCGAGAAACTGGTGCCAGATTCTTATATGGGATTAATTAGCTGGTGTTTGCCCCATCCTTTATAAATTGTGTACATCTTAAAATAGATTTGGCAGAACAACTTATTAGGATCAAAGAAGAACAAAGATTGTTCGTGGCCATGACTTCTGGTATTGTGAAGTAATATTTTCCATCTTTGTATTCACACACGAGTCAGCTCTCCCGCATGGTCTATACAAGTACACTTCAGGAAATCGCCGAGTTCGAAACTATATATACCCGGGGGTGGCTTTAGTTTTGGTTAAATAATTAGCTTTCACAAGTTTTGTAGAGTACATACGTTATAGTTATGTTCTTCCATTTATGCGAGGATTTGCTGTAATATCGTAATCATAATCATAGGTTGTCTCCATATAACGGGGAACCTTGCATCTGACAGGTCCAGATCAAGAATCAAGACGGTGGCTAATCCTAATGATGAATGAGCAACACTTTGAAACTTTCTCTCTCTGACGGTGAACACACTGACACAGGAGACAGAGTTTTTGTGACGTGCTCTACTTCGTCTTTTCTCAGTTTTTCCTTTTATTCACTATGATCCTAACTAACCGGCCTTGATCCACTTTATCCGCGCCATCCAACGGACTAAATCCTGGCCAGCGATTACACACGATCAACTAGAAAAGGTAAACGCTATTCTACTTTGCCGCAGCACGAACGCAGCGTGCTTCTGGCAAACTCTCTGTTTATTGGAAACAGAAACAACAAACATGACCGATACACATTCAGGCACATCGAGGTTTAACTCAACAATTCTCCCCCTTAAACTTGATGTACTGAACTTATCACACACATGCCGATCTTCTCTTTAAGTTTCTGGAATCTGAATCTTGCCAGTGACTTTGTGAGAATGTCTGCATGTTGTTCTTCAGTTCTGACATGCTCCAACTCCAGTTTTCCTTGTTCGAAACAGCTTCGGACAAAGTGGTAGTGCACGTCTATGTGCTTACTCCTCTCATGAAAAACTGGGTTTTTGCATAGAGAGATAGCAGACTGATTATCCACTCTCAGTGTGAACTTGAACTTCCCTTCTCCCAGCAGTTCACTGACTAGTCTTGACAGCCACACTCCCTGACATGCTCCTGATGCTGCAGCAACATATTCAGCCTCACAGGATGACTGTGCAACTATCTTTTGCTTCTGAGACGTCCAAGAGACTGGGCAGTGTCCATAGTAGTACAATACACCTGTTGTACTCTTTCTATCATCAATGTCCAAACATGATCACTGTCATAGTAACCTAACAGGTTTGGGTTGTCTGTGATTTTCCTGTATCTGCAGCCAAGATTAACAACCCCTTTAACATACCTCAATATATGTTTGACTGCCAACATGTGCTCCTTAGTGGGCTTCTCCATAAATCTACTCACATACCCTACAACAAAGGTGAGGTCAGGCCTGGTGTGCAGCAGATATCTCAAGCTTCCCACTATACTGCGATATTCAGTGGCATCCACACATTCTGCCTTGCTTTCTTTACTGAGTTTCAGTCTTGGCTCCATGGGAATGTGTGTAGGGTTACAGTTTGACAGCCCCATTTTTCCAAGGATTCGAGCAGCATATCCTGACTGACACAGAGTTATCTCCTCATCTGTTTGATTTACTTCAGTGCCCAGATAATAACTGAGGAGTCCGAGATCAGTCATGCTAAATTTTGAATTCATCTGTCTTTTAAACTCACTGATGGACTGACTGTTTCCTCCTGTGATGACTAAGTCATCAACATACACTCCTATTATGAGCACTAAGTCTGGCACCACTTTTCTGTACTGCCCTGACTCTGAAGGACACTTTTCAAAACCCAGTTCCACCAATGTGGCATCGAGCTTTGAATTCCAGGCCCTAGGAGCCTGACGTAGACCATACAGTGCTTTCCTCAGTTTGTATACTTTGCTGCTCTGTCCCTCCTTCTCAAATCCTGGAGGCTGACTGGCATAAACCTCCTCAACTAAGTCCCCATTGAGGAAGGCTGACTTTACATCCATCTGGTGAAGTTTCCACCCGAATTGGGCCACCAAAGAAATCAACAAACGAACATACTCGAGGCGAGCAACTGGAGCAAAGGCTTCCTCGTAGTCAATGCCCTGGCGTTGCACATATCCCTTTGCAACCAACCTCGCCTTGTGCTTCACAATTTGTCCGTTTGGATTCTTCTTTAGCTTATACACCCACTTTATTCCTATAGGATGATGTCCACTTGGGAGATCACATAGCTCCCAGGTTCGGTTTTCCTCAATGGATGTCAGTTCCTCCTTCATCGCTTGCTTCCAGCAATCTTCTCTCATTTCCTCCAAGTGATTTGATGGATCTTCCTGTCCAAGCAGGCACAACCCACTATATTCAGTCTCTATAGGTGTGGTCTCATTGTAGATGTCCTCTAGTTCCCTCAATCCCTGTGGCCCATGAGAGGGTTCAGTGTCAGGAGTTGCTGGGGAATCTGTTGTAGTGGCTGGTGTCGAGGGATCAGGCGACAGTGCAAACGGAATTGGAGTTCCAAGACTAGCTTGTCTGGTTTTTTTTCTTGCCGAGACGCTGTCGCGGTAGGAGTTTGCGAGGGTTTCTCTGCCGGGCTCCTTTCTGAACTTTGTTTTGCTTCGTCAGAGTACTGGATGATGAGAGGCTCCTCATTACTGACCTCCACCGAACCAGGGGACGTCCAATCCCAGGGTTGATCCTCTTCAAACACCACATCCCGCGACACCATCAGCTTTCCCTTTTCTGGATCATATAATCTGTAGGCTTTTGAGCCGGCCTCATATCCAATGAACACCGTTTGTTTGCTCCTGTCTGCGAGTTTGGACAGACCTGGGCCTAGTTTCTTCACATGTGTTGTGCATCCAAATGTACGTAGGTGTTGTACTGAGGGTTTCCTTCCATGCCAGGCTTCGTAGGGAGTCTGTCCCTTCACACTCTTTGTGGGAGCTCTGTTCAACAGATACACTGATGTGCTGATAGCCTCGCCCCAAAATTTTGCTGGCATTCCCATGCTTTTCAGTAAGCTCCTCGCCATTGCCACAACAGTCTGATTTCTTCTCTCGACTACACCATTTTGATGGGGGGTGGATGGTGC
Source organism: Avena longiglumis (assembly GCA_030063025.1). NCBI lineage: Eukaryota > Viridiplantae > Streptophyta > Magnoliopsida > Poales > Poaceae > Avena > Avena longiglumis. The sequence continues at coordinate 590,872,065 of CP125973.1, read as the reverse complement.
TGTCCGAAAGTGTTTGATCCCTTGCTTCTCACAATATTCAGTAAACTCGTTTGAGTTAAATTCGCCACCTCTGTCTGTCTGTAGGGCCTTTAGCTTCAGAATCTTCTCCAGCTCCGCTGCTGCCTGCACACTTTCCTGATGGCCGTACTGGCCTCATCTTTGCTCTTTAGCAGAACTAGCCACATGTACCGGGAGTAGTCATCCACCAACAGTAGGAAGAACTCCTTGCCTCCATGTGTCGTGGGTGAGATTGGACCACACAAGTCTCCGTGCCAGAGATCAATGGTTTTTCTGCTCTGTACTCGGTATGAGCTGGGAATGGGAGTCTTCGTTGTTTTTCTATCATGCACCCATCACAGATCTGGCTAACTTGCTTGAGCTGCGGTAGGCCCTCCACCATGCCATTTGCTGCCAGGTTGTGCAAGGATCTGAAGTTGATGTACCCGTACCTCATGTGCCAGGTCCACACATTCTCTTGGGCATGCCCGAGGAGACACATAGGCTCAGCCTGCTCGATCTTCAGGACATACATGCGGTTGCGGGTTCTTGGCATTCTTGCTAGCACATTCCTCTGACGATCCCAGAGTGTGAGTACACCATCTTCGCATGTGTATTTACACCCATTCTCTTCCAACTATCCTAGACTGACAATGTTATTTTTCAGTCTTGGTATGAAGTATACATCAGACAGTACACGATGTTCACTGATGTGACACTTCATAAGAATTGCACCCCGCCCGCAGATTTCCACGGCTGATCCGTCTCCAAATCTCACCTTGCCGTGAATAGTGCTATCGAGTTCAGCAAATTTCTCTCGGCTGCCAGTCATATGATTGCTGGCCCCCGAGTCTAAGTACCAGGCCATGTCCTTACTGCCAGTGAGCTTGGGCACAACCTTTTCTTCATTCAGAAACACCTGTTCTAACAGCGATTAGACTGTCTGTGTCAGGTCATAGGTTTCCAACATGAGCAGGGCCGGATCCTCATCCTCCTCCTGAGCGAGGTTTGCTTTTTCTCGCTTTGGTTCAGGGCAATCCGACTGGAAATGCCCCTTCTCATTACAGTTGTAGCAGCGAACTTTGGTGATGTCAAACTTGCCTTTCTTTTTCTGTTTGCCTCGATCACCATCTGTGTTCTTGATAGTCATGATGCGATCATATTTCCAACTTGGTTTCTGACCGGTAGAGGAGCCAGAACCGCCGGCACCACCACTCTTCTTGCTCTGCATGAGCTGCTCCAGTGCTCGGGTCATGAGAATGAGCTGATCCTCCTTTGCACCGCCACTGCGGCGACGCCCACGCTGTCCGCTCTCCCACGCCGATAGCCTACCGATGGCCTCAGACATCGGCATGGTTTCCATGTCGCCCCATTGCTCTATGGTGTTTATCACATCTGCGAATCTGTCGGGAACAACATTGAATAGCACCTCAATCACAGTTTCATCAGCAATTGTATCACCTAGGGTGCGGATCTCTGGGACGAGTGTGGTCAGTCTCTGACCGAACACCGTCACCGACTCGCCGTCGTCCATCTATAGCCGATCGAGCTGCCGCTTCAGCTGCTTGACGCGAGCCTTCTTGGCGCGGTCCTCGCCGACCCGCATCTTCCGGATCGCCTCCCACGCCTCCGCTGCCGTGTCGCACCCCACGATGGCCATGACCATGGCATCAGGGAGTGACTGCGAGAGTGCAGTGAATGCATCCTCGTCCTTGGCCTGATCGTAGTCGCTCCTCCCGTCGACCGCCGACCAGCATCCTCGTCCTTGGGGTCCGACACTTGCCCCGCCGCCACTTGCTTCCCGCCAGTCTTTGGCATCGTAGATGCTCCTTACGCCACCAACGCCCCCCGATCCCCTGCCACCAATTCGCCTCCGGAACCCGAAGGCTCTGATACCAATTGACAGGTCCAGATCAAGAATCAAGACAGGAATTTGTGGCTAATCCTAAGGATGAACGAGCAACACTCTGAAACTTTCTCTCTCCGACGGTGAACACACTGACACAGGAGGACAGAGTTTTTGTGACGCTCTCTACTTGCGTATTTTCTCAGTTTTTCCTTTTATTCACTATGATCCTAACTAACCGGCCTTGATCCACTTTATCCGCGCCATCCAACAGACTAAATCCTGGCCAGCGATTACACCGATCAACTAGAAATGATAAACGCTATCCTACTTTGCCGCAGCACGAACGCAGCGTGCTTCTGGCAAACTCTCTGTTTGTTGGAAACAGAAACAACAAACATGACCGATACACATTGAGACACATCGAGGTTTAACTCAACAGCATCCATAGGTGATACTGCTTAGCAATGACAACCTTGCTTTAAATTCTCAAAAGCTAGCGGTGCAAAAAAGGTCAAACTTTGCTTGTCCCAAGCTTGAGAGTGTGTCATCTTATCGATGACAAGTACCCTACGAGAGGGTCCTCTTGGCGAGGGAAAAACATAGGCGTAAGGCAGGTGGATTTTTGAGAAGGTGACAGACACACGAGTTACTCCTACTCTCTCACATCCATATTAGATGTATCTAGATATATTTTAGTGCTAGATACATTTAAATCTAAACAAATTTTAATCAACTAACATAAGTCGGAGGGAATACTATAATTCAGTACTAGACCCCCGCGAGGGTAGACGGGACGTCTGACCATACATGTACAACAAGCCAATAAAATAGACTAAGGGTTCCTATCTGGCTTCTTTTACGGTACCTTTTACTTGTCATAGAAGTGGGACAAATATGAATTGATCATGCGGCTGAGATCATCCGATGGAGATTGAGCCCATGAGGCCCATTAGCTGTAATTAGAAGAAAAAAAATCCCCAGTATCTCAGAAAAAAAATGAAGACACGGTCGTCTCCTCCATCTCCCAACTCCCACGGGAGGAGGCCACCGCCGCCGCCCAGCCTGCCTCCTCCACCTCCCATCCTCCACGCTCGTGCCTGCACCGGAGATCATCGCCCCGCTCCCCATACGCGCCATCGGCATCTAGAGGTATTGATGCATTCTTTAGAACTCTATGTCTCGCTCACATCACACAAACTGAAATTGCATCCATGCCAAATCTTGCATCATCGCATTGGACTGATGATTTCTTTTGCTTAATTGATTTATTAAAATACAAAACTCAGTTGGTATTTTAAATTTTAAATGACCTATGCAAATTGATGATGGTGAATTGGTAATACCGTAGATACATGTGGGAAAACCACTCTTGTGTTCTAGACTCCCAATGTTCCATTTTCTTTTAAATTAGAGAACCAGCGTTCCAGAACTAATGTGTTCAAATAAGGCATCCATCTAGGCTTGATGTTTGTTAATGTTTTTGCACCCATGTAGCCTTGTTATTGGATTTAAATAGTCAAAATGCTCAATTTTTACACAAGTTTATAACTAGTTATTATGATAGAAGGGCTCTTATCCACTAGTTAGACCATTGTTTTGCTACTTGAATTAATCTCTTTCTAATAATTGCTTAGGTTTCCTCGACTGCATTCTAATCCTGTTTGTGGCTTTGAGCTATCTAGTTTCAGCGATCCAGCTCTCACTGATGAATACTACTACTATATTGAACCTCAGCTAGAGTGTGCGTGTTTGTGAGAGCTAATTCTAGTGATGTTTACTGTTGTCAGACCTGCTATAGTTACTTTAGTTTTGTACAGTCTAGTAGCACAAACTCCAATCTGTCTGTTTGTAAATTGTCTTCGTGTCTTCATCGTCGAATTTTGAAGGCCGTGGATCATATTGAATCAAAGACATGAGATTGTACCATTCTAGTGCTAACTGATGATCTGGAGTTACCTAAAGATTTTGTTCTCTTTACACTTGTGTTTAATTTCATATGTTGAAACGATTCTTTAATAAAGACTAGCTGGTGAATCTGTTAAATCTGTTGTGTTGTTTATTCTTTTGATGTTTTGTGCGGGTATCCGAAATAAATCACTATTGTTCATGAGACTTCATTGTTACATATGCAACTGCACGACACATGATTGGTTTTATTATTTTCTTTTAAATCTGGTATTCTCTTGGCTCCAATGACTGAAAATCAAGATGTAGGTTGCATGCTTGTTTTCATGTGTGCAGCTGATGAAAACTACACAATGCGCCACGGCCCACTTGCAATTTTTGTTGTTCCCGCTGGAAGATGGCTTGTGTGCAACTGATGAAAACTCTTTGTGATGTTGCTGTCTCTGCTTGGACTACACAATGCATGCCAACGCAGTTCAGGTCCCAGAGTGATGATGCACTAACTGCAGTTATAATGTTGACAAAAGAGATTTGCAAATTAGCACCGACCAGATAATGTTTACTCCTCTGCGAGATCAAAATGGTTATCACTTATCGGGAATTAGCTAATTAAGTCATCAAGTGAGTAGCCACTTAAGTTATGGTATGGAAAACATAACTTTACTTCGAATGGGGATGGGGTTTCAAATCCAAGTCAAGCAGAATTGAGCAGCTAATTAACTAACAATAATTCTTTGTTACTGAAATATTAATCCATGGCCATTAACCAATGCATCATGATAATACCAACTCCATCATTGTGCATCAAGCAACAAAAACATTAGAGATGCTGCGGCATCCAAGAATTGGATTCAAGAACATGCAAAACACACATGGCATGTTTCACGATGCAGTTCCATGGCGAACACAAGCGGCGGACGAACAGCTAGTGGTTCGGCGCCCTCGGTTAGTCAATTGGCTCCATATGGGAAAGATGAAAAGCTAGGTTAACTATTTTTTACTATACACGGGTAGATGGGCTTTGGATTCTGCCCGTCGGTAAGGGCACCAGTATGAATCATACTGGTCTTCTTTTTTACATCAGTATGAACGATTATTGTCCATTGGATTGGCCAAAATGAATGGTTATTATTTACTTGAGGGTACCATAAAAGACCTCTACTACCTATACGTTGCCGTATGCTTAGGGCGTGCTAATATGCCGCCTTCTACCTACCTCGCGTACACTCTAACAGTCTTCTAATGCACGTGCTGTACAAACGTTTGTGCCAATAGACCTGAACGCGTGTACAACATGTTTTGAAAAAAACACGCGGTCTAATGGACATGCAGACATGGACAACGAAGATACTTGGAAGATATGGTGGAAACAAAAACAAACATTTGCGTTGAATTGGCAAGTCTCGACAACCCGAAATCTCCTATTTTTGGCAACATGTTCTTATCCAACAATATATTTACAGGTTTTAAGTCCAGATGGTAAATAGGATCTTTAGAACCATTGTGAAGATAATGCAATCCCTCACATAAGCCCTTGATAATGTTGTAACGTGTGCCCCAACCAAACCCGGAGGATTCATCTGTAGAAGTAAATAGAAAGCATATTATCTAGAGGTATTTGTTTTTTCCTACATTTAAAAATGATATCATAGTCTAAGCAGAGCACGGTCGGTCATACCAGAAATATGCTTGTCAAGGCTTCCACCCTACAAGTATTCGAAACAGAGAGCTCTTTGTTCCACTCAGGCAAAGACATGTTCTCCATTGCAGGGCATAACTTTATGGGCGATTTCATAGAAGTAGCCGACTAAGCTCACAACATTTTTATGCTGAACCTTCATGAGGTTAATACACTCGTTTCTAAATTGCTTGTCCTCGGCAAGCTCTGGATGCTTGTGATAAAGCTTCTTCACCGCAATGACTTCCCCATTGTCGAGCACTCCCTGTTAAATTTATATATGTATATATGGTTAACAAGGAAAAAACGGTTCCTTCTAGTACCTGGTTCTAACGTTTGATATAAGAAGGATGCAATACCTTGTAAACGACTCCATACCCGCCGGAACCGATGATGTTGTCCTCGGAGAACTTGTTTGTAATACGTTCCAACAAACTGAATGTGAAATCCCTTGGCGTCGCGCTTGTATGCTCTAACTCGTCCTCCATGGGGTTGTCGAAGTCGTCCTCCATGGCTTTGTCTGACGAACATAGCAGTCAGGAAAGGGAAAAAATTCAGTGGATGGATTGGGCAGAGGAAGACCAGATCTGGGCCCTAATCACATCTACCTCCAACGGCAGGGATGCAGCCGCCGGCGGTGCACAGCGGCAAACCGGCCACGGAGCGCAGCTAGTATGTGTTGGGAGCACAAATTGATGTACATTGTCCTCCCATGATTGCTGCTTTGCTTGATTGTGTTGTAGGCTGGCTGGCCTTCTCTTTCCAGGACATCGAGCATCAATTCTCTTTTTTCTCTTTGGTGGCGACTTGGTGCTGCTTTGCCGCTGTCCCTGTCTCGGCTTCACGTGGGCAGAGAACAAAAGCAAATAGGGTCAGACAAGGGTGTTTCAGTTGGATATGGTATACAGTAAATATGCAAAACTGCATTTTAGACGCATTTCATTTCAAAATGTTAATAAATTTCAAAATAAAATCCTTGATGCACATATGTATATTTTATCAAAACCTATGATGATCTTGGTAAGTTGCACTATAAAAATGCCCCTGTGCACGACACCTTTTTGGGGAAGTACAAGAGAAAAAGTACCCGCAATTGATTACTTGGCGGATGAGCATTCATGGCACCATTTTTTTTAAAAGCTGACAAATTCTGGTGTTGTGCTAGGTGTCCTGGTAGGTCACCCAATGTAATGCCGCGGTAGATGATGTAGGCATGTATGAATGCCCAGTGCATTGTATGCGATGCTTGGACTGTGTCCCATGCAACCGACTGGTCAACTAGCACCCATTGACTAGTGAGGTTCGTCTCACCAACTGGTGTGACCCACCACCTCCGAGCCGTTTTGTTTTATATTATTTGTATCTCCTTTCTGTATCACTATACTTATCTCTTTCACACCCTCTCTCAACATCTCTCACTATCACCTCGGCTGTCGTGTCAACATCAAGATGCAAAATTCTCAAGGCATTGAGCACGAAGGCGACATCGAGATGCTGGATTGTGGACGTGTTGCAAGGAGTGGCGGCAAAGTACGTGGCTATGTAATATTCTACTTTTTTACCCGCTATTTTCAAAAACTAATTTGGTGCGGGTATGAGGTGGCTCCACCCGTAGCTATACCCTACAGGTGCCATCACTAATTTCACCCGATAAGGTCACGATCCTTGTGATTATTGGGCTAGTCCTTGGATCGAATAGCTAGCTCACACAATTATATCGAGAAACAAATGTCATTGTTATTACATCGCATGATCCAGGTTACAAGTACATATTACAATTGCTTAGCCAATAGCTAGGCAGCGGCGGCGGCGGCGTTGATTGTGCAGGTCCTCCGAAAGCGACACGAAGACGGTGGACTCTCGGATTGGCGGAGAATTTGTAAGTTATTCGTTTTCTCTGCCATATATATTTAGATGGACCAATGACGCGCGTAAGTTCGTATCACACTTCTTCACATGAAACATATATAGTTTGCCATTATATTCAGATATTTTCCATCTGGTTATTAGCTGCAGTTTACCGGTACCTCCGGCCACCGCAGCTGCCCTCCCTCTGGCAGTTGAAGTAGGCTGCGGCGGCTGGCGCGCCCAGGATGTAGAACGCCGTAAAGTCCCTGGTGTTGAAGTTGGCGCGCCATCCTGGCGCATAGATCACCTGCTGCACCGTCTGGTGGAACAACACGAAGGCGAAGCGGTGGATCCCGGCTGTTGGCCGTGGTCTCTCGTATGACACCACCTCATTTCCTGATCAGATCATGATAGCTATATTACGCGACGATATTTTTATGATTTAGCCTCCTTTATTTGTATATATATGTGGTGCCTATGGAACTGGATAGATTTCTGTAAATTTGCTTACCATGGCTCACGTCAACTCCTTCTGGTATGTCCGTGACCAACCTACAAGTAATTAATTATCAGGTTATATATATATATAATGTGTGCAAGGTGGAAACAAAGGCGATCAACATCGCGTACCAGTGGAGGTATTCTCTCTCCCAAGGGTCGCTTGGGCTAGGTGCATCAGGGTCTACCATCACCTAGTGACACAATGTATATCCACATCATCAGCTATTTTATGACCATCTAATTTCAATAACGTTTATCTATGATACTCCACATATATCTAAATGGGTACAATACAAACTCTAATATGAGCATTTTTTGTTTATAAATTAGTAAATAGAACATCTAGTGTTTTGGCTCATGGGACATGAAGCTCTCATGGGACATGTTTTGGCTCATGGAACAAATGGGTATCTCTTTTTTATTGGAAATGGAAATGCATGCATGATGCCACGTGAGTAGTAGGTAAGTAGTTAGTCACTCACGAGCGTGTAGAGTGATCCGGATTGTCCCGTGATCTGAACCGTCGGCTGGTTCGCCACATGTGACGGCCTTAGCTCGGACCCGATGGTGATCTCGCGGTTGTTGTAGGACACCCTTAACCGTGCCGACGCGTCGAAGTAGTCGACGATGTCGCCGACGATGTTCCCAACTATAAGCGGATCCCTCTGCATGCTAGCCGCCGGCCGGTCGCCTGCGAACTTATTTCAAGTTCTAGCTTGTCACTGTGGCTATGATACTGCAGGTGGTGCTCTTAGTTTGGAATGACATCAAACGGCCTCCAAGCTATTTATAAGCATCAAGTGAAGTAAGGGGCAAGTCGCATTGCAACCTGACAACTTGCAACATCTCTCCGCTCCAAAGATGTAAGATCGGGTATATTGCATCATTGAGGAGGGGTTCTGTCGACTGTATGATGGTGCAACCACCCCTTTTTCTTCTCTCTTTTGAAAGCTACTGGCACACACCAAGTGTCCTTATTTTGAGCAACAAGAGAGGCTGCCTGGCCGTTACCTTCTTTGGTTCTTCTTTTTGCTGTCACCTATCTTGAAATTCTGCAACAGCGTCAGGTCACGTGCCATATGCCAATTTCATGACGCCTTTTCAGATCAGGTAGGACTTTGGGTTACGGAGAAAAGTCAAATTTTCGCGTCTACTTAGCTGGGAAAGAAAGGTTAATTGGATTTTCGAACAAATATTTATGTACTGTTGTCCAATTTTGTTTTTTTTTGGAGCTAGCTTTCTAGCAAATTGCTGCAGACCTTCTGCAGGCCCGCGTCCCCTCGCCGTGGCGTGCAGGGAATCCTAGATCCCGGCGCCACCTCCCTCCCTCGCCCGGGCGCGGCTGGCAGCCCGGCGGCGCCAGAGGCGGCGGGGCCTCCTCGTCTCCTTCCCTGGGGTTGCTCGCGCGGGGTGAGACCTCTGGGCTTGGACATGGCTTTGGCGCTGGGAGCTTCGGCGATGGCGCGGGGTTTGCCCTGCTGTGGGTCGCGGTGGGCGGTGCAAGGCAAGGGGATGGCACACCGTGCTTCGGTGTCGGCGGACGAGGGCGGCCAGCGGCCTAGGCAGTCGGCGGTGGGAGGTCGTAGGCAGGGGCGGCGCTGTCCTCCCGGCCTCAGCCTCTAGATGGTGATGGCAGGAGCGTGTCGAGCCCAATCTCGACCATTTCTTGTCGGATCTGTTGCAGCCGGAAGCGGGATGGCTTCTGGGTTCGTCCGGCTTCTCGAGGTCCCCAGGGCTGCGAGCCCGGGCATGGTGGTGGTGGCCTTTCTCCCCCGTCGGAGTTGGTCGGCCGGTCGAATAAAGGTGGATCGGCCTAGGGTCCCTCTTGTGTGGAGATGATCACCTTCCTGAGGATGGTTCTTGATTTGGCCGGAGTGGGGAGTTCCGGAAGGCTCCGTCGCCGAATGTACCAGCGCTTCTATGCCTGTAGTACGCTGGATCGGATGGTATTCAGTCGTGTGCACCCATGTTTTATTCCGACCGTTTGGTTTAGGAGGGAGCGTCGCGAAGCTCTGTCCTTTGTTTCCACCAGGCGACTGTTGATCCATGGTGAAGTCAGAGGTGGAGAATTCATGAAGGCCAGGTTTGGAGATCTATCTATGGAGGTTTGAGTCGCTGTACAATTGAGGGACTTGCTTGGTGTTTTGAGCTAAACAGCAGCCTTATGTAAGTGCGGGCGGCAACACAGCTGAATTTCAGAATCTTACCTTTCAGGGGAAAACCCAAGATCTGGCCTTAGCTGGTGTGCCTAGCAATGGCCTTGTTGAAGGCATTGTTTTAAGAGTGAGGATTATCTTCAGGGTGAAAATCTAGATTTTTGATCGGGCGACGACGGCGCTTGTGCACTGTTCCCTTGTTGGAGGCATCGCTTTTGAAGAGCCTGGAGTTCAGGTGTTGTATTGGTGGTGGTTGTACTGTTGTTGCTAGGACCGAAACACTGTAACAGGTATTTTATTTTCTTAGTTTTCTTTATCTTTTGTTGGCTGTGTGCATCCGTAATGCTAATAGGGTATTGCGTTGTTGCAGAGGCCGGGTGTAATTGGTATCTCTTGATATTAATATATGCTCCTCCCCCCCCTAAACTTAAGTTTCATGGGCCATTTTATTTCTTTGACCCGTCGAAACCCATATCGAGGCCACGTATATCTCCGTATATGTGTACTCGGTCGAACTGGGTATAATCCATGTCCTGGACGGCTGATCCCACCTCTTATTATCGCGATCTACGTCTTTGCATGTCATATTTAATTCTTTTTATTGTTGCTGTTATATAACTTACGATTTTCGCTTCTGCAGGCACATGAGTATTCGTGTACGGGGAGTATACGTCTAAGAGGACCATATGAACTTCGGGTGGGTTCGTACCGTCATGAAAATAATTGGTATGAGTTTTTGTTTGTCAAAGTTTGAAAGGAAGGAGGGAGGAGGGGAGGGCGAAGCAAAAGTGATGCTCCTTTCCATTATTGCATCGGCCGTCTACACCCTCCCATGCCCCCCTCCCAGCGTATTCCTGTTCCTTCTGGCCGTATTCCTAGGGTTTAGGGTAATATAAGGTTGTCATGATGATCTTGAGGGGACCACCACTCGTTGTGTCACTTAGTCCCCCACTCCCCACTCTGTATTGTCATTGGATTCAACCGCCGCCCTCGCTTGCAGCTCCGCGACACCTGCCGCATTATTCGGCCTTGTGACAACTTGCAACGCCTCTCCGCTCCCAGATGTTGGATCGGACGGCTAACGTGTTGCCGCCACAGGATATTGCATCATTGAGGGGTTCTGGCTGCATGATAGTGCAACCACCTCTTTTTCTTGTCTCTTTTGAAACCTACTGGCACAGATCAAGTGTCCTATTTTCAGCAAAAAGAGCCTGCCTGGGTGTTACCTTCTTGGTTCTTCTTTTCGCTATTACCTATCTTCACTTTCTGCGACAGTGCCAGATCACGTGCCATATTCCAATTTCACGTTGCCTTTTCTGGACAAAGGAATCAGATCGGATTGTTTATACTTGGCATTACAGAAATCATAGGTGTGACTAATTTTGGTTCTGGAGAAAATTAAATTTTGTCGCGTGTACTTAGCCGGGAATGGAAGGTCAATTGGATTTTCAAAAAAATAGTAAGGCCCCCTTGTCCATTTTTCTTCTTCTTTTGGAGCTAGTATATCACCCCTTGCATCCATTGCATAATTGTGGAAAAAATTAAGTTAGGGATCATATTAGGAGTCAGATTAAAGGGAATTCATCTGGATGATTAATACGTGCATATACTAGGCTATATCACAACGAGAAAACACATTGCAGCCACGTATGTACCTGTTTACACTGGTAGAAAAGGGCCCATGCGTCCCGGTTGGTAAGGGCCATTAGTCCCGGTTGCCCAACCGGGACGGGGCAATCGGGACTAAAGCTCTAACCATTAGTCCCGGTTGCCCCACCAACCGGGACAAATGGGGCACTGCGTAAGCATCGAGCGCGAGGATGGAGCATTAGTCCCGGTTCGTAACACGAACCGGGACTAATAACTTCTTGCCGGCAGATTTAGCCCATTTCTGCGCGGCAGAGAATTCATTTGGCACATTTTGTTGCCGGCAGCATTTCGTCACTTTTTGTGCCGCGGCAGAGAATTCATTTAGGTTGTTTTATTGTTTATTTAGTGTTTTGAACTTATCAACGAAGGAACCTTATATTACACAAGATCATCATGACAACATTACATTCAATACATGGATCGAGTTCATGCACTACATACAAAAGTTGCTATTCGATGCTACCGGCCAATTTCTTGAAAGTTGCTATTTTTACAATTCCTATTGTCTATACACAGCCAAGTAGTATTCCCCTTGTGTGTTTAGGACTTCTGCATCCAAGAATCCCGCCAATTCCTCCTGAATTGCTCGTATGCGATCCTTTGGCAGAAGACCGTCCTGTAGACGTTTGATCTGATTTAAAAAAGGAGTCAGCCTATATGAATATGAAACTAAACACAATTTGATTGTAATAAAAAACTATAGAAATTGTTTACGTACGTGGAGTTGCTCTAAATTTCTGCCCTTCTCATCGCACGTCTGCCGGATGAACTCGCATACATAGTATCCACATAGATTGTTACCTGGTCCTGCGTGGGCACTTTACGAGAACAGAGTTCAATCAAAATAATAATCAAGCATGATAATAACTGTATCAAAACTAGAATCAAAGAGATGAGCGGATATAGCTAGTGGTGCTTACATCTAGTGGTTGAAATGTAAGCTCCTCTTTCCAAACACCCCTAGCCTTCTTGGTGAACCGTTTCCAAGCGCTGCCCGGTGTAGAAAACGAATAAAATAAGTTATTAAGTACTTGATATCATAAAATTCACGAACGTTGCCGATATAGTGTCGTAATGATTAGAATTACCGCTGGAGAAGTATCTGCATGTCCTTCCACGTCTCAAGGGGTTTATGTTTCGAGTCCATGACTAGTACACACCCTTTGTCAAGTTGAATGATTAACAGAATATAGTGGTACCTGCGAATGCAGAACTAATCAATTATATACTTAACATCGAGTAAGCGAAATAGAAAGTGTATACAAGACAATAACACTCACTGGAAGTTGTAAGGAAATAGTATTTCCCTTTTGGTTTCTTGAAACCTTAACGCGTGTACTATATTATCCTCCGTATCCTGGGGGCTTATTTTGAGATTAGCTTCATGAACCCAATATGGGTCAATGAAGCCAATGTCATAGATTTGTCCTCTGCTGCATTCGAGAATCTTCATTCTGCATATTACAGTATGATTATATACATGCAATAAACAAAATAATATAGCTGCAGACTAAATTAATTACAGAATTAGTACTTACAGACAATAGGAACTCATGATCGATTTGTCCAAGGCGTCTTGATTGAATAATTGAAATAGTTCATCAAATTCAATGGATATCATGTCATCCTTATCTTTCCCATGATGCTTTTTGTAACCCTCAACACTATCCAGTTAGCCCCTTGTGGCATGCATGTACCAGTTATGCAATCTTAGCATTTTGTTGGAAGATTGTTTACCTCCTCAGTTTGACGAGAGGTTTTCCGTCTTGGTATTGGTATGCTACTTCACTCACGGGAAGAACTCTAATCGGGATAAGTATCTTGGGCAATACTCATACCTTGAGCAGCTTCTCCGTGACAGCAACTACCTCTGGATCATCTCTTCGCCCCATATTTGCTCGACCCACATTGGTTTGAGAAATCACCTTGAGAGGCGCAAGTCTGTTTGCTTGTTCTCAATTTGGGCAGATTTCCGCTTGCATCGATCTTGCTCTTGAGGCTTTTGTCGCATGTGACTTGAGAATAGAACGCTCATAGTCCGATGACAGCTTTGGCTCGGGTTGATGAAGATTCTTTAGCATTTTCAACACTTTGGCTTTTTCTTCTTTGGTCTTTGGGAACTCGGCTCTTTCGGCCGCCTCGGCTTAGCAAATTTGTCGTTTCCGCATCAACGATCATGATCTCCTCTTGATCAGTCATAAGCTCTCTTGGGAGGAATCATTGGTACTTTTGGAAGAGGCTCTTGTTTACGTTCGGTGATCGCTACGACGCACGATGGCGATGCGCTTACGCTTTTTATCTGAGGCCCGGCGATGGCTCCTTGGCGATGGCTGCACCGGAGATTGGTGGTGAGGCGGCGGGAGGTGACGAAGACGGCTGCAGCGGCGACCTCGGCTGAGACGGGTGAGGCGGCTAAGATGGCCTTGGCGTGTGATTTGAAGCACGATACAATCCTTCGGCCATAGAATGGTGACGTTTTTCGTCACCCAACGATCACATTCCCTTCACCAGCGGTAGTGAAGATCCAAAACCTCAAAGGTGGGCATGATTTCATTCACGCCGACAACAGCGTAGCCCTCCGGACGACGGCAGTGGTAAGTTGGTGTGGGTCCAATTGGTAAGGCATAGCCGACCGCCACCTTCATTGATATGTTCACAACTTTGACATGTAGCTCGCGATGTGTCATATCTGTGATATCATCCACTGGGTAGCCAGGAGCCATCGTCGGTGCATCATCGGCATCGCCATTGTCATCACTGGGACCTCGGTGGAAGCCACCGCTTTTTCGATTATTCGATAGGCGGTAGCATTGAATGCGATGTCTGCTTTGAGATGGGCGCCGTAGTACTTTTGCTCTTTAAGTGTGTTAATTTCATCTTGTTGTTGCTTTAATCGTTCTTCAATTAAACGATTCGCTCTTTTTCGACTTTCGCTTCAAGCTGCCGCCTGTCCTTTCTCCTCGGCGGCTTCTATCAGATATTTCTTCCTCTCTTGAAACCCGGTCCTCCATGATTGGGAGCCTTGTGCCTCGTGTTCGTCCATCATGTTCCTTATTTCCAAGGGCGAGTGTGAGATCATCATTCTCTATCGGAATGAAGTCCCCATCTTTAACCTTCTTACCGCTTTTACGATCCTCTCGATTGGCAAGGGTCTTCTTTATCGTATGTTATATATACACCTCCTTCCGAGTCCAACGTGCCCCATGCCCGTAAAACCAATTCCTTGCACGTTCTACCCAATCGTCTGTCTCGGGTGATATTTTTATCACGCAGTTCCTGCTCAAGTTTCTCCCACTTAGGAATGCCAACCCCAGAGTAGCCACCTTGCCCCATAGTATGGTGATACTTCTTCTTAGCGACATTCACTTATTCGTTTGAGACATTTTCTTATCTTTTTCGATTTCTTGTATTCCACAAACTCATCCCGTAATGGTTTTATCTTCTCAAACTGAATATTCTTGAAATCGAGTCTTCTTTTCACGACATAGTCAAGGTGCAATCTTTTCTTCCAGTTGGTGAAACCTTTGGGCCATCTTCTTCAAAGCCTACTCCCTGACCTTAGCCTCCATGGCTCTCCCATGTTGTAAGGCGTCCTCAATTGGATCCTCCGCATTTGGATCCAACTCTATCTTCGGTAGTTTGAAATTAACCATGAGCCTCTTCCACAGTAAATCTTTGGCGTGGTTAGGGACAAATAAACATGTTCCCTCTTCATCCGCATTAGCAGGCCTATTCCAATTTCTAATGGTGATCGGGATTAAGTCCCTAACGATTACTCGCATTGTGCCACAAATTTGGTTGCGATAACTTGGAGTCGGTCTGCCGTCTTGACGACATCTTCGATCCTTAACCTCTCATGGTCTTGCAACTTTTTGGTTGGGCCTCTCGCTCTTTTGGTAGATTCCTTCGATCCGGAGGGCTAAAAGAAGAAAGATCGTCGCTACTATTTCTATATAGATAGCAGATGATTAATTAATGAATTTATTTATATTACATGCACATCGCCGGAGCGGTCGTCTTCTCGATTACACAAGGCATCGCCTTCTCCCTCGCGGAAGGCAACACCTTCAACCTCAAACAAGTTGTATACTCCGGAAAAAAGAGGATCACCCTCACCGGAGTTGTTCAGAAACGTTGATACGTCTAAATTATCTTCCCCACGGATCACACCTTGGATCAACTCTTCCTTTTCTTCGTCTCTGACGTGTGGGTCCATATTTTCTGCATAGGTGGAAAAACGAATAAGTCAAAGCGGCTAAAGGAGAAAGTTAAGTACGGTGTTGAGAGATATAAACCCTAATTCGGAGAAACCCTAATATATACATACAGAATAATAAAAATGAAGAGAAAGGAAACCGGTAGTAGATAGGCACATCGTCGAACCCACATGCACCTAAGTTGCTTGAAAATGTGAATCAGTGCAGGGCTACCACATGGTGACCCAGTGGGGCGAAGACCAATAATACCAAACTAATTAATAAACCTAATAATACCTAACTAATAATAAACCTAATAATCCAAACACCAAAAGAAAGGAAACAATCAACACATGGCATCGATGCAATGCTCAAGCAAGTATGATGATATGACAAGTTAATTTGCATTGGAATGTAACCCTAAGAAATGCTCGACGATTTAATCGGGGTTCCAAGGGTGAAAACCCTAACTCGAGAAACTCCGAACACATGAGAGGGTGGATTTGTTCTTCTAATTAAACTTGTAATTTAAGTTGTTGAACAATGCATGATTATAGCTTAAATAGCTAGGTTTCATTTTTCTGAACATTTTGATATATTATTCATATTTTTATGACTTATAGATTAAAACAAGGATAATGATATGACAAGTTAATTTGTATTAAAAAGTAACCCTAAGACATGCTCGGCAATTTAAACAGGGGGTGAGGGGTGAAAACCCTAACTCGTGAAACTCGGAGTATATGAGAGGGGTTGATTTTGTTTTCTAATTAAACTTGTCTTGAAAGTTGTTGAACAATGCATGATTATAGGTTAAATAGTTAGATCTCATTTTTGAATATTTTGATATATTATTTGTATTTTTCGAGTTATAAATAATTAATTATTGAATTTACAATATTATATCAATTTATGGATTTAATTAAACCATTTCTGAATTTAAACAAAACAAAAACATTTTTACACCGAGGCTTTGCTAGCCACACGGGTGACGGAGGGCCCGTGGCCACCTCATCCTCCACGCAGGAGGTGGGACTGGACCAGGCTAACTCCGCACCATAGAGGCACCTAGCCTCTAAGGTGGCGAGTGGGACCAGGCGACGCGGCCCCACGCCGCGGTAGCCACTGCAGCCATGAGCACCACGTCACCACGACGGCGGCGCAGCGGCGGTGGTCGGCGACCACAGGGAGCGCGGGATCACTGGCATGCGCATTCGAAAGAGCTCGTCGAGGCGAACCATATGGTGGCGCCATTATTGGTCGTCGGAGCGACGGCATACAGCGACAGAGGCGGCGGATGGTCGTCGCGATAGAGCTAGAGAGCGAGAGGGCGTGTGAAGAGGTGCTAGAGCACCGGTGGCTCACCACGAGCGATGCGGGGTGGGAAGCAAGGCGAATCGAATCGGCCGGAGCTCGGGAAGATGGGTTGCGAGCTTGATTAAGGCCGAGCGGGGCGATTCCTTTGGCGTGAGGCGTAGTCCAAGACAATGAGCTCCTCGGCGACGAGCTCGGCGGGCAGCCTGCCGGCGTCGTGGGGGGGGGTTCCTGTGTGCGCGCGTCGATGAATGAGATGGGGAAGAAGAAGAAGAAGAAGAAGAAGAAGAAGAAGAAGAAGAGGGGCACCCAGTTATAACCAAAGGGCCTTTAGTCCCGGTTGGTGGCTCCAAGGACTAAAAATCCTCGTCGATTGGAGCCACCAAGGACCTATACTCCAATATTTTTAGCGGACCAAGGGTTGGCGAGGGGTCTTTATCCGGTTGGTGGCTCCAACCGGACATATTCCCTGCTTTCAAAAAAATTTCGTATTTTCTCTCTGTTCCGCCTTATTTTTTTTATTTTGGGGTTTAAATTTGTATTGTTTTTAAATGATAATTAATTTGGAATTTAGAAAAACTTTAAACATAAAAGTGTTTGGATTTGAATAAATAATTCAAAACCATTTTCATTTTAAAAATAATTAATGTAACCATTTAAAATATGAACCATTTACAATTAAAATGAATTAACTTATATTTTTAATATCAATTTGGAATTTAGAAAAACTTTAAACATAAGAAGTGTATGGATTTGAATAAATAATTCAAAAACATATTCTATTTTAAAAATAATTAATGTAACCTTTTAAATGAATTAACTTATATTTTTGAATATTAATTTGAAATTTAGAAAATTTTAAACATAAAAGTGTTTGGATTTAAATAAATAATTCAAAACATTTGTCATTTTAAAAATAATTAATGTAACCATTTAAAATATGAACCATTTACAATTAAAAATGAATTAACTTATATTTTTTAATATCAATTTGGAATTTAGAAAAATTTTAAACATAAAAAGTGTTTGGATTTAAATAAATAATTCAAAACAATTTCTTTTAAAAATAATTAATGTAACCATTTAAAATATGAACCATTTACAATTAAAAATGAATTAACGATATTTTTTAATATCAATTTGGAATTTAGAAAAACTTTAAACATAAGAAGTGTATGGATTTGAATAAATAATTCAAAAACATATTCTATTTTAAAAATAATTAATGTAACCTTTTAAAATGAATTAACTTATATTCTATTTTTGAATATTAATTTTAAACGACTTTTTTAGCTCGGAAAATGGAAAAGGGCTTTTCCGTACATAAAAAGGAAAACTTCCTCTGCAACATTGTTCTCCATACCAATGTCCACACACATGCATAATATGGGCACAACATCACAAACTATGCCGTGATTCAACACATAACATCGGTCATTTGGACCGAAAGCCATGAAACCTCGAACATGATAGGTCATTTTGTGAAGGTTTTTTCGAAACATGATCAATATACCAAGTCTGGTATTTTTCCTTTCAACTATGTAACATAATATGACACGAGGTGAAGGATTTTCATTGTTCGGATTTTTTTGAATTTATTATGCCTGTTTTGAATTTTCTGAATTTCTAACTATGGTCGAACCGGTGTGCATGAAGATAGGGACGGGCATCGTTAGAACTTGCATTGGATCTATGAAGAAACCACATATTGCGAGTCTAAAAATGATTTTTTCAAAAATCACGGGCGATAGATCATGTACCTGTAGTACAAACCGGACCCACTTCCTGCCGATTCGGCAGACATTTGTCCTTTTTACCCAGGATGGACGAAAAGGTTTGAGATGTACCGGTTGGGAGATAGTCCATGTAAGGTGGTCTAGTATTTTAGGAAAATGGGACGGTAGCATTGTGAAACGGCATTTTGGTGGTTACTTCACAAAACGACCCGTTTTTTGCGCTCGGAAAATGGAAAAGGGCTTTTCCGTGCGACAAAAAGGAAAACTTCCTCCTGCAACATTGTTCTCCATACCAATGTCCACACACATGCATAATATGGGCACAACATCACAAACTATGCTGTGATTCAGCACATAACATCGGTCATTTGGACCGAAAGCCATGAAACCTCGAACATGATAGGTCATTTTGTGAAGGTTTTTTCGAAACATGATCATTGTTTGGCACACATTTAGTCCCGGATGTAGTCACAAACCGGGACTAAAAATATTTTCCGCCATTTCACACCTCTTCCCGCCCTTTCCTTTCTACTAGATCTTTTAGTCCCGGATGTAGTCACTAACCGGGACTAAAGATATTTCCCGCCTTTTCCCAAAGCTTCACGCCAAGTTTTCCCGCCCTTTCCCTCTATATTTAGGGTGATCGTGTCATGGCTATCCACACATCCACACCTTCCTCTCTTAGAACAATGGACAACGCCATCGGGCCATTCGACCCTCGAGGAGACCGAGGCGTGCACCTCAACTACCCTTGTCCACGGGTACCGCCCGTCGGCTGGATCTTGAGCCGAGGGGTTCTCCTCTCTGTCCCTCAAGGTTCCGCACGCCAGCGGCCATCACAAACCACTTCTACCACGAGCTCACGCCGAGCAGCGGATGGATCCCAGTGGGATCCCGGCAACTATGACACTGGAATGCCTTCTTCGCTAATAGGCGGAAAGGGAGCTCGCCACGAGGGTGATGGCCCGCCACCGGTGAACCACAAAGTCGGCCGTCTGTGGTGGGCGAACTGCATTATCATCAAAGTGATGCTACATCGCCGGGGAGACCATCCCTACTCGGTGCCCACGAGTCCACCCGCCACGGCCCACATTCGGTAGCGATCGTCTTCAGAGACCCTCCCATCCGCCGTGAATCCAGGCGGTAATGGCCCCGGTATATGCCATGGATGGGCCGAGGATCCCGAGTGTGTGGCGATGACGATGATGATGATGGCGACGATGAAGACCTCAAGCTGCATACTATAGGACTAGGCATGATTATGACTAAAGGGGCGCTTTAGGCCGAGTTAGCTAGTCCCGTTTGTCCCAGTTTTTAATATTAATAAATGTCTTAAGTGTTACCTAATAAATAGAGGGAAATGCCTATATAAAGAGAGGGTTCATATTTAGTCGGTTGGAGAAACCAACCGCTCAAGGGATTATGCAGTGGGCCGACAACACTAATAATAGGGGTGAGTGTCGACATTATGTCGCATGGTTATACCTTGTCCCGGATGGTGTCACCAACCGGGACTAAAGATGAATTTTAGTCCCGGTTGGAGACACCAACCGGGACTAAAGATGAGTCAACACTAATAATAGGTGAGTGTCGACATTATGTCGTGAGTGTCGACATTATGCCGAGCTGCTTGTACTATAAATATGCATCCTTGTGAGTCCAGTCCTCCAGCCCTTGAGGCATCTCCAAGATGGTTTTAGAGCAGGACACCACTACGACCAGTTTCGAGGAGATGCGACGAGCCCGGGCCTCCGGCATCTCCGAGAAATCGGTCATAGAGGCACTCTAATATGTGAAATTAGTTAGCTCAGGCGTATTGATCTAGTTAGTGAAGTTACAAGCTGCAAGATGGTTTTCGAGCAGGGACACCATCTGGGCCAGTTTGAGGAGATGCCGACGGAGCCAGTCCTCCGCATCTCCGAGAATCGGTCATAGAGGCACTCCTAATATGTGAAATTAGTTAGCCGAGGCGTATTGATCTAGTTAGTGAAGTTACAAGCTGCAAGATGGTTTCGAGCAGGGACACCACTGCAGCCAGTTTGGAGATTCCGACGAGCCTCCTCCGCATCTAGAAACTGGTCATAGAGGCACTCCTAATATGTGAAATTAGTTAGCTCCGAGGCGTATTGATCTAGTTAGTGAAGTTACAAGCTGCAAGATGGTTTCGAGCAGGACACCACGACCAGTTTCAGGGAGATGCCGACGGAGCCCAGTCCTCCGGCATCTCCAAGAAACTGGTCATAGAGGCACTCCCGGTCCAGCCACAAAACGGGACTAACACTCAAGACATTTATTAATATTAAAAACTGAGACTACAAAACCGGGACTAAAGGCCACAAACCGTGAAAGATATCCTTCGGTCAAGCCACAAACCGCGAAAGACATGAACTAGAGTTACATAATATGAGCATGAACTTCTTGGCATATGTCATTCCTTATGACCGCTTCAGACGTAACCATGGAGCATCTTCTTTACTTAACGGAATGCTTGGGTCAGTTTTCACTGTGAAGGGCGGAATTTCATCAAACTTATTATAATCTTCTGACATGTCTGTCTTGTCCTTGATTCCCACGATGTTTCTTTTCCCTGAAAGAACTATGTGACGCTTTGGCTCATCATATGATGTATCCGTTTGCATATTTTTTCTTTTTTTCGGTCTGGAGGACATGTCCTTCACATAGAAAACCTGAGACACATCATTGGCTAGGATGAATGGTTCATCTCTATAACCAAGATTGTTGAGATCCACTGTTGTCATTCCGCATAACCGGTCTATCTTTACCCTTCCCCATTCAGGTTGACCCATTTGCAAATAAACAAAGGGACCTTAAAAGAGACTCCATAGTCTAGTTCCCATATCTCCTCTATGTAACCATAATATGTGTCCTTTTGTCCATTCTCGTCTATTGCATCAAAGCGGACACCACTATTTTGGTTGGTGCTCTTTTATATTGGGCGATCGTGTAGAATGTATTCCCATTTATTTCATACCCTTGGAAATTCAATACAAGAGAAGATGGTGACGCCAACAAGTATAGCTGATCTCCAACAGTGGTGTCATTCAAGAGATGTGTCCGCATCCAACCACCGAAAGACTTCATGTGTTCATCTCAGAATCCATGATTCAAAGCTTCCCGGTTTTTGAGATACAATATTCTTGTGTTCCTCGATATACTGAGCTGCCAAGGTGGAATTATGTAGAATCGTAGTGTGCTTTAGTGAAAGAATCCCGTCCCATATCATTGCTTTCTTTCCCAGTGCCTTTTCCACTTAGTCTTCCCTCATGCCGCGAGTCGTAAAACACCAATCGGCTTAAGGTCGAATAAAGTCAACACAAAACTCAATGACCTCCTCTGTTCCATATCCCTTGGAGATGCTTCCTTCGTCTAGCACGGTTATGAACATATTTCTTTAAGACTCCCATGAACCTCTCAAAGGGGAACATATTGTGCAGAAATACCGGACCGAGAATGGCAATCTCTTCCACTAGATGAACCAGGAGATGCGTCATAATATTGAAGAAGGATGGTGGGAACACCAATTCAAAACTAACAAGACATTGTACCACATCCTTCAGAACCTTGGTAACATCTGGATTGATTACCTTCTGAGATATTGCATTGAGGAATGCACACAGCTTCACAATGGGTACTCGAACATTTTCCGGTAGAAGCCCCCTCAATGCAATCAGAAGCAACTGCGTCATAATCACGTGACAGTCATGAGACTTCAGGTTTTGGAACTTTTTCTCTGCCATATTTATTATCCCCTTTATATTAGATGAGAAGCCCGACGGCACCTTGATACTGTAAAGGACTTCAAAAAAGATTTCCTTCTCTGCTTTGGTAAGAGCATAGGCACGACTTAAGTGACGCCTTTATCCGCCTCTTGTTATCTGTATGCATGTTCTTTGGGTCTTTCATAATTTGTTGGTCCTCCTGCTTGTGTGTATCTTTTGTCTTCCCATACACGCCTAGGAATCCTAGCAGGTTCACGCAGAGATTCTTCACGTGCATCACGTCGATTAAAGAGCGGACACGCAGGACTTTCCAATATGGCAGCTCCCAAAATATAGATTTCTTCTTCCACATGGGTGTGTGTCCTGTAGCGACGTTGTTCGGAACTGATTGACCGCCAGAACCCTTTCCAAAGATTACTTCTATGTCCTTGACCATACCAAATACATCATCACCAGCAGGGAGTTCATACTTCTTCAGGTGATCTGCCTCACCTTTGAAATGCTTGCCTTTCTTTCTTACGGGATGATTGGTCGGAAGAAATCGTCGATTCGCCAGGTACACAACCTTCTTGCATTTATGCAAATATGTACCTTCGGTCTTATCTAAACAGGTGCATGCCTTATATCCTTTGTTTGTCTGTTCCGAAAGGTTACTAAGAAGGCCAATCATTGATGGTTACGAATAACAACCCTCGTAGATTAAATGGCTCCTGTTTGTTCCCATCCCACGACGTACACCTGGTTTGCCCCACAACTAAGAGTTCTTCAACTAATGGCCTAAGGTACACATCAATGTCGTTGCCGGTTGCTTCGGGCCTTGGATGATCACTGCATCATAATGAACTTACGCTTCATGCACAACCAAGGAGGCAGGTTGTAGATACATAGAGTCACGGGCCGTCAGGATCGCAACTCTGCTCCCCAAAAGGATTCATGCCATCCGTACTTAGACCAAACCATAAGTTCCTTGCGTCACCTGCAAAGTCTGGGAAGTCTCTCTCGATTTTTCTCCACTATGACCCATCAGCAGGGTGTCTCAACTCCCCGTCTTTCTTACGATCTTCTTTGTGCCATCGCAACAACCTAGCATGCTCTTTGTTTCTGAACATGCGTTTCAACCTTGGTATTATAGGAGCATACCACATAACCTTAGCAGGAACCCTCTTCCGGAGGGCTCTCCTCAACATCACCAGGGTCATCTCGTCTGATCTTATACCGCAACGCGTTGCATACCGGGCATTTATCTAAATTCTCATACTCCTTACCGCGGTAGAGGATGCAGTCATTAATGCATGCATGTATCTTTTGCACATCTAATCCCAGAGGACAGAGAGTCTTCTTTGCTTCGTAGGTACTCTCGGGAAGTTCGTTATGTTTTGAAACTTCGGCTTCATTATTTTCAGCATCTTTTCAAATGAGGAATCAGTTAGACCACACTCTGCCTTCCATCGCAACAATTCTAGTGTGGTACCGAGCTTTGTGCTGCCATCTTCACAATTTGGGTACAACAATTTCTTGTGATCTTCTAACATGCCCTCTAACTTCAACTTCTCATTTTCGGTTTCACAGTCTCGCTTTGCATCAGAAATGACCCTACCAAGTTCATCAGCCGGCTCATCTGATGCCCGTTCTTCACCTTTTTCCTCTCCATTGTCTTCCATTGCAGTATCACCGTATTCAGGAAACATATGATGATAGTTGTTATCATCATCTTCTTCTTCACCATCTTCCATCATAACCCCTCTTTCCCCGTGCTTGGTCCAGCAATTATAGTTGGGCATGAAACCTTTCATAATCGTGGCATGAATGATTTTCGAGGAAGAGTACTCCTTGTTGTTCCGACATTGAACACATGTACAACGTATAAATCCATTCTCTTTGTTTGCCGTAGCCACATCGATAAATTTATCCACGCCTTTGATATACCCGCCACCCGGTCACCGTACATCCATTCTCGACGCTCATCTGCATCATATAAGTAAGTTTATCAAAAACAGGACATCATAAATAGTGAAATAACCAATTCACACCGACACATGAATTGTATCAATGACCTAGAAAAGATAAGATTGCTAACCTCGATCGAGGGAAATAAAGAGGAGAAAGCTCAAGTGCGTCTCGGACACCTTCTATATTTTTGTTCTATGAGAAATTCAGGATTTTTCACTCAAACATTTCAACAAACACCTTCAGTGCATGCATGAGAAAAAACTAGCACACACCCTCACACCTACACCATTGAAAAAACAGAGTGGAGGCAGAGGGGCTGGGCGTATTTATAGAGGCGGTCTTTAGTCGGTTGAGCAAGCAACCGGGACTAAGGTGCGTACACCACGTGGTTGTGGCTAAACCTTTAGTCTCGGTTGGTGGCTCCAACCGACGATTCCCCTTACCAACCGGGACGCATGCCCTGGCCCTGCGTCGCTCCAACAGGACGGCAGCAAGATTAGTCCCGGTTGGTGGCGCAACCGGGACTAATGCTCCGAGGGGTCGCGAACGGATTAACGAGAAAACACAAAGAGTATGTTTGCCGAGTATCATCCGCAAAGGACACGAGAAAACAGGGACACTCAACAAAGAAGGTGTATGCCGAGAGTGTCTCATGGAAAAGCACTCACCAAAGATCCAGTACTCAGCAAAAAGGGAAATGACGACACTCGGCAAGCTAGTGGGTAGAATGGTGCTGGGACGGAAACTAATTTTTGCCAAGTATCCCCTAATGGACACTCAACCTAGTCTTTATATTTTTCTAGCATTTTTTCCTAGCCGAGAAAATGGTTTTCGCCATTAATGGTTGGTTGGAATACGCCTTGGAGCATGTGGCATCAGCACCTGTGTGTACCAGACGGACGCGTATGACCATCTATCCTTTAACAAATTAAAGATAGGTGGAGGGACTTCCACATAGGCGAAGATCTACAAGTTGAACAAGTAGTACTATATATTAATTGGCGTATAACTATGTTGCTTGTGTGAGTGTCTTGTATATGTCTGTTACCGGTGGCGTGTCCTCATCACACCACCCGTATGTATGTTAATTACAAGTGGCGTGTCCTCGGCACACTACTAACTGTTATGAGCGGTGTTACATTAGTGTCTTATCGGGCAACACACCACAAAAGGCAATCTCTTCACGCCATTAATAATTATTATTACTAGGCGTATCCCTACTAGTGATAGGGGCGTACGGTTTGCATTGACGGGCAGGCTTGAAGACAATCGGCGACCAGAAAAGCAAGCTCAAAATACGCTAGGTCAGATGCAGCTCTCTACGAGAGTCTCGTTCGACCGCGATCGGACGGCCACAGTCTGTGATCTATAGCCGTAGATAAATTAAAAGGAGGCTAGAGTAGGAATTTATTTTGCTTGCTTGCTTGTTTCTACTACACTAGATAAATCTTCCTTTTTCTTCTTTTCTTTTTGAATGCATCGACGATCGAGGATTCTGCACGTACGCACACTACAACTTGTCCAACATGAATAAATGCCCATGGTCAGCCGATCGCCACATACGTCTTCTACGCAAGTTAAAGGAAAGGGCCACTCAAGATTCTTCCTTCCTTTCCGATCATCATCACCTGTACGAGCGTTCTTTCGGCCGCGCAGATCGGACCAAAATCATTTTGAGCATTTTTCTGTTTTCCGTCACTGTTACCATCCAAATCTATCTTATTCGTACGTCCTGGACTGCTATGTACCATGGATTTGGCAAGCAGTTAGCGTATGCACTACGGAGACTAGTGGTCTTTGTTTTATCTGGGAGATCAGTCAGCGGTCCCTCCTGATAATATTCAAGAATCTGCCGCGATCGCACGTCGTCATGGGAAATTTGCCATACGGTCATTGATTGGGCTCGAACGGTATGGCTCCAACTAGTTCTTGTTCGCCTGAAAATTAATTAGCAAAAATCAAATTTATATGTAATTTACAAACATACTTATTTGGCGTTTCTTTAACTCTGTACCAAATTTTAATTCACGCGCGTAGCATGGTACATACAAGTTCTAGTAATTTCCACAATCCCTAATCGACAAGAACAACCAATACCTATCCCCTTCACCCCTTTTCGCATTATTTAATAGAATATCTTTCACGGTTTACTAAAAGTGGAACAAGATGAGACTGGATTGTTCCTAGATTGAAAGAGATGTCTTGTGCAATCAGATAAGCACTTTGATAAATATAGATTTGATCTTGACCACAATTATAACACAAAACTCTAACTCTAGAAGGTTTTATCTAATGTCAAACAATCAATGGTAAGTTGGCGTGATGCGTAGAAATGGCAGTTTACAACCTTTAGGGTATCCTCAATTTTAGCGTAGTTCAAATAAATGAACTAGTTTTATCAAAAAGTGATGATTTGTCAAAACTTAGTTTATTTTTTTGTAGTAAAGAGGGTAGATGGTAGCTTTTAGAATACCCATAACCATCCTTAAAGCAACTCCAACAGCTTACTCATATATGGATAAGCAAAAAGACTTTGGGTAAGATAAGAGAGAAGATATAGGTAAAGAGATTTTGGTTTGCTTTTCCAGCTTAACTATATCGGTGCTTACCCAAAACTCATCTGCTCTATTTGTGCATGTAGTTGCATTTGTGCATATGCTAACCAAACAACCTTATAATTAAATCAAGTTAACTACGAAAAAATTATAGAAAATAAGAATCAAATAATAAATACATACTTATTACAACACGATGTCCATATTTCAAAAACAGAGCTAATGCATGAACTAAGAAAGTTTATGGAAACATAAGTAGGGTACATAGAAACCGAAATGCCATTAATAGGCCCAGCCTCTCACTCCAGTTCCACTACTCCTTTACGAGATCATCAGTCGTAGTGGTGATCAACATTTTAGCCACGTCCGTTCTGGATGATCATATTGTGTAATATATGTTGGAATTTTTGCCTAAATAGGCCAGCCCATTTATTATATTCCATTAAATTTCTAAAATCCTAGAGGCCCATTCATGCAAGGCAAGAGATGGGACAAATGTTTAGTCTCACATTGCTAGTTGAGTGGAAGTTGGACCAGCTTATAAGGAGAGCTCTTCCACCACTTGTACGAGCTTGAGAAGAGAAGACATATACACATGCGCTCCTCCTTCCCCTCGCTCTCCTCGCCATGCCACGCCTCGTCATGCCACGACGAGCACGTGTCGCGGGTTGCGAGAATCTCAACGAGCCGAGCTTTATTTTGCCACGCATGAATGGTATATGAATAGTTGTACATAAGCTGAAACTTTTTGCTCAAGTGTATTTTTAATACAAGCTAAATGAATACGAACTAAGTGGAAGTTGTCCGGTGGGCTGCCGCATGTTCGCTTCAACTTCCGTCCATTCGTTTCATCTCCTGCGCAGCCTGTCTGCCTTCCCCTCTATGTCTATAAGAGAGAGGTCGCGTCTCCTCTCAGACACACTGCCACACATCTTTTGCGCCTCCAGTTCCAGAGCAATGCGCTACCTAGTCTTCCCCATCCCGTCTTGCGGCGTGCACCGCGAGCCGAGACAGTAGGCCTCCGAGACCCCGCTGCTTCGAGTCCTGTACGGGAGAAGGGCGATAAGGTTTTTGGGGAGAACTATTGGCGCAACTACTGGCTTCATCACGGACTCCTTCACGGATAGCGATTGCGCCGACGTCTTCCCCAACGAGGACTTCTTCCCCGACATCAGCACCCTCTTCCTCGACGACATGGCTAACGATGGTGCCAACGCGAACACCGATGGTTCCTCTGCTGCTGCTGCTGTCGTGTATATTTTCTTTCTCAACCTTGTTCTGATTGCATCTCAAGTTCTACGCCTTGCAAGATGTTTGGTTATATACCTTAATATGTATTCGCTTTTTCACATGATTAGTATACTTTCTATTATTCTAATCATGTTTTATCCAACATTTATTATGGGCAATTCACTGGGTAATTTGCTCTTTTACTCAACAATGCAAAAACCTTATTTCAGGCAATTTGCCCTAAGTGGATTTGTTGCTTCTATGAAGCCACCTGTGTTTGAAGGTGTCAATTACAAACAATGGCGTGCAAGAGCAGTGCTCTGGTTTCAGACCATGAGCTGCTATAATGCCATCTATGGCGCACCTGAGGGAGATCTTAATCCCGCTCAGCAAGAAGCGTTCCAAAGACTTGATACCACTTTCAAGGCTGCCTTGATCAGCATTCCTGGCTACAATATTGTCGATTCATATCTGTCATTTAGCAATGGCAAGGATATGTGGGATGCGCCCGAGAGAAAATTTGGAGACTCCGATGCTGGTAATGAACTGTATGTCATGGAACAATTATATAACTATAACATGGTTGATGACCGCCCCATTATGGAGCAGGCTCATGAGATACAGTCACTTGCCAGAGAGCTTGAGCACTTCACTTGTGTATTACCGGACAAGTTTGTTGCAGGAGGCATTATTGCCAAACTTCCCCAGTCATGAAGGAATTTTTCTACTTCTCTGAAGCACAAGATACAAGAGTTCTCCTTGACGGATCTCATTGGGACTCTTGATGTGAAAGAGAAGGAGAGAGAAAAATACACACGTGCTCAATGTACCGAGGGATGTTCTAATGCCAATCTGGTATAGAAAAGGAACTTCGAGCCTCACAAGTTCAAGAACAAAGGCAAGTTTGACGGCAAAGGAAAATTTGATGGAAAGAACAAGGAATCACAGTCTACCAGCTTCAAGAAGAAGATGGTAAGAAGGAAGGTGCTTGTCATGTGTGCGGTGATCCTGATCATTGGGCTCCTGCTTATCCCAACTGCTTTGACAAGCGCCAGCATGGGATGGGCAGCAAGACTATTAATGTTCTCATGGACGATGTTGAGATGAAAGATATTGGATATGGTATATTACCTACTGTTCTTTCATTATGTCATTCTCCTGATTGGTGGATTGACACGGGCGCTAATGTACATGTCTGTTATGATATTTTCATGTTTTCTTCATATCAGGTCAGAGGGACTCAAACCATGCTGATGGAGAACGGCTCGCATGCTTCTGTTCATGGTGTTGGTACGGTCGATCTGAAGTTCACTTCGAGAAAGACCGTGCGCCTAAAGAACGTGCATCATGTTCCCTCAATAAATAAAAATCTTGTTAGCGGATCTCTTCTTTGTCGAAATGGCTACAAGATTGTACTCGAGTTCAATAAATTTATAATTTCTAAGTATGGAAGCTTTGTTGGTAAAGGATATGAGTGCGGAGGCTTATTCCGCTTATCTCTGTCAGACATTTGTAATAAAGTTTTTAATCATATTTACACGAATTTTGAATCAAATGTCTGGCACTCTCGTCTTTGTCATATTAATTTTGGTTGTATGACGCGGCTAGCCAAAATGAATTTAATCCCTTATTTCACAACTATTAAGGGATCTAAGTGCCAAGTATGCGTGCAAGATAAAAAAACCTCGCTAGTCACATACGACTGCAGAAGTGAGAAATTTAACACCACTAGAGCTCATACATTCTGATCTTTGTGAGATGAATGGTGTGTTGACAAAAGGTGGAAAGAAATATTTTATGACATTGATCGATGACTCTACGAGATATTGTCATATGTATCTTTTAAAATGAAAACATGAGGCTTTAAGTTTCTTCAAAATATATAAAGCTGAGGCAAAATCAACTTGATCGAAAGATTAAGAGGCTTAGGTCTGATCATGGTGGAGAGTATTTTTCCAACGAGTTTGATTTCTTTTGTGCGGAACATAGCATAATTCATGAGAGGACATCTCCCTACTCACCCAGTCAAATTGATATGGGCACGACGGAGGAGGTGCAACCCAATTTCAGGACTCCACCAAGCTAGGCGTGTCTTTGTAATTTAATAAATAGGTTTTATTATTCCTGGTCGTGTTTTGGGCCAATTAGGTTTTATTATGTGTGTGGGCTTGGTTTGGGCTTGTCCAACCAAGTGGAGTCGTGACCCATTAGTGGGGCGCCCCGGCCTTCCTATAAGGATCTGGCCGAGTTAGGGTTTAGGGGAGTTCAGTTGTTTCGTCTAAAAACTATATTGTGCTACACCGCGTATTATCCCTCCGGGGACAGTGATACCGTTTCTTAGATTCTTATAGAGATTGTTGCGGAGGTTCTTATGTTCATCAAGGATTTTCGTGCTCAGGTTTGAGGCGTGGTGATCTTCACCATGTTACTTGCTGAATCGATTCCACTTCTTCAGGTTGCGTTCATCGCGTAATTGGAAGAATACCTACCTGGTTGACTCGTTGTGAAAGATCGGGAAAAAACTATAGAATCATTGGGTCGATCCGTATCACAGATGGAGTAGCCGAAAGAAAGAACCGTACTCTAACAGATTTGGTTAACGCCATGTTAGACACATCGGGTCTCTCAAAGGAATGGTGGGGGGAGGCACTATTGACTGCGTGTCATGTCCTAAACCGAGTTCCCACAAAGAACAAAGAAATTACTCCATTCGAAGAATAGGAAAATAAAATATTAAAACTCTCTTACTTACGTACGTGAGGTTGTTTTCATCTTGCAGGACGGTGGGATGTAGCGGTCCGGGCTAACCTTACATGACATCGTTCATGAGACTTGCTCCACGCTTGACATGCAACTTGTATTGCATAAATGGCTTTGCGGGTCCCTGTTTCTCCCAACATAGTAAAGATTCAATTTACAATGGGTAATTGACAATACTAGTATCAATGTTGTGGTTCTTGTTCGTATGTTAGAATGACACTTATTGAAAGCCCCAAACCACGTAAAATATGCAAAGAAAATTGGAGACGTCTAAATTTGTTTTGCAGGGGTATGCTGTGATGTGATATGGTCATGATTGTGATTATATATGATGTATGCAATGTTCCTTATTGTAAGTCGGCAACCGGCAGGAGCCATATGGTTGTTTTTTAAATTTCGTTAAGACCTGCGTGTCTATTATTTAAAGTAGTTGTAATAGTTGATGCTGGTGGACGACAACCATTAAGCGGCGCCATTGACCTTGACGCCATACCGGTGATGAAGGAGATCATGTTCGTGCTTGAAGATGGAGATTGGAAGCACAAAAAGAAAGGACATATCATATCACTTATTATGAATTGCATGTGATGTTAATCCTTTTATGCATCTCGTATTGCTTAGTTTGCAACGGTAGCATTATAATATGATCCCTCTCGCACAAAATTTCAAGTTATAAAGTGTTCATCCTTAGTAAGCACCGTTGCTAAAGCTCGTTGTTTCGAAGCACCACGTGATGATCTGGTGTGTTAGATTCTGCGAGTGTATACAACGGGAGCAAGCCAGATTTGCTCATCCGGAAGCTAAGGTTTGATATTGACGAGCCTAGCATGTACAGACATGGTCTTGAAACACGGATCACCGGAAGGTAAAGCATGAGTTATATAGTAGATATGATGAACATGTTGATTGTTCGCCTTTGAAGCTACATCAACGCTCGTGATGATCGGTTTTGATGTGGTGGATTTGGTTCGTGTGATCACTAAAACATTGTGAGGGATATTGTTTTGAATGGGTGTTCATCTAGATTAATTTAACTATTAATTCGAACTCAATTTGTCATAAACTTAGTATAAACTATTGCAAATATGCTGTAGATCAATGGTGGCCCCTACCATCAATTTTAATGCGTTTCTAGATAAAGAAAAGTTGAAAAACAATGGAAGCAACTTCTCGGATTGGTTCCGCAACTTGAGGATTGTCCTCAATGCTGGTAATTTGACCTATGTCTTTGGATGCACTTGGGTGACCCACGGTGATGCTACCGATGAGGTAAAGAATGTTTTCCTCGCTCAGAAGAATCAGTAGTTCACAGTTCAATGTGATATCTTGTATGGTTTAGAATCGGAGCTTCAGAAAAGGTTTGAGAACTATGAACTACATGATATTGTCCGTGAACTCAAAATGATATTTGAGGCTCACGCGGCAGTTGAGAGTTATGAGGCTTCTGATAAGTTTTTTAACTGCAAGAGGGAAGAGGGAAGCTCCGTTAGTGAGCACAGGTTTAAGATGTCTGTGCACGCAAGCAAGCTTCAAAGCTTGGCTATAGTGATTCCTAATGCTTTGGGGATTCACCGTGTCCTCCAATCACTACCACCAAGTTACAAGAACTTTGTGATGAACTACAATATGCAAAACATGGACAAGTCGTTGCCCGAACTCTTCTCCATGTTAAAGTCTGCAGAAGTGGAGATCAAGAAAGAGCACCAAGTGTTGATGGTCAATAAGACCATCAAATTCAAGAAGCAAGGCAAGTCTAAGAAAAAGGGAAACTTCAAGAAGGGCGGTAAGAAAGTTACCGCGCCAGCGAAGAAGACCAAGGATGGGCCTAAGCCTGATACTGAGTGCTTTTACTGCAAGGGAGAGGGTTACTGGAAGCGGAATTGCCCTAAGTACTTGGCGGATTTGAAGAACGGCAACATCAAGAAGAAATGTATATCCGATATACATGTTATTGATGTGTATCTCACTAGTACTCATAGTAGTGCCTGGGTATTTGATACTGGTTCGGTTGCTCATATTTGTAACTCGAAATAGGTGCTGCAGAATAGACGGAAGCTAGCAAAGAACGAGGTGACGATGCGCGTTGGAAATGGATCAAAGGTTGATGTGATCGCGGTCGGCATGCTACCTCTTCATCTACCATCGGGATTAGTTTTATACTTAAATAATTGTTATTTGGTGCCTGCGTTGAGCATGAACATTATATCCGAATCATGTTTATTGTGAGACGGTTACTTGTTTAAGTCCGAGAATAATGGTTGTTCGATTTATATGAGTAATATCTTTTACGCACATACACCTTTGATATATGGTCTATTCTTATTGAATCTCGATTGTAGAAATACACACATTAATAACATCGAAGCTAAACGTTTGAAATTCAGCAATAACTCGACCTATATGTGGCACTGTCGTCTTGGTCATATTGGAGTGAAGCGTATGAAGAAACTCCATTCCGATGGACTTCTTGAATCACTTAATTTTGAATCACTTGATTTCAAATCACTTGAAAGATGCGAAGCATATCCGATGGGTAAAATGACTAAGACTCTATTTTCTGGTATGATGGAGCGAGCTACAGACTTATTGGAAATCATACATACCAATGTGTGTGGCCCAATGAGTTTAGCATCATGCGGTGGTTATCGTTATGTTCTTACTTTCACGGATGACTTGAGTAGATATGGATATATCTATTTCATGAAACATAAGTTCGAAACTTTCGAGAAGTTTAAGGAATTTAAAAGTGAAGTAGAGAATCAAAGTAACAAGAAGATTAAATTTCTACGATCTGATCGTGGAGGTGAATATCTAAGTTATGAGTTTGGCGAGCATTTGAAGAAATGCGAAATACTTTCACAATTGACACCGCCGGGAACAATACAACGTAATGGTGTGTCCGAACATCGTAATCGAACTCTCTTAGATATGGTTCGTTCTATGATGTCACTTATAGATTTACCGCTATCGTTTTGGGGTTATGCATTAGAAACAACAACATTCACTTTAAATAGGGCACCATCTAAATCCGTTGAAATGACACCGTATGAATTCTGGTTTTGGGAAGAAACCTAATTGTTGTTCCTAAAAATTTGGGGTTGCGAAGCTTATGTAAAGAAGTTACAGCCAGACAAGCTTGAACCCAAAGCGGAAAAATGCGTCTTCATAGGATACCTGAAGGAAACTATTGGGTATACCGTCTATCATAGATCCGAGGTCAAAATCTTCGTTGCCAAGAATGGATCCTTTCTAGAGAAGGAGTTTCTCTCGAAAGAAGTGACTCGACGAAAAGTATAACTCGACGAGGTTGTTGAAACTTCTCTCGAACTTGAGAGTAGCGCAACACTGGAAGTGGTTCCTGTGGCATCTACACCAATAAGAGAGGAAGCTAATGATGTTGATCATGAAACTTCGGTTGAAGTTACTACGAAACCTCGCAGGTCAACGAGAAATCGTACCACTCCTGATTTGTATGATCCCATTATGAGTGTCATGTTGGTGGACAACAACGATGACCCTGCGACATATGAGGAAGCAATGATGAGCCCAGATTCCAATAAATGGCAAGAAGCCATGAAATCCGAGATTGGATCCATGTACGAAAACCAAGTATGGACTTTGGTGGACTTACCGGATGGTCGGAAGGCTGTCGAGAACAAATGGATTTTCAAAAACAAAAACAGATGCTGATGGTAATATTACTGTCTATAAAGCTCGACTTGTCGCAAAAGGGTTTCGACAAATTCAAGGAGTTGACTAAGATGAGACTTTCTCACCGGTAGCGAAGCTAAAGTCTGTGAGGATTTTGGTAGCAATCGCTGCATATTATGATTATGAGATATGGCAGATGGATGTCAAAACGGCGTTCCTCAATGGAGACATTGATGAAGAGTTGTGCATGTGGGGAATGACAACTCATGCCATATTGTTGTTGTTGGATCTTTTAAGATCAGGACACATGATGGCGTGACAGGCATGTTGAGTGAGGTGAATCACATACCAAGCATGGCCAGAAATTTGATCTCCCTGAGTACCATGGACGTTGTTGGATACAAGTATGCCGGTGGGCATCGAGTTCTGAAGGTATCAAAAGATTCTCTTATTCACATGATAGGTGATATGAATTCTGCTAAATTATATGTTCTTAGAGTTAGCACTTTGCCTGGTATTGCTGTTGTTGTTACTTCTAATGATTCTGATGATTGTGGTAAAACACATCTGTGGCATATGCGTCTTGGGCATATGAGCGAACAAGGCATGGCAGAGTTGGTCAAGAGAGAGCTGATTGATGGTTGCAACTTGAGTAAGTTTGAGTTCTATGAGCACTGCATCTTTGATAAGCATAAAAGAGTTAAATTCAATGATTCCGTTCACACCACCAAAGGCATATTAGATTATGTACATACTGATGTATGGGGTCCGTCCCTGTAAGACTTCTATTGGTGGTGCTAATTACATGCTTACTATTATTGATGATTACTCAAGAAAAGTGCGGCCTTATTTTCTGAAGCATAGATCTGATGTTTTTGATGCTTTTAAGAAGTGGAAAGTTATGGTTGAAAAGCAAACTAAGAAGAAGGTAAAGGTACTATGTACTGATAATGGTATGGAATTCTGTTCTAATGAGTTTGAGGAGTTTTTCAGTAACGATGGCATGATCAGGCATCACACCATCCCATATACTCCTCAGCAAAATGGCGTGGCAGAGCGCATGAACAGAACCATCATCTCGAGGGCTCGTTGTATGTTTTATAATGCAGGTATGCATAGGCGTTTCTAGGCTGAAGCAGCCAACACAGCGTGTTACCTCATCAACAGGTCACCTTCTATTCCACTTGAAAAGAAAACTCCCATTGAGGTATGGTCGGGTTCGCCTACTGATTATTCACAGTTGAGAGTTTTTGGCTGCACTGCATATGCTCATGTTGATAATGGAAAGTTAGAGCCTAGGGCTGTTAAGTGCATATTCCTTGGTTATGGTTCAAGAGTTAAAGCATATAAACTATGGAATCCTGAAACTAAAAAGATTTTGCTAAGTAGAAACGTTGTTTTCAATGAGTCCATTATGTATCATGACAGCTTGCCATCAGATACCTCTCCTGTTGTTGTTGGAGAGGAGGGAGTCAGTGTGCAGGTGGAGAACCTGCAGAAAACTGTTGATAATGATTCTATCGTCGAAGATACACATGAGGAAAAAATATTGATGATATTGTTGTTCAGCACTCACCTACTGTTTTATAGTAGCCACATGAGTACATTTCTGCCGATAGACCGAGGCGTAACTGTGGTCCTCGTCCTCGTTTAATTGAAGAGTGTAATCTTGTTCATTATGCTTTGAGTTGTGCTGAACAGGTGGAGAACGATTCTGAACCTGCTACATATAATGAAGCCATTGCATCCGTTGACCGCGAGAAGTGGGTTTATGCTATGCAAGAAGAGATGCAATCGCTTGAGAAAAATGGAACATGGGATGTTGTGCGCTTGCCTAAAAAAAAAGGCGGTCCACTGCAAGTGGATCTTCAAGAAAAAGGAAGGCCTGTCTCACAAAGAGCCTTCAAGGTACAAGGCAAGGTTAGTAGCAAAAGGGTTCAGCCAGATTTCAGGTATTGATTACAATGATGTGTTCTCTCCAGTTGTGAAGCATAGTTCCATTCGTACTTTCTTTAGTATTGTGGCTATGCGTGATCTTGAGCTTGAGCAGTTAGATGTCAATACTGCTTTTCTGCATGGAGAGCTTGATGAGGAAATATACATGGACCAACCAGAAGGGTTCATATATAGTGCCTGGTAAAGAGGATTTTGTGTGAAAATTAAAGAAGTCTCTTTATGGCTTAAAGCAATCTCCAAGACAGTGTTCTAAAAGTTTTGATTCATTTATGATCTCACATGGTTTTGAGAGGTCTAAATATGATAGTTGTGTTTATATCAAGTTTGTTGATGGGCCACCTATATTCTTGCTGCTATATGTTGATGATATGTTAATTGCTGCCAAGGGCATGAAAGAAATCACTACTTTGAAGGCACACTTAAGTAGTGAGTTTGAGATGAAGGATCTTGGTGCTGCTAAGAAGATCTTAGGTATGGAGATTACCCGAGATAGAAAATCTAGTTTGTTATTTCTTAGTCAGCAAAGTTACATTAAGAAAGTTCTTCATAGTTTTAATATGGATGGTGCCAACTCAGTTAGTACTCCTATTGCTCCTCATTTTAAATTGTCAGTTTCTCAATGTCCTACTACTGATGAAGAGTTTGAGTACATGTCAAAGGTGCAATATTCTAGTGTTGTTGGTTCTTTGATGTATGCCATGATTTGTTCTCGTCCTGATTTATCATATGCTATGAGTTTGATAAGTAGATACATGGCTAATACTGGTAAAGAACATTGGAAGGCTGTTCAGTGGGTTTTCAGGTACCTTCTTGGCACTTCCAATGCTTGTTTGAAGTTTGGCAGGACCGGTGAGGGACTCGTTGGCTATGTGGATTCAGATTTTGCTGCCGATTTGGATAAGAGAAGATCCCTCACAGGTTATGTGTTTAATGTTGGTGGTTGTGCTGTTAGCTGGAAGGCTATATTGCAGGCTGTTGTTGCACAATCTACTACTGAAGCTGAATACATGGCTATTGCTAAAGCTTGCAAAGAATCTGTTTGGTTGAAAGGTTTGTTTGCTGAGCTTTGTGGAGATGATTCTTGCATTACTTTGTTTTGTGACAGTCAAAGTTCCATATACCTTACAAAAGATCAGATGTTCCATGAGAGAACTAAGCACATTGATGTCAAGTACCATATACCTTACAAAAGGTATGCCAGATCAACACTCATGATAATCCTGCTGATATGATGACTAAACCTATTCCTGTTGCTAAGTTTGAGCTTTGCTCGAACTTAGTTGGTTTAACTGATTAGTCCAAGTGGCTATTGGCGCCGAAAGTATTTTCTTTGTTTGTTCAGGGAGATGGTTGCTGTTGATGCTACAAGGAGGAATTTGTCTCAAGGTGGAGTTTGTTATGTGTTGATCTAAATTCTACAAAGTATAGGCCAACTTCTGACGAGTGGAGCGAGGCCCATCGCCGGGAGGCTTGGGCCGAAGACCTAGGTTTCCACCGATATATAAACCCCTTGTAAGCCGCCGGTTGGGAGCGTTGCATCTGTGAAATCCCTGGCGTTTGTAAACACTCCTCGATATAGTGAAGTTTCGCTTGCTGGAGCCCGTGGTTTTTTCCTCTCTTTGTTGGAGATGTTTTTTCACGATAAATCTGTGTCTCCTTGCTGTGATTTCGTTTTCGTTCTTCGTTATTTACTTGTCGCAATTGTAACACCATAAAAGGTTGTGAATTGCCGTGGTTGATTCTTTGTCGTTTGTTTTCTTGTTGTTGTGCCGTGTGTTTTTATTTGCTTGTTCTCGGTATATGCCATGTACTCAATCTTTGCCGAGTTTTTTTCGCTTAATACTCGGCAAAGTCTTTCTTTGCCGTGTTCCATGCCACTGGACACACAGCAAAGGGCCCAAGACATGACAATGACGATTTTTCCCGTAGTGATCACTTTGGTAGAGACATAGTAGTTGCTAATAAAATGCTCGATACCAAGTTCATAGCAAGCAAAGACCAAGCTACAAATGGTTTTACAAAGCCTTTGGCCTTTCAAAAATTGTGATTAAGAGGGTTGTTAGAGATATTTTGTAACACACCTGTCATGTAACATCTTATGTAACGGTCAATGGAGTAGTCTCCATGACTTTCATGTTTCCTTAGACAGCGAAGGAACTTTTTCTTGCAAATATAACACCTACGTCGACGAAGCTTCCAACCAGGCTATCGCTTCTGCTATATATAAACAAATCAGATGTGTGTAGCAATAATAACACGAGTGCACAAGTGCATATATTATATAACCAGCTTTGTTCGTCTAACTTGCGAATTCTAATTAGGAAATTTAATTAAAACCATGTTTTCATCGTCTCGTTAACGCTATTTAAAACCGTATGTTTGGTTCGTCTTGCCGGGTGACAGGGGCACGCAAGATGGAGAGCTTCATGTCATCTGTGTTCACGCCGCTAAAGTTGCAGGTACAAGCAGCACACCCGTCTTGTGCAAGCTTTGATGCATGGACAGAGTTAATTATAGGGGTTTGCATCCGTGTATTGTGTTTGCAGTTCATGGACGTGGCATACCACGTCAAGATCGAGCGAGCGCTGGCTGATCATGAGGAGAAGATTGTACTCAAGGGGATCACTGGCGTGGCGCGCCCAGGAGAAGTGCTGGCCGTGATGGGCCCCACGGGGAGCGGCAAGTCGACGCTGCTTTCCATCCTCGGCGGCCGCCTCGTCTCGGGGCAGGGGCGCCACACGGGCACCGTGCTCGCAGACGGCCGGGCGCCGTGCCGCGCCGTGAAGCGCCGCACCGGCTTCTTGGCGCAGGACGACGTGCTGCACCCGCACCTCACCGTCCGGGAGACGCTGGTGTTCTGCGCGATGCTGCGGCTGCCGGCCTCGAGTCCTTCCGCGGCTAAGACAGGCGCCGCGGAAGCTGTGATTGCCGAGCTCGGCCTGGGAGCTTGCGCCGACACCATGGTGGGCAATGGTGTGTCCGGCGGCGAGCGGAAGCGCGTCAGCATCGGCCAGGAGATGCTCGCGGATCCGAGCCTGCTCATCCTGGACGAGCCCACGTCCGGGCTGGACTCCACAGCCGCCGTCCGCCTGGTGGCCACGATCTCGGCGCTCGCACGCAAGGGCCGCACGGTGGTGATGTCCGTGCACCAGCCGTCCGGCCGCCTGTACCGCTCGTTCGACTCGCTGCTGCTGCTCGCGGAAGGCAGCTGCCTGTACCACGGGCCTCGCGGCGACGCCATGGACTACTTCGCGTCACTGGGCTTTGCGCCCGGCTTGCACGTCAACCCCACAGACTTCATGGTGGATCTTGCTAATGGTGAGTGAGTGAACTGCTACTTTCTTCTTCTTTATTTTCGACCTTGCAGCTAGCTAGCTAGCTAATATAATGGTGATCTGTATATATATGTTCAGGCTTCGCTGAAGAAGAGTACTACAGCAATTCCGCGGCGGCGGCGGAAGTGGGCAGTACTGTAGTGAAGCAGTTGTTGATCTCGTCGTACAACAGGGTGCTCGCCCCCAAGGTCAAGTCCGCCATGAATGTCGCAGACCAGGCTGATGAGGCGGCTCAGGCCGGCGCGCATCAGCAGCCGAGCTTGACGTCGAGCTGGACGTACCAGTTCCGGACCCTCCTCCGGCGCAGCCTGAAGCAGCGGCGTCACGAGACCTTCACCTCGCTGCACATCTTCCAGGTGCTCGCGGCGGCTGTGGTGGTCGGAGCCATGTGGTGGCGGTCGGCGGCGCTGGAGGTGCAGGACAGGAAGGGACTGCTCTTCATCGTGCCCATCTTCTGGGGCTACTTCGCCGCCCTCAACGCCGTGTTCGAGTTCCCGCAGGAGCGGCACGTCCTGGCCCGGGAGCTCGCCTCCGGCATGTACGAGCTCTCCTCCTACTTCATGTCCCGCATGGTCGTGGACCTGCCCATGCAGCTCGCTCTGCCCGCGGCCTTCACCGTCATCGTCTACCTCATGGCGGGCCTCAACCCGGCGCCCGCCGCCTTCGCGCTCACCCTTGCCGTCATCCTCAGCTACGTGCTTGTCGCCGAGGGTCTCGGGCTGGCCGTCGGCGCCGTCATGATAGCAGACGCCAAGCGCGCGTCCACCCTGGTCACGGTCATCATGTTCGCCGGCATCATCAGCGGCGGCTTCTACGTGCAGCACGTGCCGGCGTTCCTGGTGTGGGCCAAGTACACCTCCTTCACCTACTACTGCTACCGCCTCCTCATCGCTGTGCAGTACAGCGGAAACCTTGAGCATCTCCTACCGTCGTCGTCGTCGTCGTCGGACATGGTCGGCGAGGCAAGCACGGGTATCTGCGTTATCGCGCTCCTTGCTATGTTCTTCGGCTACCGGTTGCTGGCCTTCCTCGCGCTGCGCAGGATCAGGACGTGAGGATCAATCGCTGGACCCTTCAAGGTACCCTTCAAGGTGCCCTTCAAGGTGCAAAACATCGCCCTCGACGGTACCTTACAAGATGCAAAACATCGACTGCCGGAAGACATCCCCTGACATCCGCAAGGTGCCTCTTTAATGACAACAACTCCGTCCAAAATAATAAAGTATCGAAAAAATCTGCGACCCCACGATCATGGCTATACCTATATGGGCTACGGCTTAGTTTGGCAGTAAAGTTTTTCTAAAACCAAAGTATTTCAACGTCTCGCTAAGAAATACTACATTTTTTCTCCTTTCTCAGTTTTGAAGAAAAGAGGGTCAGACCTATTTCTCAAATACTTAAAAAAACAATAGTTTTGGAGGATACTTCAGTTTTAAAACCACAATATTTGTTTGATCCAAACAAATATTTGGAGTATTCAACACTTTAGTATTTTTAAAAACCAAAGTATTCTCTAAACACTTAAAATACTTTGCTGCCAAACTAGGCCTACATCATCGACCATGACTATAGCTCAACAATGGATATGCGTGTTATACTCCATGTAGACGAAACAAATTAGGGATCAATATACTTTCAATAACTATTGCCATTTGACAAACCGTCCAGAATATTGGCATGCTACAAGCATTTGAGAGAGTCAGTAAAATATACGAGCACTCACGAATAGCAATGTTTAATAAGGCAAGATTGCCAGGGCGGCTAGCTGGATTGTCGGGTCGGAATCCGCACCGACGCCATGACGTCATAGGATGACAATGGGTGACATTATGATAACACATTGAATGCCCTGATTAGGGTTTATTTGTCAGGCACCGTAATATACTACTTATGTCTCATGGCTTAAGGCTTATATTTTTTTGCAAAAGTCAAAGAACCTAAAGTTTAACCAAGTTATGAGGGAAAATATTACAATATGTAATCTATACTCTTTCATACATCATGAAACATATTTTCACATGATACCGATATAATATAATAATTCTTGATAGTTTTTTTCTAAAGATGATCAAACTTTTCTTGGCTTGATTTTTTTAAAAAAATATAAGCCTTTTTGCCTTGGGATGGAGTAAAACATTCTACAAGTCAGTTTCCACGGCATAGGCCTAGTTTCCTACTCGGGACATGTCCTTTATGAAGCATTCATCTATTTCGAATTAGATTTTCTTAAATACTATACCTATAGTCTAGCTCTAGTTATATTTTTTATCCTATGGTCTATGTGTAATAATTAAAGGAAGAAAAAAATACCAGAATACTCCAAATCCCACCCATACATCCACGGGTATCTGCGTTATCACGGTCCTTGCTATGTTCTTCGGCTACCATCATGATGTCGATGTAGACCTTGGCAATGGGGTGTAGACGATGAAGCAGCGGGCTTGAACATTAGTAGGAAAAATCCTAGTTGTGGCATTTCGAAAAACAGGCTGGTGGTGTTACCTCACGAGTTCCTCGTCTATATCAACATCATCGTCAACACACACGTGTCTGCTTACAATATTATTGCAAGATGACACAATGCAAAGATGGTATTAACCATGTCTGACGTAGAGCAACTGCATCGATACATCGGCATCACTATTGTGATATGCTACACGACACCCGGTTCTGGAAAAAAAACATTATGTGCGGTGGCCTCCTACAGTCTTTACAACACTGGTGGTCTCGTACGACTGCATCCTCCGACATCCGCGAGATGTTCGTGACGGTATCCCTCAAGGTGCAAAACATCTTCCTCGACGGTAACTTACAAATCGGCTGCCGGTATACATCCACGCTGACATCCCCAAGGTGCTTCTTCCATGATAACAGCTCCGTCCAAAATAATAAAGTATCTTAAAAAAATTGCGACCCCACGATCACGGCTATACCTACAAGGGCTACATCATCGTCCATGACTAGCTCGACAATGGACATGTCTCTTGTCCTCCATATAGACGAAACAAAAAATTAGGAATCAATACTTTCAACAACTATGGCCATATGACAGATAGTCCAGAATATGGGCACGTTACGAGCATCTGGGAGAGTGAGTAAAATATAGTAGGAGCACTGGACTCACGCATAACATTGTTAAATAAGGCAAGATTACCTGGGCGGCTAGCGGATTGTCGGATCGCACCGACGCCATGACGTCATATGGGGACGCAACGCTGCTGACAACTGGTGACATTATAATAACACATTTTTTAGGGATAAAACTGGATCTTTATTTTACAACAGACTCACGCTCAACTTCATGAAGAACAACTTCATGTACCGAGCCGAGCCAGTCCTCGCAAGATTTGTAAGAACAGGTCTAACCATAACTTGTCCTCGACCCACCTTTACAAAAGAGCAACAATTACCCCAGATGAACTTGACCCTTAATATCCAAGACAAGATTTGTAAATGAACAACGATCCAGCCCAAGAGAATGTAACATCGACACGACACTAGTGCAAATAGGTCATGCGTCCCCGTTGGTAAGGGGCTTTAATCCCGGTTGCCCAATCGGGACAGAGCAATCGAGACTAAAGCCCCCACCCTTCGGTCCCGGTTTGGCCACGAACCGGGACAAAATGTGCTCCACGTGACTGCTGCTCCGCGCGAGGGGGGGGGGGGGGGGGAGGAGCAACCGTCCCGGTTCATAACACGAGCTGTGACAAATCACTCTCTTTCGCGGCAGAAATTTGGCACATTTCTCTGTCGCGACAGAGAATTCATTTTGGCCATATTTTTTGCCGCGACAGCATTTTGACAACTTTTTGTGCCGCAGCAGAGAATTCATTTATATTATTTTATTTTTATTTTTTGTTTTTGTTTTGCACTCATCATAAGGAACCATTATACTACACAACATCATCATGACAATAGAGATCCAAGTGTCGGACATATTACTTTTGATACACGGCATATATACATACATACAAAATAAGCTCTTTGTGTAGTCTCTGTTGCCTATACACCCAAGTACGCATAGTATTCTCTTTTTGGGTTTATGACTTCTGCATCCAAGAATCCCACTAATTCCTCCTGAATTGCTCGTATGCAGTCCTTTGGCAGAAGACCTTCCCGCAGCCGTTCGAGCTGATTTAAAAAAGGAGTCAACCTATATGAATAAAACTAAACATAATTTGATGGTAATAAAAAACTATAAAAATTGTTTACGTACGTTAAGTTGCTCTAAATTTCTGAGATTCTCACAACATGTCTGACAGATGAACTCGCAAAGATAGTATCCACATAAATTATATCCTGGTCCCTGCGTCAGACACTTTACGAAAACATAGTTTAATAAAAATAATAATCAAGTATGATAACAGTATCAAAACTAGAATCAAAGAGATGAGCGGATCTAGCTAGTGCTACTTACATCTAGTGGTTTAAATGTGAGCTCCTCTTTCCAAACACCCCTAGCCTTCATGGTGAACCGTTTCTAAGCGCTGCCCGGCGAAGAAAACGAATAAAAGAAGTTATTAATTACTTGATATCATGAAATTCACGAACATAGCCGATATAGTGTCGTAATGATTAGAATTACTGCTGGAGCATCATCTGCATGTCCGCCCACATATCAAGGGGTTTATGTTTCGAGTCCATAACTAGTACCCGTCCTTTGTCAGGTTAAA
This sequence comes from Avena longiglumis, assembly GCA_030063025.1. NCBI lineage: Eukaryota > Viridiplantae > Streptophyta > Magnoliopsida > Poales > Poaceae > Avena > Avena longiglumis. Next base: position 590,827,385 of record CP125973.1, on the reverse strand, counting down.
TGATTAGGAGAATATAGTGGAATCTACACATGCATAACTCATTAATTATACACTTAACGTCGAGTAAGCGAAATAGAAAGTGTATACAAGACAATAACACTCACTCGAAGTTGTAAGAAAATAGTATTTCCCTTCTGGTTTCTTAAAACCTTAATGAATGTACAATATTATCCTCTGTATCCTGGATCTTTTTTTGAGATTAGCTTGATGAACAAAATATGGGTCAACGAACCCAATTTCATAGATTTGTCCTCTGCTGCATTCGAGAATATTCATTCCCCATAATATAGTATGATTATATATATGCAATAAACGAGGTGAGATAGCTAGAGACTTAATTACAGAATTAGTACTTACAGACAATAAGCACATTGAATAATTGAAATAGTTCAACAAATTCAGTGGCTACCATGTCATCTTATTTCCCGTAATGCTTTTTGGTAACCCTTAGCATTATCTAGTTAGCCCTGGCCTTTGTGGCAATCATGTACCAGTTATGCAATCTTCCCATTTTTGTTGGTAGATTCTTTACCTCCTCGGGTTTGACGAGAGGATTCCCGTACTGGTATTTATATGCTACTTGAGTCTCGAGGAAGTACTGTAACTGGGATAAGTAGTGGGAAATTCTCATACCTTGAGCCGCGACCGCTTCTCCGAATAGTGCAACTACCTCTAGATCATACCGCTCTTCAGCCGCATATTTGCTCGACCCCACAATGGTATGGGAAATCACCTTGAGAGGGGTGCAAGATTGTTTTTTGTTCTTCGAGCTAGGGAACAAATTTCCCGCTTGCACTAGTGCCCTTCGACAGATTCTGTGCCGCATGTGACTTGAGAATAGAGTGCTCATAGTCTGATGACGGATTTGGCTCCGGTTGGTGAAGGCCCTTTAGCATTTTGAACACTGGGGCTTGATCTTCCTCGGTGCTGGGGAACTCTGGCTCTTTTGGCCGCCTTAGCTTAGCGAAAAACACTGTCGTTTCCGCCTCGAAGATTGCCGTAGTCTCCTCTTGAGTACAGTCATAAGATATCTTGGGAGGAACCTTTGGTACTTTTGGAAGAGGCTCCCTTTACGTGTCGGCGATCGCTTACCACTCCGCGGAGTAGCGGTGGTACGCTTACTCTTTTTTTCCTGAGGCGCCGGTGATGGCTGCGGCGGGGGTGATGGAAGCCATGGCGGTGACGGCTGCGCTAGAGACGGGTGAGGCGACGAAGATGGGTGAGACGACAGAGATGACTGTTGTGCTGGAGGTGATGGGTGAGGCGGCGGCGAAGATGGCTGATGCGTACACCCAGTGTTGACGTGGGACACTTCGTTGGAACCCCAAGAGCAAGGTGTGATGAGCACAGCAGCAAGTTTCCTTTAGTAGAGACCGAGGTTATCGAACCAGAAGGAGGAAGGAAACGTCTCAAAGGTGTTGCAAGCAACGTGGAAACCTGCACAACACAAACTCAAGACTTTGTCCCAACGAATCAGTGAGGTTGTCAAGCTCACCGGTTTGCTGTAACAAAGGATTAAACGTATGGTGTGGAAGGTAATGGTTTGCAGCAAGTAAATAAGTAACAATGTAAGATGTATCAATGGTAAATATTGGACAGGGATCCATAGTTTACTAGAGGTGCTCTCCTTAGATACACAACATGGCATGAAGGGTAAACAAATTACAGCAAGGCAATTGACAGGAACTGAGCAAGGCATAACAATGCAATTACTAGTCAGAAGATCCTATGAGATTCGATTGGGCAATACAACAAGATACATAGACTTCCATCCAACTGCATCTAAGACTAGAAGTCCACCTTCAGGTTATCATCCGAACCCCCTCTAGTATTAAGTTGCAAGCAACAAACAACTACTTAAAGCAAAGTGTGTAAGGTAAACAGTCCACATGTTCCATGAACAAGAGACCATTGTTTTCTCCCTAGTGGCAACATCACATTCTACAACCGAAGAGATTATTGTCACTTCCCTTGGAAACTAGTGGCGTGAACCCACTATCGAGCATAAATACCCCCTCTTAGAGTCACTAGCAACTACTTGGCAAAGATAGCTACTAACAACGTAGATCATGCAAGATCACAAACAACACACACATGATAGAATCATAAAGACAAACCATTAATCAAACCAACATAATAATATCAATATCCATCGGATCCCCGCAAACACAACATGCATGATTACAAATATATTAGATCTTTATCATGAATGGAGCTCACAAGATCTATACATGAAAGCACAAGGAGGAGATACAACCATCTAGCTACTACATGGACCCATAGTCAAAGGTGGAACTACTCACGCATCATACCGGAGAGAAGGCCTCCGGGATGATCTCCCCTTTGGCAGGGCGTCGACAAGAACTTCAGATCACCCCGATCTAGGGACGATGGTGGCGGTAGCTACAGACGGTTTCGTGAAGATTTGATCGGGTGCTTAGGGTTTCTGCATCGGGGGCTTCTTATAGGCGAAGGGGGAGGCCGAGGCAGTGGCCAGGGGCCCCACATCCTGCCTAGGGGCAGGGTAGGGCCCACCCGCGCCTAGGGGGGGTCTAGGCGCCCTGGCACCCCTCTCCGTCTCCCCTCTGGACTTCTTGTTCCCCACGGAAAGTTATTGACTTTGGATTTTGTCCCGTCCAATTCCGAGAATATTTCTTTACTAGCTTTTGTGAAAACCAAAAATAGTAGAAAACAGGCAACTGGCACTATGGCAACTTGTTAATAGGTTAGTACCAGAAAACATGTAAAAAGCACCTCAAAGTGTAGACAAAGAAAAACAAAGTAGATAGTAACAAGCATGGAATATCAAAAATTATAGATACGTTTACGATGTATCAAGCATCCCCAAGCTTAACTCCTGCTCGTCCTCGAGTAGGTAAGTGATAAAAAAGAATAATTTTTGAGGTGACATGGACCCTCACAATAAAGATCCAGCCATTTGCAAGCATTGAAAGCTGGGATCAAAGAACTCTAAACATGTGCATGAAAGAATGGAGTTCTAACAATAGGACATAGTAACTATGCATGCAACATGAAAGGCTACAAACAAAGATCGTGAATAACATGCATCGAAAAACATTTGTTTGTTTCACATACAGAAAATATAGCATAATGGCAACCAGCTTTTCCCTCATAGAGTAGCAATATAGATGCATAGGACACCTTCAAAGTTCACAAGGGTGACTAGAAACAAGTAGCGCAAGAACAAGTAATATCACAATATGCATCAATCAATAAGCTTTGGAACACTGCACACATAATGACAACTATGCTCTCTTAATGGTGCCTAAAGGTAGAAGGTGGAGACTCAATAGTGGTGGAAGAAAGGAATTTTTGTAAAGGAAGAAGGGATTTCAAGTTTCAAAAAGAGCTTCCAAAAATTATGGTACTTGTTAGCTTTCAACCCTCATTGCCCCTATCATAAGCATCTTGAAGTGATTAAGGTTAAAGTGAACAAACTAGGGAGTATATGCTTGACGAAGTATAAGCTCGCAATCTCAAGTCCCTTGAATATGAGGGCCACACCTCATGCTACTCAACTTCAGGCCCAGGTAAGTTCTTGTCATGATAAGTATTTGCATATCATTGAGAACCGCCAACGGGGTACCCCTTGCACATGGTACAAGAGCTTTCCATTGCCAAAATGACAAGGCAAGCAGACAATGAGCATCTCAACAATCTTTTGATTTACTATGTGCATAGCTTTTTATTGAGGATGCTTCATAGATAGCTCACTATGGTGATGCTACAAGTTTCCACCATGATTAGGCATGGCTTAGGCTAGCGGCCCAGGTGTTTCTCTAACACAGAATACAAACTCCATGGACTTACAAGTTCCATTTTTATTTCATACCGGTGACATCCACAGACAAAAGATCATGATATCAACTGAGTACAAAGTATAAGTGCAATGTTGAAAACGTTCCCTGTGACAGCATGGTTCTGCTAATTCCAATGTATAAGTGCAAGCATATACAACATAGCGCCACAATGGTTCAAGTTCATTAGGGGCAAAGAATATAAAGTGTGCCATCAATTTTGTGAGGGCTTTAATCACTAAGTTTTCACATAACAAAATAGTTTTTAATTGGAAGATAGCTGAAAACAAGAATATAATTGGAATGGTGTAACACACCATGCATAGGAGTTTATAGTGGACACTTTGGAATAACTTGGTTTCTTGGGAGTTGGAAGCATGAGTAGAACTTACTCATACAAGTGGAGGCTATAAAAAGACTGGAAGCAACCAACTAAGAGAGCAATAATTGCCATAATCATGTAGAGCGACAAAACATTATTAATCAAATCATATAGTGGTACTACAAGTCAAGGACTAAATGATCATAGAGTCTAATGCTGACTTGTCATAGTCATAATATGGTGTGATCATGTGCCAAGTCAACCCAAACAAAGCATCAAAGGAGAATACCATAATACTATGCTTTTGCATGCTAAAACAACGCATAATTTCTTCAAGGCACACATTAAGCAATCCCAATTTTTTGGAACAAGACATGCTACAACAATAATCACTAAGCATAAGTTCAAAATAACACCTAGCATATCATGCTAAAGTCTAAGTCACAGTCAATGCAAGCTCCTCTTGCACTTACAAGCAAGAACTTACTACTCCTTTTCAACACCAAGCAACTTATTTGCAAAACAACACAACGAGAACGGGGGTCCAAACTACTTTATTAAAGCAAACTAAACAACCTAAGCAAAGCAAACAAAAACTAAGACGCTCCAAGGAGAACACAACTGTGCATGAAACAATAAAAAAACAAAGTGTCTAGACAGACCTGAACTTTTTATTGATGAAGAAGGGGATGCCTTGGGCATCCCCAAGCTTTGCGCTTGTACCTCTTGGATATTTCTTGGGGTAACACCTATGGTGGCATACCCAAGCTTGAGCTTTTGTCCATTCTGCATCTCATTCCATCATTCTCTCTCTACACCTGAAAATTTTCCTTCATACAAAACTTCACACAATCTTCATTAGCAACATTAGTTTATTCAAAAGATATTAGACCTCTGACAAAGCTTTGGAACAGCAAGTATTTTCACTAAAAACAAAGCTACTGTAGCAACTCCTTCAAAAATCTCAATTTCCCAAAATAGAACTCAAAAAGGAATCAATAAGAAGCAAATGTGAATAATGGCAGAAATTTGTCAAAACAGACTAGTAGGCAGAAACCGATCTTTTTGAACATCTTATGTTGCTCAAATCAAATTGTGTTGAATTAACGAAAGTTATCTAACTTACTGGGGGATTTATTCATAAATTTTGAGCTCAATCCGAGTTACATATACTCCTCAGGAAGTATTTTGGTGGAGGCCAGAAATCTGTTTCGGGACAACAACTCCCCGAATCTTACTTCCCTCTCATTAGAGGTCATTCTTGTTACAAAAAGCAAACAAAAAGGATAAGTAGAGGTCATTACTGAAGTAATAACTTCGGAGACTCAAGAACACTCTTGGTTTATCTCCCAACAAGTACTTTTCTTTAGCGCCTTTAAGTTAGGCTTGAGAATTTTAGAAGATGCTCACATAAGAAATATGAATGGAAGTAAAAGAGAGCATCAAGAAGAAAATTGAGAACACATTTAAGTCTAACCCACTTCCTATGCATGGGAATCTTGTAAGAAAATAAATCAAAGAAGCACAAAGCAACAAGCATAGGAAAGCAAAACATGTGCAACTTCAAGATTTTCAACATAAAGAGGGGAAACTTAATATTGTTGAGATACATAAGACCATGTTTCCCTCTCTCATAATAACTTTTAGTAGCTTCATGAATAAAATCAACAATATAACTATCACATAAAGCATTCTTTTCATGATCTACAAACACATAATTTTTATCAAGCTAAAAAATAGTGGGATTAAAACCTTCAAACCCACTTTTAGCAATTTTATAATAGGGTAACTGATCATTCAACATAGGACCATCATCTAGAGCTTTATCATAAACATTTTCTAACAAAAACTCCTTAGTACCATGCATTTCAAAGTTAGGCATGAATATAGGATTATCATACATAACAGGAGCATAACTATTATCACAAGTTTTGCCCATAGTAGATATTTCAAAAGAATCCATAGGAACATAACCTTTATCCTCCTTTGGTAAGAATGGGGGACAATCAAATAATATAAGAGGTAAAGAGTTACTCTCATTAGAAGGTAGGCATGGGTAGATCCATTCTTCCTCCTTTTGTTCATCGCTCTCCTCCTCTTTTGCATCTAATGAGCTTTCAGTTTCAGCAATTTCTTCTTCCATAGGCTCCTGCAAGGCATTAGTCTCTTCCATTTGTGGAAAACACCTATTAAAACATTCAAGAATATGGACATTTTATTCATTGTAATTATCAAAGAAAATTTTAAGTATCTCATAAACCTCATATTCGTAAGATGCATCATCAGTATTTTCAAGCAAACCTAGCAAGTTCAAATGCACCCTTGAAAGCAATAAAATCTTCAATTTGTTCCACATCATAAAAGTCATAATTTCCCTTAACATAAGAAGATATGGTAATATTATCATTATACTCACACTGGAAAATAAGGTGTTTATACCTCCTACAGCAACAAGATTTATCAAAACAATAAGTAACATTATAAGTAGAGCACACGTATCTAGTAATAGTATTCAACTTATTAATTTGTTCCCATAAGTGTTTCCCTTTTTGTGGCAAACAATGTTCCTTATAATAATACTTTTGTTCTTCCATGAACCTACCTTGCCAATAAGAACTAGTTTCAAAGAACCCATCCATTGATAGGAAGCATGACCAAGCAAGGCAATAACAGACCAGCAACTAGAGTAGGAACTAATTTTTTTGTGTTTTTGAATAAAGAAAGCAAACCAAACTAGACTATTTTTTGGGGTTTTTTGGAAACAGGCAAATAAAACCAAGCAAAAGAAACAAAGCAAACTAAAAAGAAAGTAAAGAGAAAGGAAGTGGAGGACTCCCCTTGTGAAGACGTCCTTAGCCTCCCGGCAACGGTGCTAGATATCTTGATGCGTGCACCCAGTGTTGATGTGGGACACTTCGTTGGAACCCCAAGAGCAAGATGTGATGAGCACAACAACAAGTTCCCTCACTAGAGACCGAGGTTATCGAACCAGAAGGAGGAAGGAAACGTCTCAAAGGTATTGCAAGCAACATGGAAACCTGCACAACACAAACTCAAGACTTTGTCCCAACGAATCAGTGAGGTTGTCAAGCTCACTGATTTTCTATAACATAGGATTAAACGTATGGTGTGGAAGGTAATGATTTGCAGCAAGTAAACAAGTAACAGTGGAAGATGTAACAACGGTAAAGATTGGAGCGGGGTCCATAGTTCACTAGAGGTGCTCTCCTTAGATAAACAACATGGCATGAAGGGTAAACAAATTACAGCAGGTCAATTGACATGAACCGAGCAAGGCATAACAATGCAATTACTAGTCAGAAAGATCCTATTAGATCCGATTGGGCAATACAACAAGATACATAGACCGTCATTCAACTGCATCTATGACTAGAAGTCCACGTTCAGGTTATCATCCGAACCCCCTCCAGTATTAAGTTGCAAGCAACAGACAACTGCTTTAAGAAAAGTGTGTAAGGTAAACTGTCCACATGTTCCATGAACAAGAGACCGTTGTTTTCTCCCTAGTGGCAACAGCACATTCTACAACCGAAGAGATTATTGTCACTTCCCTTGGAAACTAGAGGCATGAACCCACTATCGAGCATAAATACCCCCTCTTGGAGTTACTAGCAACTACTTGGCCAAGATAGCTACTAACAACGGAGAGCATGCAAGATCACAAACAACACAGACATTATATAATTATAAAGACAAAACCATTAATCAAACCAACATAATAATATCAATATCCATCGGATCCCCACAAACACAACATGCATGCTTACAAATAGATTAGATCTTGATCATGAACGGATCACATAAGATCTATACATGAAAGCACAAGGAGGAGATATAACCATCTAGCTACTACATGGACCCATAGTCCAAGGTGGAACTACTCACGCATCATACCAGAGAGAAGGCCTCCGGGATGATCTCCCCTCCGGCAGGGTGCCAGGAAGAACTTTAGATCCCCCCGATCTAGGGACGATGGTGGTGGCGGCTACAGACGGTTTCGTGGAGATTTGATCGGGTGCCTAGGGTTTCTGCATCGGGGGTTCTTATAGGCGAAGGGGGAGGCCGAGGCAGTGGCGGTGGCCCACACCTGCCTAGGCGGCGAGGCCCACCGCGCCTAGGGGTCTGGCGCCACAGCACTGTGGCATCCCGCAAAACCACTACTAGAAAATCGCGTTGGATTTGTGCATTGCATCATCATCATCATGCATTGTTTGCCAAAACTATTTTCGAAAACCCCGTTTTGTTTTCCAAACGCCCCATCTCTATTCAAATGTCAAACACCGGTCTCCGAATAATTTTGTTTTGTTGCTATCGGGTTGCAAACGCCCAATTAAACTAAATAAAAGTTTTGTTTAATTTGTTAGGCGATCGAACGGGCCGATTTAGACCCGACCGCCCGGATATCAATCGGTCCAAAACTGCCCGCCCATCTAAATCCTAAGTCTACCCAGAATCTACCCTATCCACCTCCACCTCACTCCCCCAATCACATCTCTCCACCTCACCTCTTCCCTTCCCCAGCCAATCAAGTGTTGCCACATCCCCCACTCTCTCCTCTTCCTCTCCTCTCCCACCAAACACAACATGCCACACACCCACACTCCCTCAGCCCACGCACCTGACCCCACTGACCGTGGGCCCTCTCGTCCCTGGACCCGTGTCAGCCCCCAACCGCCTGGCCATTCCCCACCTCCCACGCGTGTCCACTTTGCTGGGCCACGACTGCGCCCGGCCTCTCCCTCACCTTGCTCCCTTCTTCTTCCTCCCGCTACTTGCGCTGGCGCCTCCACCCCTGCTCGGCGCCGCCCCCAACCCTCACCCCGCTCCGCCCAGCCCGCCTCCAGTCCGCCCCGCCCGCCACCTCCTTCCTCTCCTTCCCTCCCTCGCTGGCGCGGCCGCGCCGCCCACCGCCCGCTCCTCCCGTGGCGCCTCGTCGTCGACCACCGCGTGACCCAGCCCCTCGCCGTCCCGGCCACGACCACGCCCGCCTCGACCTCCGTCGCTCACGGAGCCGCGCGCCTCCGACCATCTGCGGCGCCGCTGCCTCCTCCACCGCGCCTCCTTCACGCCCGCTCTGCTCCGCCGTTCGCCGCCGCCGCTTCAAGCTCGGCCGCCCACCGTCCTCGAACCCCTCGTGCGCGTCGCCCGCCGCGAAAGCCATCTCCCATGCGGCGACCCGAGCCAGCGCCCGTCCTGCACGCCATAGCCGCCCCGACCCCCCGAGCTCGCTGCGCCCGCCGGCGCCGCGCCGTCCGCCCGCCGTCGTCGGCTCGCCAACCAGCTCCTCCGTCTCCGCTGACCCACCTGTCCTCGCCGCCTCCCGTGTCCCCGGCAACCTCCGCCGTCTCCGGCCGCCATGGCCTGCCTGCGCAGCGCGTGTGGCATGCGGACCCGCTTCGCCGCCTCTCCCGCGGCGAGTACCGGTTCGAGATGGCGTCCTGCGTGTGTGCGAAAGAACGAGTGCAGGATGTGTGCCTCCTCGCGTGACCCTCCAATCGCGCGCTCAGTTCTCCTGTCGAACAAGACCGGCCGAGACGCTAAGTCGTACAAGGGCCACCGACAACGCACCCGCCGGAACCCCAAGATCGACAACGGCACCGGGCTCGACACCGGCAAAACCAAGATGGAAGCACAAGACCGTCGTCGAGACGATTTGGAGACCGGTCGTCAGGGCGCCACTGCGAGACGCGCCGATCACGGACCGCAAGAACGGCCCCAAAGTTGAACCCGAACCGATCCGGCGAAGTCGGACCGAGGACCACCAAACGTCACCGGCTTAACAACTACGCCCTCCGGGCGCCAAGGACCCGCGAGACGACAAGACCGACAACACGACCCGATGCCGGATGCCCGTCGAGAACCGGATGCGGCAGTACTTCCTCGAGGACCCGACAAGATCTGGTACAGCGACAAGAACGCCCGACCAGGCGAACCCAATGCGTGACGCCGACCAAGTACTCCCGTGAACGCCAAGGTCTACCTCACGGACACCGAGAGCTTCCCTGAACGCCACGACCGTCGACATGATCGAGACCCGGATGCGAAGACCCTAACCCGAGTCCGAGAACGTTTCCCGAACCAAGGCCGTGAACCACAGGCCCGAGACCAACCCCGAACCCCGGAAACCCAAGATCGTCGAGCCCCCTCTAATGTGTGAACCCTTTTCCTCGAACCCGATTTCATAACATAATACAACTTGTTGCACATTAAATTGTCATTCCCGCATGCATAGCATTGGGTTGGGGGCCTTATGCCGAATCACCTAACAATTAAATATGGGGCCCATATGCGGGCAAATCTAGCCTTATATTGGCCTCATTTAAACTTGAGTAGCGAACCCGTATCATCTTTTGGCCATGTTAATACAACATTTAATATGCGGGGTAGCTAAATAACTTGAACCACCTAATTAATGTCGGGACCCCGGTTCCGCCTAACATGACCTAATTGCATCGCACCTTTGCCATGCCACGCATCATACATGCATCATGCCGATCTTCTGCCCTTGTATTAAATATTGCATCCGGTGTTTCTTCTAGTGTTCTGCTTCTTCGCGGATAAGGCCGTTGAGTTGGTGTGAGCTTCGCCCCGATCTTCGGGGAAAACCTTCGACAATGCTTTCAGGCGAGCATCTCCCCCTTTCTACCCATCTTACTTTTATAGTCTTTATTCCCTCCTGTTGATCTATTGCTATCTGTGTTGCGATGCTCTAGTTTTCGTACCCGTGAAATCCCTTGCAGCCCTAAATTGCCTTGGACACTTCCTATTACCTGTTGTTTGGTAGCTAGTTGGACTTGCGCGTCGTAGTTGCTTGCTCAAGTGTTGATGTGTGTCGTCATATGCCACAGTTGCTGATGTATTGCCGCATGCTGATGTTGGAGATGAATTCTAGTTTTACTTATTGTTCACTTTACTTTCTGTTTAACAACTAAAATTGAATAAGCAGAGGCATCGGTGGGTGATAGATAATATTTGGTTTCCGAACGCCCACTTGTGTCCCGTAAGACCCCGAGTACTTGATACCTGTTCCTTGATTTTGCGCGCTATCCACATCCGGGAGGTATATGGGACCCCCCTGAGCCAGAGCTTGATTCCGTCTTATTTCTTGGGGCCACAAACTAGTTTGAGGTTTTATTTACGATCCTGTACTTATGCCATGCTTCTTTGCTTTATTTACGATTGTGAGGTCTTGCTTTGTCTTGTTAGGTAAACGGGATGTTTTCGCGGTATCGACAGTCCCCGATTGGGGACCTGCTGTCGTTTACAGCCATCGACGTAAACCTTGAGTCCGTCTCGGAGCTTGCTTACTCCGTTGCGGGTATACTCCAAGGGGTGGCCCCCTGAAATATTTCTGAATCCTGTGATTGTTCAGTCGTGAAAGCCTCGTTGGGTTTTGATTTGGTTTTCGAGGCTGATCGGCGTGTGTTGCTATTGGTGCACCCGGCGGGTAAAACTTTTCGAAAGCCGTGTCCGCGGATATGGACGACTTGGAGCCTGATATCTCGATCATAGACAAGCATAACTAAAGTTCTGTTATAAATTTGACTTATAATGACTAGTAATCAGCTTCACTATAACGGAATGGCTAATAACACCCACAATTGCTTGTTGGTTGTAAACTGCGACAATTGTATCGACTAGTAAGTATTGCAACTTCAAGCAATTGGCTGAATAAAAGTACCAACAACTGCTGGGTTTAAGGGTTATCTCATGATAAAAGTATCTGACTAGTAAGTGCTGCCACTATAACGGAATGGTTAACTAAAAGTGCCCACTGCTTACTTTATCAGGACAATTATCTAAATCTGACTAGTAAAGTGCCACAACTATAACTGAATAAGTAAAACTGCCAACTGTGTGAGTTCCTCGGTTGACTTCCTCGTTTGGTCTCGAGGGGGAAACACCAGGATGGGTTTGTTTGGTGTTAGCTTCAGGTTGGATCCGGATAGGTCATTCTCACCCCTCTCTAATAACCGTCAGTTGTATCGAGTCTCTATAGGTTGTTTAGTGCATGCTGCCGCTGCCGCTTCAGTCCACCATACCTATGTAGGCGAGGACCGCCGAATTCTAGCCTCGCCGTGTACTGGCCTCGATCTTGGCGCTCCTTCTTTGTTTTACCTTTGCCCTTTCGGCACCTTTTGTTGAGCAGGTTTGAGATCGACGCCGTTAAGGTTACCCTTCGGCTTGGCTGGGCGTTATGGGCGCCATTGGTTATTCTTGGGGCTCTTAGCCCCATTTGCTTCTTGTCCGTAGTCGGACTGTACCGTTTTCAAGGTGATTTGGATCTTTGTATATTATATCGTATTCTTGACTCTTTGAGTCATGTTATATATATCTGCATGGGTCCCATCGAGGACTGTTGTGTAATGTTATTACCGTTTTCCACCCGCGAAAGTGCTGGTGGGCACCTTTGAATCGTTTCTATGCGGGTTTGGCGAATTTTGCTAAAACTTGCATAGGTCCGATTCGAGGTGTTCTGAGTGGTATCGAGCTCGGCGTTGCGATACCCCACAAGTCCAGCCTGTAGGATAACCTAGCTAACGGCCGAAGTAGAGTGTCAAAACTATTTCGCAAAATCGGTTGGATAGCTCTGATTAGGTCTGATTTTACTCCTTACCCCTCTGCTGTTCTCCTCTTACCTCTACGTGTTTTGAATCCGCTCTCTTCTCTTTCTTCGAGTCCAGGATTTCTCGTGGTTGGGTTTCCGTCGTACCTTCAGGGTTTCGCTTTCTTCCTTTTGTAACGGAGGTGCTACGATCATCAATCTGCAACTTGTCTGTTGAACCTTCATCCGATCTTTTGCTCTTGAGATCTTTATCCCTCTGTGTTCCTTGCTGGATGTCAGTGTCGTTGAAAAACATATGAGAAGGACGAGCTTTGGTGAAGTTGGAGTATACCTTGAGCATGTGTTGTTCATGCCAATGGAACCATCGTGGAACCTAATCATTGTGTCTTTCATACGATTTCTGCTGGCAACATTCCCTTGTTTCCGAACCTCGCTTGTCGAGATCTTCAGTCTAATTCCGAGTTGGTTGAAAATCCGTCTATTCGCGTGCGAGTAATGGTTTGTTGCGGGATGGAGTAGCTACCCTACCACTGCTCTTATCATTCACTCTTGTATGTCGAATCAGTGGATCCAGCAATTGACTCCGTCCACGGAAGTTAGGGGTGGCTTTATTTGCGATATCTCTACCTTCGAACTTTTGTTTCCGGAGTGCTCTCGCGACGGTCAGGAACAACGACCCTTTGTTGGTGGTGTCGCCGATTCCCAGATGAAGAAGAAACCCTCGTTAGTGGTGTCGCGAGGATCTACACGAAGCGAGAAGACGAGGATCGCCGACCTTCCTTCCGGTACCAGGCGGATCTCGAGGCGAGATCCATTGTTAGTGGTGTCGGTGTGGCATCCCGCAAAACCACTACTAGAAAATCGCGTTGATTTGTGCATTGCATCATCATCATCATGCATTGTTTGCCAAAACTATTTTGAAAACCCGTTTTGTTTTCCAAGCGCCCATCTCTATTCAAATGTCAAACACCGGGTCTCGGAATAATTTTGTTTTGTTGCTATCGGTTTGCAAACGGCCCAATTAAACTAAATAAAAGTTTTGTTTAATTTGTTAGGGCGATCGAGCAGGCGATTGGCCGAACGACCGCCCAGATATCATCGGTCCAAACTGCCCGCCCATCTAAATCCTAAGTCTACCCGGAATCTACCCTATCCACCCTCCACCTCACTCCCCCCAATCACATCTCTCCACCTCACCTCTTCCCTTCCCCCTGGCCAATCAAGTGTTGCCACATCCCCCTCTCTCTCTCCTCTCCTCTCCCACCAAACACAACACACCACACACACACCCTCCCTCAGCCCCACACGCACCTGACCCACCGTGGGCCCTCTCCACCTGGACCCACGTGTCACCCCAACCGCCCGCCATTCCCCACCTCCCCGCGTGTCCCTTTGCTGGCCCACGACCGGCCTCTCCTCACCTCGCTGCTCCTTCTTCTTCCTCCTCACCGCCCTGGCGCCCACCACCCCTGCTCGGCCGCCCCGCACCCTCACCCCGGCCACGCCCGCCGCCCCTCTCGCGCACCACTCCGCCCGCCTCGTCCGCCCGCCGCCTCCTTCCCCTCTCCTTCCCTCTCGCTTGGCAGCCGGCGCTGCCGCCCACCTCGCCGCTCCTCCCGCGGTGAGCTCGTCGTCGACCACCGCGTGACCAGCTCGCCCCTCCGCCGTCCCGGCCACGACCACGCCGCCTCGACCTCCGTCGCTCACGAGCCAGCGCCGCCTCCGACCATCTGCAGCGCCGCCCTCCTCCACCGCGCCTCCTTCACGCCGCTCTGCTCCGCCGTTCGCCGCCGCCCCTTCAAGCTCGGCCGCCGGCCGTCCTCGAACCCTCCGTGCGCTCGCCCGCCGCCCGGCCATCTCCCATGGCAGCGACCCGCCCAGCCCGTCTGCACCGCCATAGCGTCCCCGACCCCCAGCGAGCTACTGCGCCCGGCGCCGGCGCCGTCCGCCGCCGCGTCGTCGCTCGCCAACCAACTCCTCCGTCTCCGCTGACCCCACCTCGCCGCCCCCTCCGTGTCCCCGGCAACCTCCGCCGTCTCCGCCGCCATGCCTGCCTCGCAGCGTGTGGCGATCGCGGACCCGCTTCGCCGCCTCTCCCTGCCGAAGTACCGGTTCGAGATGGCGTCCTGCGCGTGTCTGGAAAGAACGAGTGCGGATGTGTGCCTCCTCGCGTGACCCTCAATCGCGCTTCGGTTCTCTGTCGAACAAGACCGGCCGAGGCGCTAAGTCGTACAAGGGCCACCGACAACGCACCCCGCGGAACCCCAAGATCGACAAGCGGCACGGGCTCGACACCGCAAAACCAAGATGGAAGCACAAGACCGTCGTCACGGAGCGATTTGGAGACCGTCGTCAAGGGCGCCACACGGAGCGCACCCGATCACGGACCGCAAGACGGCCCCAAAGTTGAACCCGAAGACCGATCCGCGAAATGCGGACCGAGGACCACCAAGAACGTCACCGGCTTAACAACTCACGCCCTCCGGAACGCCAAGGACCCGCGAGGCGACAAGACCGACAACACGACCCGATGCGGATGCCACGTCGAGAACCGGATGCGGCGAGTACTTCCTCGAGGACCCGACAAGATCTGCGGCGACAAGAACGCCCGACCAGCGAACCCAATGCGCCCCGCGAACCAAGTACTCCCTCGTGAGCGCCAAGGTCTACCTCACGGACACCGAGCTTCCTGAACGCCACGACCGTCGACATGATCGAGACCCCGGATGCGCCAAGACCCTAACCGGTCAGAACGTTTCCCCGAACCAAGGCCGTCGAACCCTGGGCCCCGAGACCAACCCCGAACCCCGGAAACCCAAGATCGTCGAGCCCCCTCTAATGTGTGAACCCTTTTCCTCGAACCCGATTTCATAACATAATACAACTTGTTGCACATTAAATTGTCATTCCCGCATGCATAGCATTGGGTTGGGGGCCTTATGCCGAATCACCTAACAATTAAATATGGGGCCCATATGCGGGCAAATCTAGCCTTATATTGGCCTCATTTAAACTTGAGTAGCGAACCCGTATCATCTTTTGGCCATGTTAATACCACATTTAATATGCGGGGTAGCTAAATAACTTGAACCACCTAATTAATGTCGGGACCCCGGTTCCGCCTAACATGACCTAATTGCATCGCACCTTTGCCATGCCACGCATCATACATGCATCATGCCGATCTTCTGCCCTTGTATTAAATATTGCATCCGGTGTTTCTTCTAGTGTTCTGCTTCTTCGCGGATAAGGCCGTTGAGTTGGTGTGAGCTTCGCCCCGATCTTCGGGGAAAACCTTCGACAATGCTTTCAGGCGAGCATCTCCCCCTTTCTACCCATCTTACTTTTATAGTCTTTATTCCCTCCTGTTGATCTATTGCTATCTGTGTTGCGATGCTCTAGTTTTCGTACCCGTGAAATCCCTTGCAGCCCTAAATTGCCTTGGACACTTCCTATTACCTGTTGTTTGGTAGCTAGTTGGACTTGCGCGTCGTAGTTGCTTGCTCAAGTGTTGATGTGTGTCGTCATATGCCACAGTTGCTGATGTATTGCCGCATGCTGATGTTGGAGATGAATTCTAGTTTTACTTATTGTTCACTTTACTTTTAACAACTAAAATTGAATAAGCGAGAGGCATCGGTGGGTGATAGATAATATTTGGTTTCGAGCGCCCACTTGTGTCCCGTAAGACCCCGAGTACTTGATACATTCCTTGATTTTTGCGCTATCCACATCCGGGAGGTATATGGGACCCCGAGCGAGCTTGATTCCGTCTTATTTCTTGGGGCCACAAACTAGTTTGAGGTTTTATTTACGATCTGTACTTATGCCATGTTTCTGCTTTATTTACGATTGTGCAGTCTCGCACCTTTGTCTTAGTTAAAGCGGGATGTTTCAGATGTCAGCAGTCCCGATTGGGGACCTGCTGTCGTTTACAGCCATCGACGTAAACCTTGAGTCCGTCTCGGAGCTTGCTTACTCCGTTGCGGGTATACTCCAAGGGGTGGCCCCCTGAAATATTTCTGAATCCTGTGATTGTTCAGTCGTGAAAGCCTCGTTGGGTTTTGTTTTGGTTTTCGAGGCTGATCGGCGTGTGTTGCTATTGGTGCACCCGGCGGGTAAAACTTTCAAAGCCGTGTCGCGGATATGGACGACTTAGAGCTGATATCTCGATCATAGACAAGCATAACTAAAGTTCTTGTTATAAATTTGACTTATAATGACTAGTAATCAGCTTCACTATAACGGAATGGCTAATAACACGCCCAATTGCTTGTTGGTTGTCGCTTGCGACAATTGTATCTGACTAGTAAGTATTGCAACTACAACGAATTGGCTGAATAAAAGTACCAACAACTGCTGGGTTTAAGGGTTATCTCATGATAAAAGTATCTGACTAGTAAGTGCTGCCACTATAACGGAATGGTTAACTAAAAGTGCCCACTGCTTACTTTATCAGGACAATTATCTAAATCTGACTAGTAAAGTGCCACAACTATAACTGAATAAGTAAAGCGCCAACTGTGAGTTCCTCGGTTGACTTCCTCGTTTGGTCTCGAGGGGGAAACACCAGGATGGGTTTGTTTGGTGTTAGCTTCAGGTTGGATCCGGATAGGTCATTCTCACCCCTCTCTAATAACCGTCAGTTGTATCGAGTCTCTATAGGTTGTTTAGTGCATCTTTGCCGCTTGATCCACCATACCTATGTAGGCGAGGACCGCGAATTCTAGCCTCGCCGTGTCTTGGCCTCGATCTTGACGCTCCTTCTTTGTTTTGCTTTGCCCTTTGTCGGCACCCCTTTTGTTGAGCAGGTTTGAGATCGGCGCCGTTAGCGAGGTTACCCTTCCGGCTTGGCACAGGCAGGGTTATGGACGCCATTGGTTATTCTTGGGGCTCTTAGCCCCATTTGCTTCTTGTCCGTAGTCGGACGCTTACCGTTCAAGGTGATTTGGATCTTTGTATATTATATCGTATTCTTGACTCTTTGAGTCATTATATATATATCTTCATGGGTCCCATCGAGGACTGTTGTGTAATGTTATTACTTCGTTTTCCACCCGCACGAAAGTGCCTGGTGGGCACCTTTGAATCGTTTCTATGCGGGTTTGGCGAATTTTGCTAAAACTTGCATAGGTCCGATTCTGAGGGTGTTACAGCACCCCTCTCCGTCTCCCCTCTGGACTTCTTATTCCCCATGGAAAGTTATTGACTTTGGCTTTTGTCCCGTCCAATTTCGAGAATATTTCTTTACTAGCTTTTCTGAAACAAAAAACAGCAGAAAACAGGCAACTGGCACTGCAGCAACTTATTAATAGGTTAGTACCAAAAAACATGTAAAAAGCACCTCAAAGTGTAGACAAACCAAAAAAGTAGATAGTAACAAGCATGGAACATCAAAAATTGTATATACGTTTCCGACGTATCAATGGCATGCATGTCTGATTTGAAAGCACGGTATATTACTTTGGCCATAGAATGGTGAAGTTTGTTGCTTCTCCCAGTTCAGTCACATCCCCTTCACCTGCAGGGTAGTCAAGCTTCAACGGGTGAAAGTCGTGCATGCCTTCATCCACCCCGACAACAGTGTAGCCCTGTGGAAACGGACGACAATGGTAAGTTGGTGCAGGTCCAATTAGGAAGGCATAGCCGACCGCCACCTTCATTCTTATGTTCACAACTTTGACATGTAGCTCGCAGTGTGTCATCTGCGTGATATCATCCACTGGGTAGCCAACACGAGCCATCGTCGGTGCACCATCGTCATCACCCGGGACCTCGGTGTAAGCCACACTGCTTTTTTGATTATTCGATAGGCCGGTAGCATCGAATGCAGGTTCTACCACCATGTGCTGCTGAGATTAGCCGGTAGTACCTTGTTGGCTAAGTGCGTCAATTTGATCTTGTTGTCGCTTTATTTGTTCTTCAATTTTACGCATCCGGTCTGCCTGAATATTTGCTTCAATTTCCGCCTTGTCATTTCTCCTCTTACGGCTTCTATCAGGATATTTCTTCCTGTCTGCGGGAAACCCGGTGCACCATGGTTGGGAGCCTATTATGCCTCGTGTTCGTTCATCGTGTTCCTTATTCCCAAGGGCTAGTGTGAGCTTTCCATTCTCTCTATCGGGAATGAACTCCCCCTTTTCAACAGCCTTTACTGTATTTCTTATGTCCTCGATGGGAAAGGGGTTTTCTTTAGGTCTTATGTTATATATACAATTCCCTTTTAGTCCAACATGCCCCATGCCCTTAAAACCAATTCTTTGCATGTTCAATCCAATCGTCTGTCTCTGGGATGACCTCTTTATCATGCAGATCATCCTCAAGTTTCTTCCACTTAGGAATGCCAGCCTGTAGCCACCTTGCCCCATAGTATGGTGATACTTCTTGTTAGAAGCATTCAGCTTATTCGTTTCAGACATTTTCTTAGCTTCCGCTGATGTCTTGTAATTCACAAACTCATCTCAGAATGGTTTTAACTTATGATACTGAATCTTCTCGAAATTCGGAGTCTTATTTTTCACGACATAGTCAAGGTGCAATCTTTTCTTCTAGTTGGTGAATTGCTAGGCCATCTTCTTAAAATCCCACTCCTTGACCTTCTTCTGAGTGGCAGCGTCCTATTGCTTGGCCTCCTCAACTGGATTCTCCGCATTTGGATCCACCTCTACCGCCGGTATAGTGAAATTAAGCATGAGCCTCTTCCACAGTAAATCTTTGGCGATTTCAGGAATATATAAAGATGTTCCCTCTTCCATATTAGCAGGCCTATTCCAATTTCGAATGGTGATCGAGACGAAGTCCATAACGATTACTCTGTATTGTGCCACAAATTTGTTTGCGACAAGAAGGGGAGCCGTCGGCTTGCCGTCATCACCGACTTTTTCAATCTTGTACCTCTCATGGTCTGCCAACTTTTTGGTTGGGCCTCGTTTGCTCTTTTGCAGTAGATTTGCTTGATCTGGAGGGCTAAAAGAAGAAAGATCGTTAATATATGTATATAGATAGCAGATAATTAATTAATTAATATTACATGCACCTCGTCGGAGTTTGTAATATTGAATGTTCCTATGGATCGGTCGTCTTCTCGATCATAGAAGGCATCGCCTTCTCCCTTGCGGAAGGCATCACCTTCTCCCCAAACTAAGTCGACGCCTTCTCCCTCGAAGAAGTCGTCTCTTCCGGCAAAAAGAGGATCACCCTTGCAGGGTCAGCCGTCTTCGCCGCCCGCTAAGGACAATGAGCGGAAGCATGCTCCGTCAATGTGTACTAAGCGATGTAGTAGCCCAAAACGAAAAATGTCGCCCCTCCCAAGAGTACCTCATAAGAATCTTCCCATCAGACCTTACGATCGTACTGACGTAGAAACCGCAGCGATCGCAAAGGCCAAAGTGATGTGCATTTTCAAAAAAATAAACCCAAGACCATCCCGGTAAACGCCGAGAAGCAAAAAGCGTATGCACTTGATTTTCTGAACACAAAATCGCAATATGAGTTGCAGCATAAGCCAGATGACTATCTACGCACACTTGAGAAGAAAGTGACGAAAAGAAAATCAAGTAGAAGTGCAAGCGGGAGCAAATCAGCAAGTAAAAGTGCAAGCGGTAAAAGATCATACGTTCCCATGCTCGGACAACAGGCCAAACAATCGACCCAACCCCTCAAGGTGTTATCCAAAAACGTTCCAAAGCCAATAGATATTGAAGCAGCTGCAGAGTTAGCGGCCAGTATGAATCTGAGTGTTGCTGCATTTTTAGGTTCCCAAGACGACAAGTAACCCAAGGCTGTTTGTAGTCCCTAGATATGTCCCAAGGAAGGATTTGGTCGGCAAATAGAAGTTGCAAGAACTGCCAAGACAAATGCGGAATCTCCATAACTGGTACTTGACAGCCGTGAAGTAGGAGAGAACAATGATCATACAGAAAGTCCCATGTGAGTACTACTTTAGACCCGACAAGGTCCATGTTGAGTTTCCAGACTCGACGCCCTCAACAAATCTATCCTCGGTTGCTATTGTCAATAAGTTGTTGAATTCATTGTCTACATGTTTAGTTTTTCAGTTGTTCAGTTCATTGCATGTAATTATCCTCATTATATCCTTTTGTACTCTATTATTATGCAGAATGAAGATCCAGGAATGTAAAAGAAAGACTCTCTATAGTGTTGGGTTCATTTACCCAAATAAAGTACATATAGATATGCTAACCAAAAAACCCGAGGAGACGGAGGAAAACATTCAAAGGTTTCCAATGGAACAAAAAAATTGTAACCATATATTGTTTCCTTATAATTTCAAGTGAGGGTCTTACTCTGTTGTAAAACACATTCACTTTTGATTACTCGATGTTAAGTGTAAATGATGAGTTACTGATATATATATATATAAATGTTTGCAACTTTTACTAGATTCTGTTAGACATTCAAGTTGATAAGGGAAGATTTTAAGTCATGTACCCATTAAAGAGAAACCTGGAGAGTTTCGCAGCATGCATGACATGCTCCAGAAGTAATTTTCACGCTATATCGGTCTCTTTCGTTGATTTCTTGAGATATCAGGTAATGAATAACTCATACATTCATTTTCTTTGTCGGGCAGGGTTTGGATCCGGTTCAAGCGTCAGGTTACGG
The DNA here is from genome assembly GCA_030063025.1 of Avena longiglumis. Lineage (NCBI taxonomy): Eukaryota > Viridiplantae > Streptophyta > Magnoliopsida > Poales > Poaceae > Avena > Avena longiglumis. The sequence continues at coordinate 590,806,033 of CP125973.1, read as the reverse complement.
GTACCTTTAGTAAGAAGCTGATGTTTACTCCGGTCTCGGTAAGTAGTACGTGATATGTCCGCGCATCTCTTTACTTCTAGTTTCAATACAATTATGATGCTAGATTACTATTTTGATTGAATTCTATTCTTGTAAAGTGCGTGAGGCAGCCACATGGGACGAATCTATGTGGATTCTATGTTTGCGAGTTAATTTGCATGTTTACCATCGAGCACAAAGATTATAGAGTCAATATAAGCAATACATTCACAACATCATTTTAATACCGTCACTTTTTGTTATCATGATTGATATTCATATTGATCTCCTTTTTATATAGTTCGAGGACATGCGGAATCAACTCCTACCAGAGCGAGGCGTACTAGGAATTGCAGATAAAATGGCGGGATTTTTGTTAAAAGAGATGGTAGACAATACCGAAGAATTTAGTGTGAATAGGCTCTTCTGATGATCCTCGACCACGTAATCGAATAGACGGGGCTCTAGTCCCGGTAATTGTGATCTCCATATAACTATCAAAATTGTATATATGTGTATGCTCAATATCGTAATACAAGTTATATTATATCTGCACGAACGTGTACGTTATGTGGTATATTCGAAAACGAAAAAAGAAATAAATAAAAGAATACAAAATGATTTCTCTGATGTGGTAGAGAAAGAGCACAAAATGCGGTCGCGGTAAAGAACCACTAGTCGCGGCACTTAACACCAACCAGGACTAATGGGGGTGCACCCTGCAAGCGCCCAGGCGGCCACGTGGAGGGCCATTTGTCCCGGCTGGAGACCGGGCCGCGACTAATGCTGGGCCTCTAGTCCCACATGGCCAGTCCCGGTTTTTAAACTGGGACTAGAGGCCCTTATGAACCGGGACTAGAGGCCTCTTCTCCACTAGTGGATGGTAGTGAAGGACCCGATTGCGTTCTTGGAACTTTTGTTAGGATTCTTTTGTAAAAGCGGATGGCTCAGTTGTATTTCTATTTTTCTTTGAGGTCCTTTATGTAAAATGGAACCCCACCATTTAATCGAGCTCTCACCATGCGGGGTCCTTCCCTTGTTAAAAAACATGTTTCTAGGTGAAAACATGTTAGTATGTCAGATATCTGGATCCATCAGGAAGGAGCTTGCAGCGGAGGGGCTCTGGTGGCGGAGAACCATTGGGCTCCCAAAACATTGACTTCAGCAAGGTGAAAGCCAGACACAATCAATGATGGTTAGACCTTAGGTTTTCGCCTAGAAAATAAAGACTCTACAATCAAGGTCACCACCAAACTTTAATTCCTCAAGTGATGTCGTCCCCACTTGCCGAGGCTGCGTTTGCATGTCATCAAACACTAGGATCACAAGTACCATATCAGAATTGTATCCAAACACCAGCGCATGTGAAACAAAGTATTTATCGCCTCAAGGACCCCCTCCTGCAATATCGGTCCTCAAATCACAGCCACCATGAACTTCTCCACCTGTCTGTAGACTATGGAAATGATATGCCAACATGTTCCATGGTTTCAACATCAAGAGGAGCTTCATGCCACGCCATGACGAAGTTATGGAGGCTGATATGGGCTCCCATGACCAGATTCCATCCTATCATATATTTAGGAGCTTCATGTGTCAATCCTTAAAGATCTCGAGGAGGATATCTAGAACACGTCGATGTATGGATCAAAGAGGACCAAACATGTAGAACATTGCCTTACCACGAGAAGAATACTAGGATCGCAACCTAAGACTAGTAGGCCCCCACACCTCCAGTCATCTCCTTGGCAAAATGGCTATAGAGGAGGAGTCAACCCAGCACGCAGTTGAAGGTCGTCGTCGTGGTAGACGAGGCCACATCCTACACACCCACAAAGAGCTTGCCCTGGGTGAGCCCCACTAGCCTAGTTCGAGGCCATGTAGCCTAATCCAAGTCCCATGGCATAGATCACTCGCCATCTTTGTCGAGTGACCGCACTAGCGGTGCACCAGCGTCTCCTGGTTGACTGTCCACCAAAGATCCTTAGGCACCCAGGGGTGCGTAACGTCCTCGAGGAGCACCTATCCTGCACATCGTCTACCATCGTCATCGACGCCGGCAGTAGCGGCAGACGAAGAAGCAGAGATCATATGGGCTTCTAGGGTTTGTTCTGGGGGAAGGGAGAGCCAAATAAAACTGGGTGAAATATTTGGTTTGAATATCCAAGGACTAGCTAGTTGGGTTAGTGGATGTACAAGACCAACACCTGATTTCAAATCCTCACGGAAGCACATTAAGGTTCCTATTTATACTTGAGGACTAGGCTCTCCTGGTACTCACCCAATTTATCTTGAGGACCAGGCTTGGTGCTTAACCAAATTTAAAAATCCTGGTACGCGTGCTTAATGGCTGTGTGCATCCCTAGTTGATGCAGAGGCCGGGAAAGTGAAATCCTCCCTCCATTTTAATCCTGTGGCGACTCCTAGGCGCCGCTAGAGGGCCCCCAAATCTCGTCGCCGCCGACCTCCCCTTCCTTCAGATCGCCTCCTTCTTCCGTTGCCGCCGGCGTCGGTCGCGGTGGTGGCGCCCCCTAGTACCTAAGGTTCTAGGGGTGGGAGTTGTGGCGGTATTCTTGAATGGTGTGGCTGGGGCTGCGCAGTTTCAAGAAGGCCCCAGCGGTGCTCAGGACAACGCTTCTTGGACAAGCGGCGGCTACAGCCGGACTCCCCGCCCTTCGGTCGCGGGTGTTGGTGTTGTGGACAAGGGTCTAGGGTTCCTCCTAGACCCGCCATCCTCGTGGCGGCGCGGTAGGACTCGAGCGCCGCGCCGGTCACCGGATGGATGGTTCCCTGAGCGAGCACGTGGAGGGGGATGGGACCAGGACGAAGCGCCGACCGCGAGTTTGGCCTCATATCTGGGCCAGGATATGTTGCGGATGAGCACCAGTGATGTTCTGCGACGGCTTTCTGGTCTGTCGTCTTCTTCACATGCTCGGTTTGAATAAAAGGTGGTGGTTCTAGGGTTCCTACTCGTTGCCTAGGTGAAGATCTGTCAATCGTCTGTCGTCATCGATCTGGCTAAAGCGTCATGTTTCGGAAGGCTCCATCGGCGAAATCTATAGTGCGCATATGCCGAGAGATCGCTGGATCGGGTGGGCTTCGGTCGTGCGCACACATGTTTTTACTCTGGTTGTTTGGGTTTAGAGGGAGCGCTTTGAAGCTCTATTGGTTGTTATTATCATGGGGCATATTCTCGTCCCATGGTGCTAACGGAGAATGTCATGAAGGCCGAGATCTGAGGACTGAAAATGGTGGTTCGAGTCCGGGTGGTGATGAGAAATTAGCCTGGTGACTCGTGACTTGGAGCAGTGGTATGCAAGCGGGGGCAACAGTACAGGAGAAGCTCATGGTCCTATCTCTTAGGGTGAAAACCTAGGGTCCGGACTTAATTGGTTATGCCTGACAATGGCCTAGTTGAATGTATTGTTTTGAGAACATGAATTTTTCGTTAGGATGAAAACCTAGATCTTTGATCGATCGATGACGATGTTTGTGCATTGTTCTCTTCTTGGTGGCGTTTTTTTTAGAGAAGATGGACTTCTGGTGCTATCATGGTGGTGGTAGTACTGTTGTTTTAATGAATGAGGAACTGTGCAGGAATTTTTTTTGTAATTCTTTTTTTTACCATGTGCATCCGTATAGCTGTTAGAGCAATGTGTTTTTGCATATGCCGGGGACAATTGATATCCTCTAATGATACCACTATATGCTCCTTAAAAAAAAGCTAAATTGGGTTTAGGAATTTTTGGTCGCGCGCTCGGCTCGGCATTATAGATGGAGGTAGTCTCTCTGGTCGTATTGGCCGCAAACATCACATCACATCACATCACATCACAGGAAGTAGCGCCATGATTCACGTGCTCCTCCTCTCGTACCCGTCCCAAGGCCACATCAATCCTCTGCTCCAGTTCGCCAAGCGCCTCGCCAGCCACCTCGGCGTGCGCTGCACCCTCGCGACCACCCGCTCCGTCCTCGCATCCAGCAATCCGTCCGCCGGTTCGGTCCACATCGCCGGGTTCTCCGACGGCGGTGGCCTCGACGAGGCCGGCGGCGACATCTCCGCCTACCTGCCCCGGCTCGAGTCGTTCGGGTCGGAAGACGTGGACGAGCTCGTCCGCACCGAGACGGCCGAAGGCAGGCCGGTGTGCGTCGTGGTCTACGACCCGCTGCTGCCGTGGGCGCGGCGCGTGGCCCGCCGGCACGGCGTGCCCTGCGCGGCTTTCTTCACGCAGGCATGCTCGGTGAACCTGGCGTACGCCCATGCCTGGACAGGCCTTGCCACGCTGCCCGTCGGTGAGGACACCGGCGACCTCCCGGGCCTGCCAGCTGGGCTTAAGCCGCGCGACTTCCCGACGTACCTGACAGAGGAGCGCAGCAGCTTCCCGGTGTACGCGGAGCTCGCGCTGAACCAGCTCCAGGAGCTCACGTCGGCGGACCACGTGCTGGTGAACTCCTTCTATGAGCTCCAGCCGGAGGAGGCGGAATACATGGCGTCCACGTGGGGCGCCGTGACCGTCGGCCCGACCGTGCCGTCCGCGTACCTCGACAACCGCGTGCCCGACGACGCCTCCTACGGCTTGGAGCTGCACGTCCCGATGGCGGCGGCGTGCAGGGCCTGGCTGGACGCGAGGCAGGAGCGCTCCGTCGTCTACGTTTCCTTCGGCAGCCTCGTCACGCTCACCGAGGCTCAGACGGCGGAGCTGGCCGAGGGGCTGTGCGGCGGCGCCATGCCGTGCTTCCTCTGGGTGGTCAGGGCCTCAGAGACCGCTAAGTTGCCGGAGAGTTTCGCCGAGAGGGCCAAGACCCAAGGGAGGGGTCTCGTGGTCCAATGGAGCCCGCAGCTGGAGGTGCTTGCTCACCCGGCCATCGGCTGCTTCCTGACGCACTGCGGCTGGAACTCCACGACGGAGGCGCTGGGCGCCGGTGTGCCCATGGTGGCCATGCCGCAGTGGTCGGACCAGACGATGAACGCCAAGTACATCGAGGATGTGTGGCGCGTCGGCGTGCGCGTGCGGGCGGATGGAGAAGACGAGGTGATTACCAAGGAGGAGCTGGAGAGGTGCATCAGGGAGGTCATGGAGGACGACGACGGCAACTACGCCCAGAACGCTGCAAGCTGGAGCAGGAAGGCCAAAAGTGCCATGAGCCAAGGAGGAAGCTCAGACCGTAACATCAAGGACTTCCTTGCCAAATTCGGTCACAAATTAATGAGGTAGTATGGGGATGGTTCCGTGGTATGATTACTGTTGTGTTGATTATGGGATGAGGTGAGGTGCGACGTGGAGGCAAGATCGTTGGGCTAAGAAATTCGCTGGATTAAATCCCATCTAAGTTAAAATCCAAGCAAATTCCATTAATTTCGGTCCAATCCAACCATAGGGTGGATTAACCCAACAGGCCCTTAGTAAGAATAGAAGAAATCGAAAGAGGTGACCCAGGGGCCGAAATAATCAGAAATTTAAGGGGAATCTTGTTCTGCCCGCTTCTCTACTCTATACTCTCTACTCTCTATTGTCCAGCTTGATCAAATTTATACAAAATACTTTCAGTTAATACGTAATATATTTTTATAATGAAGATTAATTGGTGCAAATGGGTTTCAGTGATCTGATTTAAAAAAATCAAAATTCATATTTTTGAGGTAATCGGGGCCGATGGCACGGTGTTCCGCGTGCTTTTTGACCGGCACGACAAAGTCATCTTGATATCCGCTGTGTGCGTCAGGCCGGCGGTGCGCTTGTCGCCACCGTACAAGATAAAGTTGAGATCTTCACATCCAAATGGCTTGTGGCAGGAGGTATTCTTTGCGAAGCCTAAAGCCACTTGCTCTTTGTCGATTTGTCGGTCTGATCTGGTCGCTCGTCATCGGAATCGACCATCGAAGTTCTCCGTGGAATACAAGCTTCGTATCGACATGATTTGCTAAATAATTTCACATCTTAATCTTTTTATGATGATCCTAACGTAAACCCATGTACTCCTCGACAGGATTTTTCTTATTATTTTGGGACATTTGGTTTCTACCTTAGGTAGTTCTGAGTATTTTGTATAAGGAGGATTGTTCTTATCATTTTGAGATATGTGATTCCTAGCTTAAGATAGTTCTGAATATATTTTATGGAGTTATGGCATTGCTAATCTATTTTGTGTCTGGTGGAACTGAAATTAGAAGATGTAAATACATCACATGTCTAGTCAAACTGACATGACGAGGGTATAATATGTTAGGAGGTGACATGATTAATTTCATGCACGGTGGCATGCTAGGCATCCACTATGTATGAAAAAACCATACCATAGGTGCACTTTTTGCTTATAGTGTAGTTTTTTCATGCATAGTGGATGCTATGTGTACTCCCCTCGGTCCATTCTAGTGTCTATAGTTTTTAAAGAAAAAATCTAAAATATAAGATATATTAAGTTACACAATTTATTTGGACAACTTTTTTAGGAAGTTTACATAAAGTATATAGCTCTCGTGCAAACTCTTCTATTTAATCACGTCAAATGGCCACGAGAAATCTACCCCAAAACTATTTTAATTTTCTCTCCACATGTGTTTCTTAATTTTCGTGCCAAAAACTATAGGCACTATAGAATGAAATGGACAGAGTATTATTTTATTTCTTATGGACTAGCTTTATGGGTCACCCTTAAGCTTTTTGGCTTGTGTACAAGGTCCACTATGTATATAGATAGCTCTTAAGGCGCACTTTTTTTTGGCTTATGGTATGGTTTTTTTATACATAGTGCATGCCCTAAATAATTATCTATCTGGTCCACCACGATGAAACTATACTGCATTAGGAAGAGACGAGACTATACTATGTTACTTCAGTGCATGGCGGGTGCTAGTCTATCAAAATACAGCGTCCTCAATGCAGCAGCTTCCTACAGAAGTAGACCGCCAAAAGAACACGCCAAAGAAAAGAAAATACCTCTTCCAAAGAGCTATCCCATCTTCCTCATCTCTGTTTAGTTTATCCCCATTTGCCGACGCCGTCTCGCCCCGCATCTCTTGCACGCTCTTCACACATTTTCCTCGTCATCTCGCCCGCTGCATCACTCCTTCCAATCCACCACCCTCTCCTCCAAAAACCACCAATAGCTATACATAGATTCATCCCCGCCCCTAGTCCATCCAGCCGTGATGGAGGATTCGAGGTGCAACCGGCTGTACTGTGGCTAGAGCAAGGTCGACAATGACATCTTCAATGAAATTGCTATGCGTCTGGACACTACCAGTGTTGTTAGGCTAGCCGCATGCTCCAAGGAGCTATACCACCAAGTCGTCAATGGAAAAGGTAGCACATGCCCTAACGATCGATGTTGGTCATTGGTCTTCCACAATGACGTCTACGAGCACAAGATCCAGTGCTACTACGACCCATGTGCAGTCTGAAGGAGCAAGGATCTGAGTTCCTCGCCCGGCCATTGACTGTGCATGAGGTCGGGGACCACTTGAAACTTACCCGCAAGAGGCATTTGCCCGAAGTGGCATATATCTGCAAAAACTGGTTGCTGACTGAGCTGGTGCCAGCAATAGGCTCGCGGAGAGCAGAGATAATTGGCATCGGGAGAGAAGGAACGGATTTTGACGCCCAAATTGAAGGCTATACCATGGACACTGTCCTATCCGTCAGGTATGTCAGGTCGGCGGCATGCGAATCGCCGAGGTACAAGGTGATGTTATGGTCGCTACCATTATGGAATAAGCTCCATTCGGTCGAAATGGTGGTGACATCCGAGGTGACCAGTAGGCCTTCGTTGAATGATGTCGTGCTGAAAGGGCTCATGTCGAATCCAGGACGTTACCTGCGAGCTACTCAATCGGTCAGGGGAATTCCCCCTGGATTACAAGTATCGCAACAACTAGTTTCAAGTGTGAGTTAACACATATAAATCTTCTTGTGATGATCCTAATATGAATATATGTAATATAGTACTAATTAATTACTTTATGTTGGTGACTGACACTAGTGCACACGTATGCCTCTAACACCGTTTCGGAGATCCCTCTAACACCGGTTATCGAACCGTTTTTGCGGTTTCGGTGTTAGAGGCCCCCCTTAACACCGATTCTTATACGAACCGCTGTTAAAGGGTGACACACATGGGGGCTTCCGCAGAGCTCAGGCCACCCTCCTTTAACACCGGTTCGTGGTTCTCTGCCACGGTAGGAAAATGGCCTAAATCTCTGTCGTGGCAGAGTTTTGCCGCCGCCCCGTTTTGGGCGGATTTCTGTGGCGGCGGGGACGGGGGGGTCGATTGGGAGAGGTATACACATACATCGTCGGTACATACGTATATCAATAATTAAGCAACTATTATTATAGAAAACATCGTCATTGTGGTATTCTCCATACACGTTCAAGCATCAAGTACAAGACAAACACATTCAAGCATATATACAATATAACATCTCCGTACACGTTCATTTTGGATATAACATCTCCGTACAATATAACATCTCCGTACAAGTTTTCCCTCAGTAGATGTTGTGGATACTTCAGATAAAACCAAACCTAGAGAGGAATTCAAGATACCCATACCCTTTAAGCTTGTTGGGATGCATGAAGCCTTTAAAAAGAATTTTGATTGGATTATTCCTAAAAATCCTTTTAATGAAAGTAGTAAACCAAAGAGAGATGAGAAGGGATCCTCCATAACTCATTTGGATGAGATACCTTTCATAGTTGAAGATTTTGCAAGTATTGATCTTAATTCTTCATTTGAAAATACTTGATTTCTTGCTTCTTGTGCCTAACTTAAAGGCGTTAAAGAAAAGTACTTGCTGGGAGATAACCCAAGAGTTTTCTTGAGTCTTGGAAGTTATTACTTCAGTAATGACCTCTCCTTATCCTTTTTTGTTTGCTTTTTGTGCCAAGAATGACCTCTAATGAGAGGGAAGTAAGATTTGGGGAGTTGCTATCCTGAAACAGATTTCTGTCCTCCATCATAAAAATTCGTCAGGAGTTTCTGTAAGTCGGATTATGCTGAAAATTTACGAATAAACCCCTTAGTATGTTAGCTAACTTTCGTTAGTTCAACACTTTTTGATTTGAGCAACATAAGGTGTTCGAAAATTTACGAATAAATCCCCCAGTATGTTAGCCTCGAGGAAGAACTACTCCCTCCTCATCATGGGAATCAACAATGGAGATGAAGATGGTGGTGGAGATCGATGGAGATGGCTCCGGGGGCACTTCCCCATCCCGGCAGGGTGCCGGAACAGAGAATTTCTGTCCCCCGAATCTCCCCTTCGGTGGCGGCGGTGTTGCGGAAATTTTCGTGGTTTTTTGGTCGATTCTCTGGGGTTTCTGAGTCGGGGGCTTCTTATAGGCGAAGAAGACAAGGTTGGTGGTTGGCCAGGGGGCCCACACCCCCTGTATCGTGGCCAGGGTGGGCCCTGTGCCCACCTAGGTTGTGGCCACCCTGGTGTACTCCTCCGTATCGTCTTCGATTTTCTGTATTGTTCAGGGAAAAAATATGAACTTTGGCTTTTGTCCCGTCCAATTCCAAGAATATTTATTTTTTAGCTTTTGAAACAAAAAATAGCAGAAAACAGGCAACTGGCGCTGTGGCATCTTGTCAATAGGTTAGTTCCAAAAAGTGTATAAAAATACCTCATATTGTAGAAAAAACATAGGAAAGTGAATACTAAACAAGCATGGAACATCAAAAATTATAGATACGTTTACGACGTATCAATCTTTCCCAAGCTTAACTCATGCTCGTCCTCGAGTAGGTAAGTGATAAAAAGAATAATTTTTGAAGTGACATGCACCATCACAATCATGATCAAACCACTTGCAAGCATTGAAAGTTGGGATCAAAGTACTCTAAACATGAGCATGAAAGATGGAGTTCTAAACATGAGCATGAAAGATGGAGTTCTAACATGAGCAACGGCAGAAGATAGAGAAAGGATGAGTAAGACTCCCTATGCCTCAGCCATATGATCTCTTATGTATGTCATTCTATGTACTAGACCCGACATTGCATATGTTGTTAGTTTGATTAGCAGATATCAAAGTGATCCAGGAGTGGATCATTGGACAGCGGTCAATAACATCCTTAAGTACTTAAGAAGAACTAAGGATATGGTTCTTTCTTATGGAGGTGATGAACAACTCGTTGTTAATGGTTACATCGATGCTAGTTGGAACACCGATCCGAATGATTCTAAATCTCAATCTGGATACGTATTTACTTGAATGGTGCAGCAGTTAGCTGGAGGAGTGCAGAGCAAAGCGTTGTGGCGAGATCTTCAACTGAATCGGAATACAGAGCTGCTTCGGAGGCTTCACAAGAGGCGATATGGATGAAGTAGTTCATTACAGAGCTCGGTGTGGTTCCAAGTGCGCTGGACCCAATGTCTATCTACCGTGATAACATGGGCGGCATAGCCAATGCGCAAGAACCAAGGTCACACAAGAAGCTGAAGCACATCAAGCTACGTTTTCACGCTATTCGAGAGCATGTCCAAGAAGGTGACATAAATATTTGCAAAGTACACACAGACCTGAATATGGCAGATCCATTGACTAAACCTTTCCCGAGGGCAAGACATGACCAACAGCGAACCGCCATGGGTGTTCGGTATATTACCATGTAATCTAGATTAGTTGACTCTAGTGCAAGTGGGAGACTGTTGGAGATATGCCCTAGAGGCAATAATAAAAGTGGTTATTATTATATCTTTGTGTTTATGATAAATGTTTACATTCATGCTATAATAGTATTAACCGGAAACATTAATACTTGTGTGATTTGTAAACTAAATTAGAGTCTCTAGTAAAGCCTCTTTGTAATACTAGCTTGTTGGTTAATAGATGATCGTGGTTTACCGATCATGAACATTGAGATGTTGTTAACAACAAGATCATATCATTAGGAGAATGGTGTGATGGACGTACTCCTATAAATAAGCGTAGCATTAAGATCAAGTCATTTCAATAGTTCGTTTGCTATAAGCTTTCTGATACATAGTAAACTAATTCCTTCGACCATGAGATCATGCTAATCACCATCACTGGAAGGATGCTTTGATGACATCAAACACCATACAGTAACTGGGTGGCTATAAAGGTGGCATTGAGTGTTCGGAAAGTATGTGTTGAGGCACATGGATCAAGAGTGGGATTTGTCCATCCATATGACGGATAGATATACTCTGGGCCCTCTCGGTGGAATGTCATCCAATTATATTGCAAGCATGTGAATGGATCACAAGGGATCACATATCACGGGAACGAGAAAAGAGTACTTATCGGTAACGAGGTTGAACTAGGTATGCAGAGATACCGACGATCAAACCTCGGATAAGTAAACTATCGCGAGACAAAGGGAAATTGGTATCGTATGTAAGTGGTTCATTTAATCGTAAAGTAATCGTAGAAATATGTGGGAGCCATATGAATTTCCAGATTCCTCTATTGGTTATTGATCGGAGAAGTGTCTCGATCATGTCCGCATAATTCACGAATCGTAGGGAGACACACTTAAGGATTCGATGTTGTTTAGTAGATATGGAATGTAAGTAGGGATACCGAATGTTGTTCGGAGTCTCGGAGGGGATCTGAGATATCACGAAGAGATCCAGAATGGTCCAAAAAATAAGATTCATATAAGGAAAGTCCGATTCCGGAGTTCGGGAATGATTTCGATGTTTTCATCAGAGAGGTTCTAGAAGGGTCTAGAAGGTTCACCGGACCGGAAGGGGAATGGTCCATGAATGTGTCATGGGTAAGTGGAATGATTGGATCATATCCTAGGTCGTTTGGTTTGGGCATTTGCGAGAGAGAACTAAATCTCTAAATTGAAAGTCAAAAGGGAGGTTTGAAAAGTCAAAATGGAACAATAGTTTCCTAGTGGAAGAAGTAAAGAGTCCTTCCTTCTATCCAACTTGGGTTTGGGTTTGGATTCAAACTCTCCTCTCCCAAGGCTGCCCCCCCTCTCATAAATATAAGGGGAGGGCTGCCCCAAACAAAATAGAACCAGCACTCCCCACCCGTGTCGCGCCGCCGACGCCTAGCCGCCGCCGCCTCGCGTCGCCGCCCTAGCCGCCGCCGATTCCTCTTCCTCCTCTCCGGACTTCTAAACCTAGATCGCCGGAAAACCCTAGATCCACCATAACCCGCACCGGCTTAGGCGAAGCCCTGCGGGATCTTCCCTCTACTTCCGACACCACACTGTCGTGCTTCCGGAATCGCGAGGGGAGAACTACAACCTCCGCTGCTTGTTGGAACAAGGGAGAGGAAGGTCTTCATCGAGTACCGAACGTGTGACCGATCATGCGGAACAGCTATGCCGGGAGGATCGTCTACGCAATCTTGAGATCGGCAAGTGCACGACTACATCACCCACGAGAATCTGCTCTCGTTAACCGCTTTGGAATCTTCGAGGGTGAGTACTCTAATCAACTCGTTGCTACAATCTAGTAGATATATCTTGGCTTGTTTGTATGCATGCGGTAGAATTTTTTTGTTTTCCATTCTACGAACCCCTACAGAAACATACTGTATAGAAATATAAGACCACGAATGGCAATCTCTTCGACTAGGTGAACCAGGAGATGCGCCATAATATTAAAGAAGGATGGTGGGAACACCCCCACCAACTCAAAACTAATATGACAATGGACCACATCATTCTATAACCTTGATAGAATTTTTGGATCGACTATCTTCTAAGAAATTGCATTGAGGAATGCACATAGCTTCACAATGGGTACTCGAAAAAATTTCGGTCGACGCCCCCTCAATGCAATCGGAAGCAATTGCGTCATAATTACGTGGCAGTCAAGAGACTTTAGGTTCTGTAATTTTTCTCTACCATATTTTTTATTCCATTTATATTCGACAAGAAGTCAAACGGGACATTGATACTACTCAGGCATTCATAAAATATTTCCTTCTCTGCTTTGGTAAGAGCATAGCTGGAAGGACGATGTCCATTATCCGTCTCGTTCTCTCGATGCATGATGTGTGATTCTTTCATACGTTGTTGGTCCTGCCATGCTTCTGGTGTATCTTTTGTCTTTCCATACACTCCCATGAAGCCTAGAAGGTTCGCGCAAAAGAATTTCGTCACGTGCATCATGTCGATTGAAGAGCGGACCTCTAGGGCTTTTCAATAGGGTAGCTACCAAACTATAATTTTTTTCTTCCACATGGTCGCATGTCCGATACTGTCATTCGGAGCAGATTGACCGCATGACACTTTCCAAATATTACTTCTAGATCCTTGACCATACCAAATATATCATCACCGGTACGATGGAGAGGCTTCTTCCGGTGATCTGTCTCGCTTTGAAATGATTGCTTTTATTTCTTACGGGATGCCTGGTCGGAAGAAATTGACGATGCCCCCGCTAGACAACCTTCTTATATTTATCCAAATATACACTGTCAGTCTCATCTAAACAGTGCGTGCATGCATTATATCCCTTGTTTGTCTGTCCTGAGAGGTTACTAAGAGCATGCTAATCATTGATTGTTACGAAAAACAACGCCCGTAGGTCAAATTCCTCCTGCTTATGCTCATCCCACACACATAGTCATGTACACCATTTTTGTGCCACAACTAGAAAATTTCTTCAACTAATGGCCTTAGGTACACATCAATATCATTGCCGGGTTGCTTTGGGCCTTGGATGAGCACTGACATCATAATGAACTTTCGCTTCTTGCACAATCAAGGAGGAAGGTTATAGATATATAGAGTTACAAGCCAGGTGCTATGACTGCAGCTCTGCTCCCCAAAAGGATTCAGGCCATCAGTACTTAGACCAAATCTTAAGTTCCTTGCGTCATCTGCTAATCCCGGGTACCCTCTCTCTCTCAACTTTTATCCACTGCGACCCATCAACGGGGTGTCTCAACATCGAGTTTTTCTTATAGTCTTCTTTGTGCCATCGCAACAACTTGGCATGCTCTTTGTTTCTGAACAAACGTTTCAACCGTGGTATTATAGGAGCATACCACATAATATTGGCAGGAAACCTCTTCCTAGGGAGCTTTCTCTCAAAATTATCAGGGTCATCTCGTCTGATCTAATACCGCAATGCACCACATACCGGACATTCATTCTTATTTTCATACTCCTCACCGTGGTAGAGTATGCTGTTATTAATGCATGCATGTATCTTTTGCACCTCTAATCCTAGAGGTGCAGACAACCTTCTTTGCTTCGTAGGAATGGTAGGGAATTCATTATTCTTTGTAACCTTCTTCATTATTTGTAGTAACTTCTCAAATCCCTTGTCAGATAAACCATTCTCTGCCTTCCTTTGTAGCTATTCCAGTGTGGTACCGAGCTTTGTGTTGCCATCTTCGTAATTTGGGTACAACATTTTTTGTGATCCTCTAACATTCCCTTCAAATTCAACTTCTCATTTTCACTTCCGCATTCACTACAAGAAATCTGGCAATATATGACCCTCTATTTTCGTCACAAAATCGTCATAATAGTCTTTTTATGACGATTTTTGACGATTTTGAGATCGTCGAAAGCTGGGCGTCGCAAACGAACTATAACGACGTTTTTGATAAAATCGTCATAACCTTCTATGACGATATTGGATCATCATAACGTCTATGACGATCCAATATCGTCACGGGCCATCTAGCATACCAAGTCAGATCCTACGTGCGATCCTCATTGGCAAAATTGTGACGAAATTAAATCGTCTTAAATCAAAATCAGCCCAGTCCATTTCTGGATTCCACATGGGCTTAGCCCAACTATTCTGGATTGATTTTCTCATCAAATATGGTTAGCTACATGGGCCAAGCCCATCATTCAAGCATTTTTTTTGTTTCGTTGCATTGGCCTTTTCTTTGGACAGATTTTTACTTTGGGCCTTCTTATTTTGGGCCGGTCACACCTGGTGTTCCATAATTCATACGGTCCCAGTTGCCAGTATATAATTTCTCAGTAATTAAAATCTAACAATTTAATCAAGACCAACAGAATATACAAAATCATTTTGATTCAAACATAGCACATTATGATCGGCACATTACAATCATACACAGTTCTACATACAGATCGACACATTACAATCATACACAGTTCTACATAGTTCACATCAGTGGAGCTACCAAAATACAATAAATTTTTTACAGAAAGAATAAAATCCAAACTTCTTCACGCTTTCTCTTCCTGGAACTTCTTCATGCTTCCTCTTCCTGGAACTCTCTGAAAAGTACACTCTGAACAAAGCTTCGGAGTGGATATACACTCTAAAGTCGTAATCTGTACTTCCCAAAACAACCGAAAGCAGTAAAAATACTAACACGGGGATGAAATCTTATAATTTGTGTATGAAGTCATAGCATATAAGCTATTCTTATCCATTACTTAGCCAATGTAGTTCTGTACACAGATTTTTTAAGAAACAAGAAACTATTACCAAAGGAAGAATGGTTAGTTGGTTAGTTTGCTCTCAGAAATGAATAGTGTGTTGCACTGTTAAAAGTTCATCATTGAGCTAAACTTTAGAAAGGGCAAGTTTCACCAAAAAAAAGTAGCATATGTTCATATCAGTATATTTTGCCTCAGTACAACATCACAGGCTGGAGAGGGGAAAGTTTCACCATGACAGCTAAGGTAATAAGATAAAGATTCCACAAATATCAAGTTTTCACTTGATCTCATCCACACCAGCAGGTCCCACTTGCAGGTCCCACTTGATCAAATCCACCCCTATACCATTTCAACTAGATGATCATCTAGGAGGATTGGATGAGGGTGTTCTCTCAAATTTACATAGAGATGCTATGTATGTTCCTCATAGAGAAATAAAAAGATACACCATAATCTTTGTTCTTATTTAGAGTTGGCCTCAGCCTTTGCATCCTAGGCAGGGCTATAGCACACTTCTACTAATCATACCAAGGCCATAAAAGCATACAAATCATCTTTGCACAAACCAGCAAGCATGAGGGATTGCTGGGCACAAATCCAAAAGAATTGGAATTGCACCTCAGGCACAATCCCAGACTCACTCCCACCAAACTCTCAATCTAGTCTCTAAAACTAGAACATCAGCCCTTCAACAAGTTTGATAATAAATCCTTTTCTTAGATATTCAAAAATATCTAAGAATCATTTTATATTTTAAAACAAAGGTAACTGAATTACACATTGCTCATCTTCACAGTTCGATTCAAGGAAACTAGAACTCATATAGCTCCAGCAATTGAACAAAAATGCAGGCCATAGGGGATTTGCAACATCACAAAACATGCTCTTTAAATGAAATCATCTTCATAGCCATTTGGCTAGGAATTATTTAGATTATTGTTGTCATATGGACAGAGTAATCATATTGATCATCCATTTACACTTACCAATATTACCCAAATAATCTTTATCATTTTCCTAGCAGTAATTCTAGATTCAAAGCTATACCTTATTTCACTGTCAGATCTGACAGAGAATAAAGCATTTTCCTAGAAAGTGTTTCTCAGAATCATTTTAGTGAATATTCCATGGTCATATAAGTTCTGAATCCACTAGCTACTTGCATCCAACAATAATTTCAAGCCAATATGATTTCCAGATCATTTTCCTAACCAATTCAACTAGGTATCAGTGCCAATAGTTCTTAACTATCAACATGAACTAGCAAATGTTCAGACCAGCAAGTATCCCAAGCAGATAACTACCAGTACATCAATCAGCATAGGCAGTACCAGTACAAGCAGCACATATAGCAGTGAGGCACAACAATCAGCATAGGCAGTACCAGTACAACAGCACATATAGCGATTCAAAGAGCAAAGCGGCATAAGCGATACAAGCGGCGGCAGATATAGCGATTCACTAGTTCAAGACCTGACACAAGGCAGCGATATATAGTTCACTAGTTGAGCACCAAAGACAAAGCAAACAGATTCGGCACCAGTACAAGCAGGCAAGCAGCACACAACACATAGCAGATAGCACTAGAAGTTCAGACTTTAGAGAAACAGAGCAAGCCGCCAGAGAGAAAAGAGAGCAAGAGGAAGGAGGAGGAGCAGTACCTTGATACCCTGCTGGGGAAACTGTCAGTTGACTACAAGTATGCAGTATTTGTGCCAAATTGTGAATACTAGCAGCAGGCCATAGTTTAGCTGTTGAAAGTAAAAGCCTCACCTAAATGTTGCCATCAAACAAAGAAAGGCTAAGGACATGATCCCCACACTCCAGTTTTATTGGAAACCAAGTCAACATCAGGATTACATATGTTGCGTGTATCCAAGTCAAGATCAGGACTACAAAAATGTAGAATTAACAAACTAGTAGGATATGCAGACAGTTTCAGTTCTAGGAAATGACACTATATATGATTGCAAACTTTACATATTCCATTGTAGGTATTAAGATATGTTTACAACTTTACATACTTGAGTTACTGTTAACATATAAACATATGAGCAACAGTAAGAAAGAATAATATGTGCTATGTTTACTGAGTGCGGTATGAACTAAAGGCAAGTTTTCTGTGACTCCATTAAACAAACTCTATGAAGTAAACTACTACAGTATCTTTGTGTGATATCATGTAAGCAATCAATATCAAGAACTGAATACAAACTCTATGAAGTAAACTACTTCAGTGATCACAGTAGAACAGTCAAAAAGAAGAACAAGCAATACATGAATCACAGTAAGACAAGTGAGGCAACTACCATTAGAGCTAAGAAGTTGTCCATGAAATTATATACATGGTTAATGAGGCATTTATACTTCTACTATTTTGTAATAGAAATTTGTCTGGACTAAGGGACATAAAGCATCAATCTATCCGAACTAGGGGACACCAAGCATTAATATCCAGAGATATGAAATTGGTAACAAACATCATACGTCCATTGCCTTATAGCCTCTCTCGAGCAAACCATTCACAACATAGTACCAGCTTAAACATACCCAAATTCCTCAAGTCATCGCTCTTACTAAAAGGTCGGATGTGCTGGAGCTGTACTACTCTCTCGTCTCTAGATAGAGTTGGGGTCAAGCATCCATGGAACGAACGCAACCATGATTTTGGAATCACGAATAGATCCAGAGGAGATGGGAGGATAAGGTAGGTTGGTGGATATATACCTCGGGTTGGTGGAATCACGAATAGAACCAGAAGGCCTTGGCGACGCGCTTGGGCGTCCTGCGCAGCCCCTCCCGGTGGTCGTCCCCGCTGAAGCCCACCAGCAGCACGGGCCACCCACGCCTCCATCTGCATTGGCGGCAGGCCACCCACGCCCACCCACGTCTCCATGGTCGCGGTAGCGGCGCATCTAGAAGATCCGGGCATCCTTCCGACGGACCTCCCCTCCTCTTCGGGCACGGGTGTTACTTGTGGTAGGGCTCACGCAATGCAGGATGTCGTTGAGGCCGATGGTGGGTGTGAGGGCACAAGATCGAGTAGGGAGGTTCGGGCGGTGGTTCTAGTGCTTGGAGGAAGAAGGGAAACACGCAGGCGGATGGAGAAGCAGCGACATGAGAGGACCGGGGAGGATGTGGATGGAAGACGGCGTTGATTAGGGGTGGGGTGGGGGTGGCGGCGGCAGCATGGATTGGATATTGGGAGGCAGCATGGATTGGATCTTGGGCGGCAGCTCTGGGTGGGTCGGGTCGACACGGAGGCGCGGGGTGGCTCGGGATCTGACACAAGGGAAGAGAAGAGAGGAGGAGGTGGTGAACGGCGGGAAGCAACCACGGCGCCGGCCATGGCGGCCGGCCGCCAACCACGATTGAGAGAGAGGCAGGTCGGGTGGCGGCGGCAGTTGAGGAGCAAGGGATTAGGGTTGTCGATCGAGGAGAGAGAGGAAGGAGTGGCGGCGGGTCTGCGAGGAGGAGCGATGGGATTAGGGTTTGGCACATGAATATACAATATATAGAAATTGACATGTAGACATGCGTGAAGCGTAATTGCTGTGGCCAACCAGTCAATTCAACGTATCAGATTTTAGATTATATGACGATTTAAATTCGTCATAATGGAGCATAAATAATCCTCTAAGTTGTATCCTAGTGATTATGACGATTTTATATGCGGAAATTACGACGATTTGACACAAATCGTCATAATTTTATAGGATTTTGACCTATACAAATAGCCTATGGCCAGCTTATGCCAAATCGTAATATATTTATGACGATTTCATTTCCCGTCACTATGAGAAGGTCACAAGTTAACACATTTCTTGTAGTGATTCTCTCTGTGCATCAACAATGGCCTGGTGAAGATCATCAACGAGCTCATCTGGTGCCTCTTCAGCTTCCCCCTTTGCAGTATCACCGTATTCATGGAATATAGGACAGTTGTCATCATTCTCTTATTCTTCTTCATTGTCTTCCACCATAACCCATTTTTCTCCGTGCTTGGTCTAACAATTATAGCTAGACATAAAACCAGACTAAAGCAGATGGGTGTAAAGGATTCTCGAGGAAGAGTAATCCTTTTTATTCTGACAGACAACGCACGGAAGAAAACGGACAGGTCAATGTCTATAGTAATATGTCGGATAGTAATGTGTTAAGGGAAAAAAAAAACTTGCCCGTGCATGTGCACTGGTCAATGTATATATAGTAATATAAAATGGACATTGCGATAATATGGGGGGGACCGGTGGCATTATTATGATAAAGTGATCCCCTCTAGTGTATGAAATTAGAACCCATCTCCGTGGTCCTTATTGTTGGGTCTTTCTTTGACCAAATCGCCTGTCTCTCCCCTGGAAGGAGACGAGTGCTTCCAGATAATCAGCCTCCGCAAAATCAGGCCAGAGGGTGTTGGTGAAGAAGAGCTCGGAGTATGCGGACTGCCACATTAAGAAGTTGCTGAGCCTCTGCTCGCCACTGGTCCTAATGAGCAGGTCAGGGCAACTTGTTTGGAGCTCGTGGGCGAACAGATCCTCGTCAATGTCATCCGGGCAGAGAAGCTCGTCCTGCACCTTCTCGGCCAGGTTCGTGCATGCTTGCACGATGTCCCTTCGCCCGCTGTAGCTAATAGCTAGTACCAGATCTAGATTCAGGTTGCTACTTGTTGCCTCCCTGGCTTCTCTGACAGTCTTCTGCAAAGAAACCGGCAGCCTTGAGCATTCACCAATTACGTTTAGACGAATTCCTTCCCTGTAAAGAACAAGAATCTTTTAGAATTCAGCTAGATGATCAATATATGTACGCGGAGTATTAATTAGGAAAAAAATTCGATTTTGTTTCGTGTTATAATTGTGTCAATATATCTTAATTATATATATGAACGTTAGGACGTTCTAACGTATATATCGCTGCATCTCCCTCACGCCGCCTCCTCCAGGGCGACCCCCCGGCCTAGCTGCAATCCCTCATGCCATTTTCCCTCTTAGGGGCATCGGTTTAAGACCCGATGCTGGCTAGAGGAGCTCTGAATTGGAGCATATCTTGGTGAAAATGGGCGGGGAGGGGGCGATGTACGCGTGTTGTTGATGTACGCGTGTGTGCGCTTCGATCTCTTTTTGAGCGCGATGATGGCCAGTGACGGAACGCGTGGATTGAGGTATTTGTTTGCCTTGTTTCCTATGATCGAGCTAGTTGGCACTGCCTTGTCACCTTGTTTCATGGTTTTGTTCTGTATATTAAAAGCAAGCTTTTGCTAGTCTTATTCAGTTCGATAACTTTTTTTTTTTTTTTTTTTTAGGAAGGGGAAGCCTTAATTTATTTAATTAGAGCTACACATTTTTATTTCGGGACCAATATGAAAAAAAAAAAGCAAAACAGGTTTTAGGCCTTTACAAAAAGCACCTAAAAGAAAAAACAATTGGGAAATTTGGGTCCCCTCCTCCAACACGCCGCCTGCCTGGCCTGAGGTGGAAGGAGTTGAAGGAGCAGTCTTGCCGCTTAGCTTCTTCCGATGATGCAGCTTGGATAATCGGCTGGATGCATGCCTCCGATTTGGATCTACATAAAAAGATGGGTTCACTTCTCCAGGAGAGTTCATCACCGCCATCGCTCGGATCAACATCCATGGCAGACGCGACCTCCGTGTCCAGATCAGGAGAAGACACCGAGAAAAAGCAACGATGAGCTTCCAGGATCTGCCGCCGATGCGCCCAGAAACCGGGCTCCTCCCTCAGAGCTCCTGCCCGAGATGAGGGAGGGAAGCCGTAGAAGATGCATCTGCAGCAAATCCAAAGATAGGGTCGACCAGGGAGAGACCAGGCCGCGGTGCCGCCAGTGTGCTCCCCCTTGCCACCAAGGCCGTCCAAGAGCCACTTCAGCTCTCCACGCACTTCCGGATGGCAACCTTCCCCCTCGCCGCCACGGCCGGCCAAGAAGAACCGCTTCCCACAAAACCAGGTCTTCACTAGGTCACCAGCGTTGAATTTATTCCAGGAGGCGGTGTTTCTCCACTCCACTTCCCCCTCCGGCCATCGGAGTTGAAAGAGAAGGAGGAACCCTAGGGCTGGCCAGATCCCAACGCCAATATCTGCCCATCCGCTCCATCTACCGGGCACAGCGCCCACAACCGGCATATCGCCAAACCTACCCCTAAGCCTATCTACTCTGTCGCTCCCCCTTCTCCAACTCCGGCTGGCAAAGCCAGTGGAGAGGAGTCGGGGGAGGCCCAGCACGAGGGCGGTGACTCTCAACGGGAGGAGGGGTGGAGAGAGGGAGAGGGAGAGGACTGTCGGAACATGGTACTTCCTCTTTTCAAAAAAATATATGAAGACATGTTATGTCCGTTAGCCATCTCCGTTCATAGCCCGTTAGCCATCTCTGTTCATAGCGACAAAAAGCCCTCATGCTTGGTCACTAAATATATTTCACTATACATTTATTCCAACGAAAAAATACCGTAAATATTCCATCCAGAATGTCTTGGAGAACCGCGGCACCGAGGTGAAATGTCTAGACTGGACATCAAATGGAAATATATTCGATACAAATCTCCCCAGGATCGCACAACTCCATCGTCCGTTTCCTTTGCGCGCGTGATACCTCTCATGGCAGCCCACCTTAGGCCTTTTATAATGGGATGTATCTTAGCTCATATCCTAGGCAGTAGTGTATCTTAAGTGACAATTAGTACAATGGATTGTATCTTAAGAGTTGTATCTATATCTTAAGAGACCATTGAAAAAGGCCTTTAGCTCCTCCCATTGTCCTCTTTTTCCCCGAAACTAGAAACATAGGTTCCCAATGGATCATCGTACCTCCGATCCTCCCACCGTCCAGGCGGAAGCCTTGATGCCACCCCGCTCCCCATCAAGCTACCGCCACCACTCTCCTTGATCTCGCATTTCACTGACGACCTTGCAGAGGACAGCAGTGCTGCTTTGAGTGGAGGAGCCACCGCGGGTCTGGCGGCAGTGGTGTCACAATGGCGTTGCAGGGAGGCTAGGCTGGGTTTGCTTGCGACCATCCCTTCGTTATGTGGGTCTATTGCTACAAGCAGCAACGGTAGTTGCTACGACCGTCAAAGGAGTAAGCTACCACGGGCGAAGGAGAGTGCTCTAATGGGCGACGACGAGTGCTGCAACGGGTGATGGAAAGTGATGTGATGAACGACTGTGATTGCTACTTTCACATTTTTGTTCTTCTACTTCATTTTTTTCAAAGTGCTGCGGGAAAATGCTTCAAGATGCTACAATGTCACAATTTTTTCTACGAGGGTTAAATCCTTTTGTTGATGTGATATTTCAAATTTTCCTAATTATCAAAGTCCATGTGTATGGAAGTCCATATATGATGCAACACATGTTGGTGGTAGCTCAGTTTAGTCCCACCTGAAATGTTGGAAAAGAGTTACACCACATTATAAAATAGAGTGTCTCACCACTTTATAAGTGAGTGAGAAGAGTAATGGTACACTCGCGCTTCTCTTCCGACGATGCTGCTCGCTCTCCGCTCGTCACGCGCACCGCGGTTTGCAGAATGAGCCGAGCTTATATTGCTGCTCATGAAAAGTGATGCGGTTTTGATAGACGTGTTAACCATTAGTCGGTTTGGGTTGCTACCGGATCGTGGGTTAGTGTAACTATCCCGAAGTCGTGCGTGATGTGTCCTCGGCCCACGTTGTGCCCTATACTGTTTCCTGAGCCGCTCTATATAAACACATGTGCGGCTTTTACCACATACCAAACCGATCACCTCTCTATTTTTGTCGCCACCATAGTCTACTCCATCACCCATGCTAGCGTATACCAGTGAACGGGAGAGAAGGTCTCTGGAACACTCGCTTTTGCGATACTGTACGGGAGATGGCGAATAAGGTTTTTGAGAAGTACTCTGCGCGATTGATCAAATTCGTTATGCCAGACCTCGTGCGGGTGGTCTTCAACACCATCTTCTTCGATGAGTCTGGGCAACCTCTGCACCAACCGTGACTTCATCGCTAACTGATCAGTACGTATACCGTGATTCGATCTGCTTCTATACTATGTCTGCTCTTGCGTATGCACTGCTACTATTCATGTTGATTAATACATCTAATATATTAGAGTTTTAAATGATTGTAGCTGTTGCAGTCTTGATTTATATTTTGGAATTAATCATGAACATTGTGCCTAATAATACAACAATGATGTCTATGTCTAGAGTCTCCTGCGAAGTTCGGAAAATGACCGTAGGGTTTTTATGCTTGTTAATTCATGTCTATGTCTATGACAGATTTAATGTGTACGAGCTCTGAAAATGACCGTAGGGTTTTTTATGCTTGTTAATTGTTTTTTGTACTCTCTGTCATGTAAACTCTTTTCAGTTAATAATGTATAGGAAAAGATGACCGTGGGGTTTTATATATTAATGAAGTTTGTTGATGCCCTACCATGTTAGGTAACATCACATCAAGAGATGAGACTGTGAGAGCTAATAAATGACGTATTTTATGTTACTACTACTCCCTTGCTTGTGGATTATAAGGCCTAAGAGTTTTTTTAAAAAATGTTAGCAATTACAAGTTTTTTCTCAATTATTACTATCTCTCATCCAATGCATGCATGGTCTTCTATTTCCTTCTCTTCTTTCATGCATGTATAACTATTGTTGCATGTAGTAATCAAGAGGGTGAGTTATTGATTTTTTTAATCCTATTAAAGTGGTCCATAGGTCTTATAATCCTATCAAAGTACTATCATGAAGATACTATACACTATGGAGTTATTAATAACATAGAGTAGTAGTATCATATATATGGTTCGAAAAGAAAGCCCATATGTGCATACATATAGTTGAGGATAGAAACATTAAAAACTTGGTTAAGAATTTAGCCGGCCGCATTGTGCATGGCTGCAACCATATATACCTATACCTTACAAACTGGTTGACATTGTCGTGGATGAACCGCTCGAACAAACCCATTAAGAAGTCCACCTCCGCCTGCACGCATTATTCCAACAAGAACAATTATTAGTGGCTGGCTGTAGTCCCAAAGTTGGGATGATGGAGAAGGTATATAGGGCATGCATTCATGCCTTTGGGCGGCTCCAGTTCTCGGTGGAGAAGGCGAAGGCGGTGAGCGCGCCGATGCCCCAGGCGCGTGAAAGCCACACCGCCTCCTCTAGCGCGGGCTTCAACGCCTCATGCCCGGCCATCGTCGGAAGGCCCCGCGCGCGTGCCCACCTCGAGTTCCCGTCCATCACAACGGCTACGTGCCGGGGCAGTGATTCTGTCCGTAGCCCCGCCGGGAGCGCCGCGGCAGTGGCGGCGGCGCGACGATGGCGGCATGGTAGGCGGGTTGTGCGGCTGCTGGGGATGCGTAGCTGCTGAGCCATATATATGTAGGAGCTGGCCGCCGGAGAGTTAGAGGAAGTGCTAACAGGAACACGCTGCATCGTCTAGCTTGAGGTGTGTACATATGGTCTCACTTTTATGGGCGGCAGGGCAGAATCGATTACGGAGCGCCCATGAGCATACGACTGACAGATCTCACTTTCATAGATCTCTGAATTTGTCCTCTATCATTTCTAAATGAAAAGTATATTGGCAAACTTATGAGCTGTGTGTGAGCTAGATTCGGATCTGTCCGCGTGGGTGGCCGGGCCATGTGTCAAGTTGGTTGCTCCCTCCCTCTGTTAAACCTCTTTTGGCAAGCTAAAATGGCATAGCCAGTGAAGAATCAAATCATCTTAATTTCTACCCCAAGCTTCTCTCTCTTCTTCATCTCTCGCTTGATCCCAAATTCCTGTGTATCTTTGTCACAACAACTTTGTGATCAGGGCCTATACTCTCCGTTTTGTTTTGTTTTATCGGTGCACAACGTAATTTTTTTCCCACCCGATCGAACTGGTTACTGGTTGCACAACGTAATATACAACATATATCGTACGTGTTGGCCAGAGAAAGGAACGTGAAGCTTCCCGGCCGTGAGGTCGTATGATCTTTTCTTTTTCTTTGTTATTTTTCATTACTCTATACTTGGGGTGACAGCATCTCCTGTGCAATGCATTATCTTTTTCTTCTTTGCTAATCTTATCTTCTGCGATGCAATTAACGTACCTGCAGGGCTGGAGATTCTTCTGCGATGCAATTAATCGTATCTTCTGCGATGCAATTAATCGTAACTCATGCTCGCATGTCAAATCTCCATCGGAACTCCTGGCCGCGTATATCCGTCATGTTTTCGTACATCTTCTACATTTTCTTGGTGTAGAGGCTAGGTATTAAAACAAGCACGGTGGTCAATTATATTACTATCTTTATTATATTACTATGTTTATTAAAACAAGCACGGTGGTCAATTATAATAAGGGCAACATCTCAATATGTCATAAAAAAACTTTTATATGGTTCTACATAATTTTATTATGAGATTATTGTTACCATGTTTCTATAGTCACGACATATGTATATATTATGCTAAATAAAACTAAACTCTTCGGGAAACATTTTTAG
Source organism: Avena longiglumis (assembly GCA_030063025.1). NCBI lineage: Eukaryota > Viridiplantae > Streptophyta > Magnoliopsida > Poales > Poaceae > Avena > Avena longiglumis. The sequence continues at coordinate 590,780,149 of CP125973.1, read as the reverse complement.
CCATTTTTATTTCGTGCGTGAATATTTAAGGTTGCCAAAAAAGAGTATATCAATGACTAGTTGTGCCTTTTTTATGTGATAATATTTTGTATGTTCCGAGATTACATGAACAAAAGGGAACTCAAGTGAACAATGTGGGTTTGTTCATAAAAACTATTAAGTTTCAACTTCAATTTATTAGAGGGGCTTTTCACTAATTGCAAGAGCATAGGAACATGTGGGTAGTTGAATAATTTTTCCGAGGTCAAGCTATATTTCAGGTTCTACAAAGAAATATTAATTCATAATTTTTAATTTAGTCAATTGTACTCACTCCGTCTCTAAATACTTGGCATATGAAATTGGTCAAAAGTTAACATTTTTTACGTTTGACCAAGTATATTTACAAACATACGAAGATCTACTATACCAAAAAAATATCAAGAGATAAAGTATAGGATATATTTTCGTAGTCTATTTATATAGTACTACTGTTTTTGCTGATATTGCCTTCTATATTTTTATCTAAATTTATACGTCATGTTGTCTATTAGTTTGGAATGAGCATAAGGCACATTCCACTATTATGTCTCACATACGAGATTGTATTGCACTCAATTTGTATCCCTATCATTGTAGGCTGTGTCGTCTCTATTTCGTCACTTTATAAATGGAATATGGACCCAATAAATCTACTAGGCACTACTTTGTACTAACATTATGTTAAATCGAAAAAATAACATATGTACCATTATGCTATAAAGGAGTATATAATCCATTTAATAATTTTAAATTGTTACAAATGTTTTTTACTATTAAAAAGAAGTTGGTGTTCGTAGGTCGCACTTTGCACTTTGACATCAAACATTGATATAGAATCCGGACCATCCGATTTCCGCAACCAAAGACAACCGTGCGATCCAGTGCGTTTGCCCCACCCAGAAAAAATTACACATGAATGCCATCCCGTGCCCATCCCGACCCGCACTTTGTCTCTGCTCTCCTGTGGCGATGCCCTAATCGCCGCCGCAGCTGCCGCACTCGATCTCTCCTACCACGTCCACCCTCGTCCGTGTTAGAACCGGGGCCTCCCCCCCTCATTCAGCATGGAGTTGGTGATCTTCCCTGCCCGTCTCATTCGAAGGTCGTCGCCGTCACTATCTCCCGTGAACCTGCTGCCTCCCCTACAGGACCACACCGTCTCACCCTCCAGAATCGCACTGTCTACACTCTCACGTCCAGGTTGCCGCCTCCATCCCCCTTCCAGAAACCGTGCCGCCATCGATCCAGTACCGTTGCGCTGCCACTCCCGTGTGGTCGCATCGTCTGACAAGGTAGACAAAGCTTCCTCGTTTGCATTTTTTTGCACTGCTCAGTTCCTTGATTGATCATTTTTATTGTTACTTCAGGTTCTTTCCCAAAATCTAATTGATCTATGATGGTTTGATGTCTATGCACTTCTATTCTTGTAGACAGTTGTTGGGCCTCCAAGTGCAGAGGTTTGTAGAACAACAGCAAGTTTCCCTTAAGTGGATTACCTAAGGTTTATCGAACTCAGAGAGGAAATGGTCAAAGGTATTCCCTCTCAAGCAATCCTGCAATCAAGATACAAGAAGTCTCTTGTGTCCCCAACACACCCAATACACTTATCAGGTATATAGGTGCACTAGTTCAGCGAAGAGATAGTGAAATACAAGTGGTAACGGTGCCAGAAAATAGCTTGTGGTGTGGAGGAAGCCTAAAGCAAGCAAACATGCAACAGATCTAGATGCAAACGGTGTTTCAATGTTTAGAAACAAGTCCTAGGGATCATACTTTCACTAGTGAACACTCTCTCTTATAAATATCCTCTCTTGATGATACTAATCTTAACTACTCTTTGGTTGGACACTCTAATCCATGGTAGGGCTATAGCAACACACCTCAAAGTCCTCCTTTCCCAATATTGATAACCCCACACTGTCACCTTGGGCGCTACATGGTTCCAACAAACACCACAATTTCATAGAGACAACCAACTCCAAATATAACTCATAATAAATATTCAATCTAGCAAAAATGCCACACACGGTATGCCCGCTATCACTTTCACACATGTGGGGAAAAGCATAGATCTATTAAAGCACAAACAGTATTTTTGTAGATTCAAGACTAAGTTCCACCAAGGGGTGCACGCTGTCACTTTCACACACATGGGGAGAGCAGAGATCTATTGAAGCACTTGAGTAGCAAGGTAGATCTACTAGATTACAAAGCTCATGACCACAACATGATCATGCACAGAGAGAGAGATATGAACACATAGCTACCGGTAGAGCCCTTAGCCTCGGGAATAACTACTCCCTCCTCATCATGGGAATCAGCAACGATGATGGAGATGGCGATAGAGATCGATGGAAATGGCCCCGGTGGCACTTCCCTGTCCCGGCAGGGTGCCGGAACAGAGACTTTATGTCCCCCGAATCTCCCCTTCGGTTGCGGCGGCACAGAAGAGGTTTTCGTGGATTTCTTCTGGATGCCTTAGGATTTTTAGGTCGGTGGAGGCCCAGGGGGCCCACACCCCCTGTGGGCGCGGCCTAGGGTAGGCCTGCGCCCACCTAGGGTGTGTCCACCCTGGTTTCCTCCTTCGTCTTGTCTTCGATTTTCTGTATCGCTCCCGGAAAAATATGAACTTTGGCTTTTGTCCCATCCAATTCCGAGAATATTCATTTTTTAGCTTTTCTGAAACCAAAATAGCAGAAAATAGGCAACTGGCACTGTGACTTCTTGCCAATAGGTTAGTTCCAGAAAGTGTATAAAAATACCTCAAAGTGTAGACAAAGCAAAGCAAAGTAGATACTAAACAAGCATGGAACATCAAAAATTATAGATACATTTCTGACATATCAACCATCCCCAAGCTTAACTCCTACTCGTCCTTCAATAGGTAAGTGATAAAAAAATAATTTTTGAGGTGACATGCACCATCAAAACCAAGATCAATCTATTTGCAAGCATTGAAAGCTGGGATCAAAGAACTCTAAACATGTGCATGAAAGATGGAGTTCTAATCAGTAATACAAAGTAACTATGCAGGCAACATGAAAGGATACAAACAAAGATCATGAATAACATGCATTGAAAAACGTTTGTTTGTTTCACATACAGAAAACATGGCATAGTGACAATCAGCTTGTCCCTCATAGAGTAGCAATATAGATGCATAGGACACCTTCAAAGTTCATAATGGTGACTAGATACAAATATCACAAGAACAAGTAATATCACAATAAGCTTTGGGACACTGCACATAGAACTAAGATTGGCAACTATGCTCTCTTAATGGTGCCTAAAGGTAGAAGGTGGAGACTCAATATAATAGTGGAATAAAGACCCTTCATAAAGGGAAGCAAGGATTTCAAGTTTCAAAAAGATCTTCCAAAAATTATGGTACTTGTTAGCTTTCATCCCTCATTGCCGCTAACATAAGCATATTGAAATGATTAAAGTTAAAGTAAACTAACTATGGATCATATTCTTGACAAAGTATAAGTTGGCAATCTCAAGTCCCTTGAATATGAGGGTCACACCTCATGCTACTCAACTTCAGGCCCAGGTAAGTTCTTGTCATTGTAAGTATTTGCATATCATAGAGAACCGCCAACGGGGTACCCCTTGCACATGGTACAGGAGCTTTCCCATAATCAAAATGACAAGGAAAGCAGACAATAAGCATCTCAGCAATCTTCTTATTTACTATATGCATAGATTTTTATTAAGGATGCTTTATAGATAGCTCACTATGGTGATGCTGAAAGTTTCCACCATGATTAGGCATGGCTAAGGCTAGCGGGCCAGACGTTTCTCTAACACATAATAAAAACTCCATGGACTTACAAGTTCCCTTTTTATTTCACATTAGTGACATCCACAGACAAAAGAACATGATATCAACTGAGTATAGAGTACAAGTGCAATGTTGAAAACTTTCCCCATGACAGCATGGTTCTGCTAATTCCAACGTATAAGTGCAAGCATATACAACATAGACTACACAATGGTTCTAGTTTATTAGGGGAAAAGGATATAAAGTGTGCCATCAAGTTTGTGAGGGATTTAATAACTAAGTTTTCACATAACAAAATAGTTTTAAATTATAAGATAGCTGAAAACAAGAATATACTTGGAATGGTGTAACACACCATGCATAGGAATTTATAGTGGACACTTTGGAATAACTTGGTTTCTTGGGAGTTGGAAGCATGAGTATATCTTACTCATACAAGTGGAGGCTACCAAAAGACTGGGAGCAACCAACTAAGAGAGCAATAATGGCCGTAATCATACAGAGCAACAAAGCATTACTAATCAAAGCATAGAGTGGTACTACAAGTCAAGGACTAAATGATCATAGAGGCTATGGTGAATTGTTCATAGTCATAACATGGTGTGAGCATGTGCCAAGTCAACCCAAACAAAGCATCAAAGGAGAATACCACAATACTATGCTTTTGCATGCTAAAACAACGCATAATTTCTTTCAAGGCACACTAAACACTCTCAATGATTTGGAGCAAGTCATGCTACAACAATAGTCACTAAGCATAAGGTCAAAACAACACCTAGCATGACAAGATAAAGTCTAAGCCACAGTCAAAGCAAGCTCACTTTTGTACCACTTAAGCATGAAACTTTCTACTCTTATCCAACAGCAATCAACTTATTTGAAACAAGTGACAAAGATATTCATCAATAAAGATAAGTGATCTTGCCCCACAAATCCACCAAGAAGAACTAAAAAGTTCTAATCTGAAATCACAAGAAAACTAAGGCTAAACACAGTGCTAGAAAAAGAAAACACTCACACGACAATAAGAATGAAAACTAGAGTGTTCTAGACAATGAAAACAGAGTGTGTCTCTCTCCACAAGAAGTGTGGTTCAACCAACCAACTTACTCAAGCAAACTAAGCAAACGAAAACCAAAAATGAAAACTAAGACGCTCCAAGAACAATACAACTGTGCATGAAACAATAAAAACAAAGTGTCTGGAAAGACCTGAGATTTTTATTGATGAAGAAGGGGATGCCTTGGGCATCCCCAAGCTTTGACGCTTGTACCTCTTGAATATCTCTTGGGGTGACACGGGGTGGCATCCCCAAGCTTGAGCTTTTTTCCATTCTTCATCTCATTACATCATTCTTTCTTTACACCTGAAATTTTTCCTTCATACAAAACTTCACATAATCTTCATTAGCAACATTAGTATATTCAAAAGATATTAGACCCTTAGGCAAAGCTTTGGAACAACAAAAGTTTTCACTAAAAACACAATCTACTATAGCAATTCCTTCAAAAAACTCAATTCCCCAAAATAACCCAAAAAAGAAATCAATAAGAAGCAAATGCAAATAATGGCAGACATCTGTCAAAACCGACCAGCATGTAGAAACTGATTTTTTCGAAGACCTTAAGTTTCTCAAATCAAAAAGTGTTGAACTAACGAAAGTTGGATAACATAATAGGGGATTTATTTGCAAATTCTCAGCTCAATCCTACTTACAGAGATTCCTCACGAAATTTTATGGTGGAGGACAGAAATCTGTTTCGGGACAACAACTCCCCAAATCTTACTTCCCTCTCATTAGAGGTCATTTATGGCACAAAAAGCAAACAAAAAGGATAAGGAGAGGTCATTACTGAAGTAATAACTTTCAAGACTCAAGATAACTCTTGGGTTATCTCCCAACAAGTACTTTTCTTTACCGCCTTTAAGTTAGGCTTGATAGTTTAAGAAGATGCTCACATAAGAAATATCAATTGAAGTAAAAGAGAGCATCAAGGAGCAAATTCAAAACACATTTAAGTATAACCCACTTCCTATGCATAGGAATCTTGTAAAGAAACAAGTCTTGAAAGCACAAAGCAACAAGCATAGGAAGGCAAAACAAGTGCAACTTCAAAATTTTCAACATAAAGAGAGGAAACTTAATATTATTGAGATGCATAAGACCATGTTTTCCTCTCTCATAATAACTTTCAGTAGCATCATGAATAAAATTAACAATATAAATATCATATAACATTCTTATCATGAGCCACATGCATAAAATGATTATTACTCTCCACATAAGTAGTGGGAGGAAATTCAACAAAATAGCTATCATTATTATTCCCACCATAATTATCAAATATAGGAGGCATATTGTAATCACAATCAATATTATCCTCAATAGTAGGTGTACTGAAAATATTATAAACATCATTGTAATCATCATAGATTGGAGGTTTGGTGTCATCATAAGCAAAACAATAACTATCTTCCAAAGATGGGGAACTAAAAAGATCATTTTCATTAAAACTAGCTTACCCAAGCTTATACTTTTCTATAGCATTAGCAACAATGATGTTCAAAAAATTCATACTAATAACATTGCTATCAGCATGCAAATAAAGTTCCATGGGATTTTTAATTTTCTCTTTAAACACTTCATGTCCTAACTCAAGATAAACACCATAGAGCTCTCTAATTTTGTGGTTGTTTTCCATTAAGCCTAACTAGTGAAAACAAGAAAAAAAAAGACAAAATTGCAGAATCTAAAGGAAATAACTTCGAGAACTCACACCGGAGGATATGAGTACCATTTAACTTACCTCCCCGGCAACAGCGCCAGAAAAGATCTTGATGTCTATGCACTTATATTCTTGTAGACAGTTCTTGAGCCTCCAAGTGCAGAGGTTTGTAGAATAGCAGCAAGTTTCCCTTAAGTGGATTACCCAAGGTTTATCAAACTCAGGGAGGAAGTGGTCAAAGGTATTCCCTCTCAAGCAATCCTTCATTCAAGATACAAAAAGTCTCTTGTGTCCCCAACACACTCAATACACTTGTCAGGTGTATAGGTGCACTAGTTCGGCGAAGAGATAGTGAAATACAAGTGGTAACGGTGCTAGAAAATAGCTTGTGGCGTGGAGAAAGAGTAAAGCAAGCAAACATGCAACAGATCTAGATGCAAATAGTGTTTCAATGTTTAGAAACAAGGTCTAAGGATCATACTTTCACTAGTGAACACTCTCTCATATAAATATCCCCTCTTCATGATACTATTCTTAACTACTCTCCGGTTGGACACTCTAATCCATGGTAGGTCTATAAGAACACACCTCAAAGTCCGCCTTTCCCAATCTAGATAACCCCACACTATCACCTTGAGCGCTAGATGGTTCTAACAAACACCATAATTTCATAGAGACATCCAACTCCAAATATAACTCATAACAAATATTCAATCTAGCCAAAGTGCCACACACGGTATGCCCTCTGTCACTTTCACACACGTGGGGAAAAACATGGATCAATTAAAGCATAAAGAGTATTTATGTAGACTCAAGCCTAAGTGCCACCATGGCGTGCACGCTGTCACTTTTACACACATGGGGATAGTAGAGATCTATTGAAGCACTTGAGTAGCAAGGTAGATCTACTAGATTACAAAGCTCATGACCACAACATGATCATGCATAGAGAGAGATAAACATATAGCTACCAGTAGAGCCCTTAGCCTCGAGGAAGAACTACTCCCTCCTCATCATGGGAATCAGCAACGATGATGGAGATGGCGATGGAGATCGATGGAGATGGCTCCAGGGGCACTTCCCCATCCCGGCAAGGTGCCAGAACAGACTTTCTGTCTCCCGAATCTCCCCTTCGATGGCGGTGGCGCAACGGAGGTTTTCGTGGATTTCTTCTGGATGCCTTAGGGTTTTTGGGTTGGAGGCTTCTTATAGGCGCAGGAGAAAAGGTCGGTGGAGGTCCAGGGGGCCCACACCCCCCGTGGGAGCAACCTAGGGTGGGCCTGCGCCCACCTAGGGTGTGGCCACCCTGGTTTCCTCCTCCGTCTTGTCTTTGATTTTCGAGAATATTCATTTTTTAGCTTTTCTAAAACCAAAACAGTAGAAAACAGGCAACTGGCACTTTGGTATCTTGTCAATAGGTTAGTTCCAGAAAGTGTATAAAAATACCTCAAAGTATAGACAAAGAAAAGAAAGTAGATACTAAACAAGCATAGAACATCAAAAATTATAAATACGTTTCTGAGTATCATGGTTTTTGTTATAACTTCTCTGAAGATTTCTTAAATTTGGTGAGCGCAGCACACGTTCTGAATCTCCGATTTTATGTACCCCTTTTCTTGTTCTACTACTTCATATAAGATATTTATCAAGGGGTGCTTAGCTGCTTTCTCATCTACGTATCTTTTTTTTGTGCTTGCGGGTGGGCTTCTTTGAATTTATATTGACTTTTTTATATAATTCCTCATTTGGTTTCCTTGCTTACATGAGTTGGATGTTTCTGGTACTTATACCTAACTGGGAGCTCGCCGAGGCTGTGGTCAACCGTGTCGTCGCACTCCACGTCACCATCGTCAACGAGTTAAGCAGCTGGCATTTAGATTGCGTTCGTGCTCACCTCAAGAGAAAGCTACTCTCCTAGGCACTTGGACATGATGTTGCTCGATACCCACGCTAGAGATTTCCCTATTTCTTTTTTGTGTAGATGTGTTTGAACTAAGAACATATCTTCTTGTTCCTTTAATTGATTCTTTCATTTCAAGAAATTGACAATATTTACCTTTTCTATTAGTCTGTAAATGGCTAAATGCTTGTTCGGGACCGTACATCATATGTTTGTGTTGCACTACAGAGTTTAATTGGCTCGACCGACTGTTTGCTTGTGATTCAGGGTCTGTGTCTGCCAAGCTACAAGTTTCCATGTTTGTGTGAATCTTGAGACACTGCTAAGTGCTGACTAAAGATTGCAAAAGAACGCTATGAGCTGGGTTGCCAAAAACGGTGTTCGTGCTGTCAGCCAAAGTCACCAAACTGCTGTTCATCGTTCTTATCTTGCTGGTCCTTGTGGTGTAGGACTTTTTCTCTCACGCTACTATGAATTCTGGTAACAAACATGATGACTTGGAGGTCACACTAGATTCTGCTAAAAAAAGACATGGAGTTAACATCAGGAAAGAGTTTTGGTGAGGCTTATGTTGGTGATTTTTTTTTTGAAGAGCGTTGCTTGTTATACTTGTCACTTAGATTGTTGATCATTCAACACTTCCATTAAGAAGATTCTTTTGATGTTTACCCTTTTGCTCTCTCGAATTGTTTACTAATTATGAATTGTTTTTGTTTCTTGCATATATGATGACAGATTAATTAATTGAGTTTCCGGCAAGGTGAAGAGCTATATTTCTGAGCTGTTTTCTTCTGCAATACACTGCTCTTTCTTATAACCTTAATTTAGTAGGCGTTGTACCGTAGGGGTCTCAAGGTTTCATATGTTTGTCTACGATCATCTTATTTTACTTCATAGTGATTCCCTATTAGCTAGCAATTAAATATGAGAACATTCTTTCAGAATAGGCTAGGACGAATGTCAGGCTTGAGCTACTTTGATGGAGCTAAAAAACTGGTTGTTTGCAGTTTAAAGGTATTTTCTTAAATTTATTAGCTTGATGTCGTCACAAAATTGTAACTTCTTGTAGCGGGCAAAGCTTGTGTTAGTCTTCTCTAAACTTCCACATTAGTAAACAATTTATCTTCAAACGACATTTTTTGCATTGATGTATTTGTTAGACCCAGCTAAGCTCACTGTCAAGTTAGTGGTTGTTCTGTTTTACAAATGGCATCGCCTGTGATCCACAGTTGTGTAGGTCGTGGAGAAGTGCAGCTGTACATGTTCTCCCACATCCCTGTTTAGCTCCCGGTCAGCGAACATTGTGGTTTAGGTCATGGGATGGCGTGGCTAGAGCGGATCGCAAACTAGCTGATCGAGAGGTAGTTAGATCCTTTGTTGTAGCATATATAAAGTAATGAGAACAAACAGAAAACGCTGCGTGTTGGGCAGCACAAACTCTCTCTGACGCATTTTCTCTGAACTGACCTGTTTTTTTTTTCAGTTAGCTGCAGAGTTTTAGGTTCGAAAACGACACTATTGCAGGCGTGAGGCACGCATCAGGATACATCGCAATCAACAGTTGGCTACTGAATCTATACTTCATGCTTGATGCTTGTAATTTGATTGAACTGCGTTTAGGATACTTAATTTAGCCATTTGAATATGCTTATAATATTGTACATTATGTGATTATATATTAGTGTGCCTACAATTAATTTACAACCATCCTTTTCCATAACCAAAGATTGATATTACTGTGTTTTTCACTTCTACACAGCTGTGCCTTTTCTCAGCATTGAACATGAATACTAAGAACAAAATCATAAGGAATGCTACCGAGGTGTGCTTTGCCCTTGGTGATGATTCAATAGTTGATGTTTTCTTTCTGAATTGGTTACAAAGGTGGCAACAAAACCATTTAAGTATGAGTTTGCATTTCTTTTCCTGTACTAGGACAACATCTTGTATATGCACACCAAATATATACCTTCCACTATGGAGGCCCCTACACTTATTTACTCTCACTTTCTACTGTTTTCATACCGTTTGTAGTCCTGGTCTCCTAGAGTTGGAAAATACATGTTCTTTAATGCCTTCTTTTATTAGTCTTTCCGTTGGTTGTACACACTTACACCTGAAAATATATGGTATTTTTCTAGAGTTTTATACTAACTTAGTACCTGCAAACTTATGAGTAATTCACTCATATTTATTTCCAGTCAGAATTTCCTCTGCATGTTGATTGCATTATTTTTATTTCTATTTCTATTTATAGTGCTTCTTGTAGTCTCATCTTTTTTGGTTATTGAATTCGACTGATCAGAATTCAGTAAAGATATGTGATTGGTCTTTTTTACATGATGTGCCAAGGAGTCTGCTCTTTGGCATGCTGGCTAGGAGGCGGAGGTTGCGATGTCAGTGGACAAGGTGGATGGTGAGGTATGAGAAGGTAGATGGTAAAACGATGTCGAGCATGATGGCGACATAGCAGGGTAACAACAACGGTGATTTCAGGCACGGAGATTCATAGATTAGGGAAATGTAGTCACCATCAAAGCAATGATGCAAAAAAAGGAATTGATGGTAGGACGTAAAAACACTTTGGCTATCTGACCGGCAAGAGAGTCGATACACAATTTCACCTGCGCAAGGAAATCTGCCTTTCACCGACAACGACTGCAACCTTAGGTACACCTATTTTTTATTTAGATCTATCTTCATATTTGCACCTTCAGACATCTGAATGATTTTTTTCTGTATTAGGAGGAGAGGGTGTGGATCTGAGTACGTGAGGGAGGAGGAGGTAACTGATAAAGCGAGAATTTTCTTGTTGTGAATTTGTATTTCTGTTGTTGCTGCATGATATTAGCGGAATGATGAGAAGTGAATGTCCATACGTGTGATTAATAAAATGGTTCATCCACCTCTGAAAGCAAGGTAATCTTATTTAGTCACTTAATTCACCGTGTTTAAATTTGCATTTCATTTCCATCTGACTGGAAATTGGAAATTATGCAGAGTATGTAGCACATTGGTAGAGGTCTCTTGAATTTTTAGAGCATGATATATTCTGAGCTTTTTCTAGGTGTAAGGTGAGAAACGCGAGGCTCTTCAACTGTGTCGTGGTTACATTTATCGTGGTTGGTGTTTTCTTTTGATCCGTGGATTTTTTTATTGATTAAATTTTTATCCTATTACTTGCAGGTTAGTTGCTTCAATTCATTGGACTACCTGCCAAAACAGCTATATTGTTTATCCGAAAATATGAAAATATAGTGGATGTCTCATGCTACCCATCATTCTAGGTGGTGTGGATTGTGGAGCTGGCTGATAAGATGCGCCTAAGTTGTATAAAAGAATCACTTGAGCTTTGACGGAAGACTAATGAGGCGAGAAATCTTCGCGTGGTAGATAAATGTTTTGGAGCGACTGTGACAATGGAGAACTATGTTGTCTATTTACATATTAGAGTTCGACAATGGAGGAGAACTCTATCCCTTGCCATACTACAACCGGTGCTAGGGCTACTAACGCAGGCGAAGATAGTTCAACTACAACATTTTTGCAGACTGGTAAGCACCATTTTGTACCCAATCTTTGATGTTTTCAAGGCATATATGGTATACTTTGAAAAAAAATGCTGGTAAGGGGATGAGTGAAATGAGGAGGACCATGGATTTTTACATTGTTTAGTTGATTGGTTATCATCTCTGACAAGAGTTACTAAAATTAAAATTCACATGTCAAACTTCATTTGAGAACCAAGTCTAGCATCATGTGAACTGTCATTGAAGGACCACACCCAACATCATGGGTTAGCCTACAAGTTCTTATAGTGGACGAAGTTCGTCGTTCCTGATCTGTAGCAGTGCCAACTTGGGTGTTTCCCGATTGCTCCCTCGCGGTGCAGCAACTCAGGCGCCAAGGTTCACGCTGGTTGGTTGTTCTCCCAGACAACAAGTTTCGTGTAGGCGGCACCGCTACGCTGCTATCACTTGCTTGCTTCAGGGCGAGCCGGCAAGGGCATATGAGAGTAGCTTCATGCTGAAGAGGTTGTAAAACATATAACTACATAATTACTAAGTTTATCCTTGCATCCTCGTATCTCTCATTACTATTGATTAATTCATTTGGATTATATAAAAAAAGATAATACCGCCCCCTTGATCTACAAAATAATCCTTTTGCACCTTGCGGAGGTTGCCTAAAACTTGGGGCAACTAATCGTTATTTTATAATACATTTGTTTATATGCACTTAATTTTGGTATGCATTGCATGAAATGGTGCATGTGCATGTGCTTGATTATTGTTTCGATACATTGTTTTGGAAATGAGAGGGGAAATATGCATGTTGTTTCACTATATTGTTCATTTATGCATCAGGTAAAAATTGTTTTATATTTTTGTTCTTGAATTGATATCAATATATGTATTTATTTCTGAAGCTGTGACAATAATACATACGGAACCCTATCTCATGTTTGCTTGATCGTAGTTCTTTGAAACAGCCTCCAGGGCATGTGACGTGAGCTAGAGAAAGCACGGTGCCGGAATTTTGTTTATTTGGTGCTGAGATTTTTTTTTAAGACTTGGTTCAATTGGTTAATTTTTTTAGGGGGTTCAATTGGTTAATTGGACGGATGGAAAATTACACGAGCAAGCATCATGACTGGGCTGAAATGTAATGGATCGACTCTCAGGACTAAAGTATTACGGACTTGTACACTGCAAGGACGATGGCTTGAAGTTGTCTCCAGGGTATTAGTTGAAGTGGAATCTTAGAAAAAATAAGAAAAATTATATTGGTTTTTTCTATGCATATTATTTTGAATTATAGTATTTTACGGAAATACTACACATTAAGTAAAGTAGAATAATAGTTATTCAACGATGAGTGCTTTCAGGTGACCACATTGCTGGCGTCGAAAGGGGCCCGCCCGTAGTGTTGGCCATCAAGCTTGACGTCACAGATGTAAAACCATTTGTTCTGTCATTGCTGGACGGACTCACAGAGATAGAAGGAGAAGAATTGGACAGTGGGGCAGATGGAAATCCTGCACCCACCCAGTGGATAGATGCCACCGGTGCCAGATTGCCTCTTCAGAGAATAGATTCTTCTGAAGAGGCCGAAGTGTGGCTTGATACCAAGCCAGCACTCGCAAAGCATTATGAAACACACGATGTGAAGAAGAGAATTGGGCGACAACTGGTGGAAATGCAGCCCATCAAGAAAGAGAAGCCCACGAATAAATTCGTGGGCAAGCAAAGAAAGACCACGAACAACAAAGGCATAAAACATGACTCGAAACCCTTCGGGTGGGTCCGGAATTACCTCTTCCTTAGGAAGGACGGCGTCATTCTTGTCCTTGGAGATGAGACACTGCGCAGGTCCGCATCCCTCATCTGGGAGAGCCACCACCCACCATCGGTGACACGGCTGGCGGCGGAGGTCTTCTTAGTAGCGCCAGCGGCGCTTGTCCCTGCAGCAGCGGAGGGGGAGGACTTTTTTGAGTTGCGCATCTTGGTGGCACCACGCGTACCGCGGTGAGCACGGAGGAAGGACGAAGGAAAAATACGAAGAATGTCCAGTGCGCAAAACGAGCCCTGGAAATGGTGGAAGAAGAATAGATGAAAGCAATGGCAAGGGGGAAAGTTACTCTCATCCTCGTGTAGTATAAAAACACGATGAAGTAGAACCGTCGACTTCCATGCCCTAATACGTGTCCTTCATCGAACCATCTATGTGGCGGTCATTTACCGAATCGTCATGAACACGCCGCCCACTATGCTCGGGAATCGAGGAGGCGCCGTAATTATCGCCATAATTACGCGTGACTAGTCAAATCCAAGTCAGGAGGTGGGACCCACGATCGTCTCATCGCATCGTCTTTGCTGCCGCAGACGGTTGAGCTCACCAAGCTGTCAGCAATGACATCATCACAACAAAAGCCAGCAATGGCTCAAAAATTTCGACTGAACAAGAAAATATACTTACTCGAGTCTACGACTCAACCAACTACTCGGGGGCTACTCCTATCAGGAGCGTTGTCCACACACTTGACAAATTGCCATAGTTCCCATGTCATCATACACTTCGAGTTCTTCGTCGAGTATGTGACTCCACTTCAGACTCGGGGGCTACTTCCAAAGGAAGCACTGATCGCGCATTCGAAAAAGCACCAACGTTGATGACATCAGCAGATTTCAAATCTCCGCTCAAGTTTATGACTCGAACAAACACTCAGGGGCTACTCGCATAGAAAGCGCTGGTGGCGCACCTTATGAACCATTCGGATGAGATTCTTTGGATCACTCCTGACATAAAATAACACAAAAACAATAAAAACAAAAATTGGCAACTTTGCCCTAATTAAATGCTAAGAGAGATATATCTCCTTGGTCACCCGAAACAGCTCCACAGTGATAAATTTTTGGATGTTGTGTATACGATGCAAAGATAATTCCTATAGATATCATCTAATGGTCTGGTATTGCACCTGACTGCGATCTGCCAGTAACATACCATGTCAACATGCACGATGTAAAATCCCAACGACGCGTTGGGTACCTAACTTAAAAACCTGGGATTCGATGCCTGTAAAACCTCAACGGCCTGAGTCGAATTACGCCAGCATTGTTCTAGATTCGAGTCCGGGGACTCCAGTCTGAAGTAGATCGTGTTGTTTTGTCCAAAGAAAGTTAAGTGACCCTGATCCGTCGGGTGAGTCAGGCACACATATCAACAATCCCTATGGACTAACATATTCGCTCGAAAACATGTTCGGATGAGAAGCACTCGAAGGACTATATAGTCTCTAGTCAAATCTACGATGTGACTAAACACTCGGGGGCTACTGACATGGATATACAATACGGGTACCTTACATTGGTATACCCGGTACCGCCCAGTGAAGGCCCACGTGAAGACTTGCTTCCCAAGGAGACTCCGGATGGCCCAAGATCGGTAGAGTTTCGACTCCTTGAAGAACACGATCTAGCTGTAGATAGAAATTTGAAAGGTGAAACCCTAACTTATAACTGACTCGACCTACCCCGAGACTTGGCCTCCTCATATAAAGGCCAGGAGGGCTCGGCGAGGAGGATCTCTCCAACTCATACACACACCTCACGCCAGATTGCATCTGCGCACCTCCTGTAACCTTCGGTTCCGCCATCAATCAAGAATAGACAAACAGAAGTAGGGTTTTCCCTCCGGGGGCCTAAACCTGGATAAATATCGTGTCCCCTTGCTATGTGTCTGTTAACCGTCTCGCGATCTCTAGCATGCCCATCTTATCCAAAACCCAAGTCCATAACAATGGGCATTGACGAGTCGAACCCTCGTCAGTGAGTCATCGGGTTTCCAAACCACTTGAGACATAGCTTTGGAACCTACATACTTCCTCCATAAAATGGTTTGCCAAACACCATCCAAGGTCACTAGTTCGAAAAGCCATTTACCCAGAAGCGTGGTATTTGTTTACTTGCAAATCATGTATGCCAAGTCCACCGTATTCTTTCGGTCGACAAACCACATTCCATATGTCGAGTCGATAGTTTTTTCACTACCCCCTGCCAAAAGAATCTTGATCAGAAATAATCCAGTTTAGTCAAGACACCTTTTCGAAAAAACAATATCATATTGGTAAGTACTGAATTTATGAGTACAAGTCTTGCTCCAAGGGATAATAATTTACCTTTCCAACTATTAAGACGTTTTTTTATTCTTTTCTCAACTATTTTCCATTAAGCAATTGTCAGACACCGATAATGAATCGCTATCCCTAGATAGTTGATTAAAAATTGGCCTGACCATAGCTGAAAAGTTCAGCATATAGGTGGGCCTCGTTTTGAGCCTTGCCAAAACAATAAAAATCTCTCTTATGGAAGTTTATTTTCAGTCCAAATAGTTGCTCGAGTGCTGATAATATTAATTTCAGATTCTTAGATTTCTCTAGATCATGTTCCATAAATAGGATTGTATCATCAGCGTATTGAAGAATAAAGAGACCGCCATTAACCAGATGGGGAACTAGTCCTTCAATTTGACCATTAGCTTTGGCACGATTTATAAGGATAGCCAATATATCAACCACTATACTAAATAGTATAGGAGATAATGGATCACCATGTCATACTCTCTTCTTGGTTTGAAAGTAATTCGTAGTGTCATTGTTTACTTTTATGGCAACGCTACCACCAGATACAAAAGACTGTATGAGAGCGCGTCACTCCTCCGAAAAACCATTCATACGAAGTGTTTGCTGGAAAAAAGACCAATTAACTTTATCATACGCCTTCTCAAAGTCAATCTTGAACAGAACTACATTTTATTTTTTCGAGTATAGCTCATGGACTGTTTCATGCAAGGTTACCACTCCAGCTAGGATTTTTATACCTTGCATGAATGCGGGTTGAGAAGAACGGACAACATGATCAGCTAATGAATTTAGTCTAATCGTGACAATTTTTGTAAAAAAATTAAAGCTAACATTGAGAAGGCAGGCGATACTATTGTATAAGCTCTGCATTATTAACCTTAGGCAATAAGATTATGCTGCTTAAATTAAGACTAAAAATATCCAGTTGACCGACCTGAAGAAACCCAAACAAACTCATCAGGTCATCCTTGATGACATCCGACAACTTTTGGTAAAATTATGCTGGGAAACCATCTGGCCCTAACGCTTTGTTATGTTCCATTTGAAAAACTGCTTTCTTAACCTCCTCCTCGGTATAGGATGCAGTAACAAAAGTTATTTTCCTTAACAGAAACATGCGGGATATCCGCCGTTTGAGACTCGTCCATAGAAAAATTAGTTTACGGCGTAGCCCCAAACAAGAATTTATAATAAGTAGTAATATAAGACTTGAGTTGCTCCTGTCCCTCAATCATACCATTCTTCTGATTTAGAGAAAATAAATTTCTCCTTATGCTTTCCATTGGCAACAGAATTGAAGTATATTGTATTCGCATCTCCTTCAAGAATGAATATCGCTTTAGAGCGTTGGTACCACTTGAGTTTCTCCTCACGTAACAGTCGGGCTATCTCCGCATTTGATTGGCTTTTAAGCTCAATTTCCGCAGAAGCATCTAGGTCCTCAATCTCCGCATTAGATTGGCTTTTAAGTTTATGGTCTGTTTCCCGTGGTGAGTTTAAGGTGAGAGAAGAAGAGAAAGGAGATGAGGCAGCTGTAAGTTAGTTGCCAACTCGAGTATGTGCTCCTAGCAACTATGTGAGAGTTGGAGGTGCACCATATATGTCAATAAAATGGCAAGCTATATATGATGTGGCAATGCCTTATAGTGAGGCTCTCGGTCCACGGATGGTAAATCAACATGGACCAACGAAAATGGACCGCTTGGTTCTTTGCGAGCCTTCTTTCAAGGAGTAGAAATATGCTAGTGAGGAAAATTAAAAGTGTGGAACAGAAATAAGCTCTACTAGTAATAAAAAAGGTGAAACACACCCAAGTAGTTACTATTCTGTAATATAATAAAGTTTTCCTTTCCTCCAATATAAATAAAGAAGATAAAACCATGGAAGTTGATCGAGGGTGGTACGGTGTACGGTGGCCAGGAATAATGATGCCCCAGATCTTAGTTGCTAAATACGTATGGTGTGCATGGAAAATCATTTATTTTTGTGCAGCAATTTTTCTCTGACCAAACCGCCTGTCTCTGCCCTGGAAGAAGGTGAGTGCTTCCACGTAGTCAGCCTCCCCGAAATCAGGCCAGAGAGTATTGGTGAAGAAGATCTCGGAGTAGGCCGTCTGCCACAGAAGGAAGTTGCTTAGCCTAAGCTCGCCGCTGGTTCTGATGAGCAGGTCAGGGTAAGGCGGCAACTCGTCGTCGTCGGTGAAGCTCGTCTGGAGCTCGTTGGCCAACAGAGACTCGTCGATGTCCTCGGGCCTGAGCTGCTTGGCATGAACCTTGTGAAGAAGATTCCGGCATGCTTGCAAGATATCCTGTCGGCCACTGTAGCTGATAGCTAGTACCAGATCCAGCTGCGAGTTGTCCCTGCTGGTGGCCTCCTCTGCTTCCCTCGCGGTGTGTTGCAAGGAGGCAGGCAGCCTTGAGTAGTCACCAATCACACGGAGACGGATTCCCTGGCTGTGAAACACAAGAAATTGTTCTCCGTCGTCAAAAAAAAACCTCAAACGGAGAATATAATAATGGTACGGTGTGTACTAACAAACTGTACCTCAAGAACTCGTGGACATTGTCGTGGATCAACCTCTCGATGAGCACCATCAGGAAGTCAACCTCCCGCTGCGAATTACAGGCAGCAACAAATAAACAGTTTAGAGCGTGAGAGATAAAAGCGACAGACAGCAGGAGGATTAGGATACCTTGGGACGGTTCCAGTTCTCGTGTGAGAATGCAAAGGCGGTGAGTACGCGGATGCCCCACGCGCGGGAGAGCCGCACCATCCCCTCCAGCGCGTGCAAGCCGTCCTGGTGCCCGACCGTCACCGGCAGGCCCCGCGCGCGCGCCCACCGCGAGTTCCCGTCCATCACCACCGCCACGTGCCGCGGAAGCGACTCTGCTCGCAGCCCTACCGGGAGGAGCCCCACGGCCGCCGGAGCGGGAGCGACGCGTAGACATTGACATTTCAGCGCAGGCAGGCGCGTGCGGTAGGAGGAGGTGCTTAGCTGCTGCGCAGGCAGGCGCGTGCGGTAGGAGGAGGTGCTTAGCTGCTGAATCATGGAGACCTGCATTCTCTACTGCTGTTGTCGTTGTTCAGTGATTTGCTGCGGCGATGCTGTGAACATCGGTCGGTATGGACCTTATATACCTAGCTATAAACACAGTACTTTTGTTTTGGAAAGGGACATTTATTAATATCGTAAAGATATGCCCCTCAAACAACGTATTACCCTAACGGTCTTATGGACAGCGCCAGGAAATAGGGGTTGAGTATTCATTGTAATTTCTTTTTTGTCTTAATGTAATATATCTTTATTATATATTAATTAACTAAAAAGACAAATTGTTTTGTTTCCAAAGCGTTTCGCTCGTTTGTTTCGTCCGTCTCAACACTTCCATCCAGTAAGGAGAAAAATCTGGGACCCTCATAGTGACCACCACTCCATCCGCTCCCTCTTTCTCCCCAAAGCCCCGTGTTCATGTTCTATTTGGTCGCGCCTCTGCTCTTATGTTCATGCTATGTATCCGGTGCTAGCAATAGCGCAAATTGTAGATTGCTCTCACGGTGAATAGAGAAAGTAGTAGAATGTGCCACAATCTGCTTTTTTTTTTTTTTTTTTTTTTTTGCTTTTGATGCTTTCTCCAACAATGTAAAATGCTACTACTTCTTGCACCACTCTTCTTCTTCATCTATATTACTCGTCTATCCTAAAATAAGTGACTCGAACCTTTTTAAATTTCTATATGTATCTACAAACTAAAACATGTGTATATACGTGTGTATCTAGACAAAATTAAACTAATTATTTTAGGTTGGGTAAAAGAAAATAATACTCCCTCCAACCCATATTAGTTGATTTAGATTTGTCTAGATTTGGATATATCTAGACATATTTTAGTGCTAGATACACTCAAATCTAGAAAAAATTGAGTCAACTAATATAGGTAAGAGGAAATGATAAATTAAAAGTTTGCATCACATCCAATCTACAGACTAGGGATCAAATCAATTAGATCTACGCACGTGTGCCTTCGTGTAACGAATACGTGTATAAAAGAAATTCCACTAAATCTCGGGTATTCATGTGAATACAGGGGCATACCCCTGGCGCCGCCCATGCTTACGGATGCACGTAGCCAGAAGAAAAATTACAAAAAAGAAAAGTTCCGTTACAACAGTATTCGTCGTATCAGCGACACTAACACCACCAAAACAACACCAAGAGTCCAACCTCTCAAAAAACGACGTCTTCAAGAAGGAAACAGAGCTCAAGTACCATCGTCGCCTGATCAAAGATCATAGTTTTTCACGCTGAAGAAAGTCCTCACTCACAAAACAATGTCTTTAACAAGGATATTGCCAGGCACAACCAGTTAAAGTCAGACCTTGGATTTCACCCTGCAAGATAAGACTATAAACTCCTCCTGTACTGTCACCCCTCTAACAGACACTGCTGCAAGTCACAGATCACCAAGCCAGTTCCTGAACATCACAAAGACTCAACCCACCATCACGAGACCCCTTGTTCTCACTTTCATGACTCTCTCCGCCTCTGACTCCACCATGGATCTTCAAAGACATGACACATGATGGTAACCGATAGCAGCGCTTCGCTGTGCTCCCTCTGAAACCAAACGGTCAGAAAAAACATGGGTGCGCAAGACCGAATTCCAACCAATAACAGAGCTTCGCAACGCTCCCTCTGAAACCAACGAGTCCATGGGAGTTCACCAGCGTTGCCTTCGGAAAACGCCGCTCCAAGCCAGATCAACGAGGACATGCAGTCAGTAGATCTTCATATTCGCGCTGGAGGAACCCTAGGACCACCACCATTATGCAAGCAACATCGACAGGCCCCCACGCCTCCAATCAGATGAACCGAGGAGAAACCATTGCGGTGACTCGACCGCCGCCATCATCGGATCAGTAGAACGGAGGACACACACTCGCCCCTACCTTGCTACTCTGACTCGCGCCAGAAGCCGCCCAGAAGGGCCATGGCAGCCTATGCCACGACCTCCCGATGGCCACCGAAAGGCAGCGGGCATGGTCCGCATTGCGATGCACCTCCATAGTAAGATCTTCGCCGCGGGGGAGTCCCAAGGCATGCCTCCACAGCCAGATCTACAACGGCCTAGGAGACGCGCCGCCCATGCCAGATCGATTCCACCGAAGATCACCACCTCCACCCCGACGAAGGGATACCACCCTGGTCGCTGCGCGCAGACAACCGCCCCCACCATCCCAGTAGATCTTGTGATCACCCCCGACGCACCACCACCCCAACCGCCTTTAGCCGCTAGGCCCACCGCCTCCATGGAGAGGGCCGACGACAGCGGCCGCCTTTACCGTTTTGCAAAACAATACAAAAATTGATAGGTATAGTCTGCATACTATGGATTTCAGTAGCTAAAAAATTGTTCAAAGTAATACATTCATAGACAATTAACCAGTGATGACCAAATGGTGACTAAATGATAAGAGTACAGATCAAAATGATCAAAAAATTCAAAATGAAAGACGTATTTTTCAGAAAGTCACATCAACAGCCAACAAGACATCCAAGCAACAACATAGGAGAAACTACTTATTCAGAATTGGTGGGGATGAAGATGTCTTCTTTCGGCAGAGGTAGAAATTGTGCATGTTCCAAGACTTCAAGTACTCTCCAAGATTGAGAAGAAGTGAAGAATCGGTGGGGATGAAGCTAGGCGTGGTGTTGGTTGCTGATGTGGGAGATCCTTGGTCGCAGCGTTGCTAGTTACACTCCTTTTGGTCAGGGATGTGCCGGATGGAGGCGGGCGACCGGCCGGAGCTGAAGGAGATTGAGGATCATGCAACCGCCACCACCGTCGCATCGTGGGGAATGGGATGTGACGTGGGGCTGGGAGTTGGTTTAGCTAGGTTTGGTAAGTCGTGTGGGCTAAATGGGCCGGATAGACTGCCGCTAATTTCAATATTTTGTAGCACCGCTATAACGGTATAATGTATAACGTGTATAGCGTCGCTAAAACGCGATTAGCGTCGTAGCGAGTATTTTATGCATAACGTAGCGTCTGACTCCCAAAAACGCTATAGCGGCGCTATAGCGCCGAAATAGCGTGCTATTGAGGTGCACCTCTAATTAAGGTATTTGCACGTCCAGTAGACCATGATGCAACTCATAGATCAGAGGTCGACGATAGAAGATAAGATATTTAACATGTTACAAATTTACCTTTTAGCAGCAGGATGATCCATTGCCCTCTCTACATCACCCTCCCGTCCTACAAACAATCCGGTAAGATCCACTACAGATGCCACCATCGTTAACTGAAACCGGCAGAGTGGTTTTCAGGTCGAGTAATAGGTTTATTGCCTCACGTTATCCTGCCAGCCCAACCACTAGGTATTTACCAATTGGGCATTTCAGGTGGAATGCTGATTGCTAGTAGAATGTTGATTGCTGAACCCTTCTATGAATGTCTAGTAGAATTTGCATGCTGAACCCTTGTTGCACATCTCAAGTAATTCCTAGAGTGTCTTGTCCTGTTAATTTTTTGCATCCGCCTTGTTATTTATTTGTGCAACTTGCGCCTACAATTTTAAAGTTCTGTAGCTTTATATCATGATGTGTAGTAATTATATGTACACATGTAGCTTTATATCCTGATGTGCTTCATTCCAGGAATCTGAGTATTAGTTGTTGAAGTAGATTCACATGGTGTGTTTTGACATGAGAAAAGTGAAGGGAATATGCCCGAGAGGCAATAATAAAGTGGTTATTATCGTATTCCTTATTTATGATAAATGTTTATTGTACATGCTATAATTGTATTAATACGGAAACGTTAATACATGTGTGTTTAATAAACAAACAGAAAGTTCCTAGTTATGCCTCTCTCATAAACTAGCTCGTTGATTAACAAGATGATCAAGGTTTCCTGATCATGGACATTGGATGTTGTTAATAACGAGGTCACAACATTAGTGTAATGGTGTGATGAACATTCATCCGAAGTATAGCATTACGATCAAAGTCATTGAGTTTATATTGCTATAACAACTTACGAAGTGATCCTAATCCTTAGACCATGAGATCATGTCAATCACTAACACGGAAGAGTTTCTTGATAACATCAAACGTCACACCGCAATGGGTGATTATAAAGATGGATTCAGAACTAATAAAGTGTTATGTTGAGGCCCATGGATCGAGAGTGGAATTTGTTCATCCCGATGACGGATAGATATGCTCTGGGCCCTCTCGGTGATATCACATTGATTAGCTTGCAAGCAAGTGATTTGATCACTAGAATGTTATATCACGGGAACGAGAAAAGAGTGCATGTCGGTAACGAGATCAAACTAGGTATGGAGATACCGATGATCGAATCTCGGACATATAATATATCGCGAAACAAAAGGATTAAGATACTAGCATAAAAGGTTCCGACGATCACAAGAAAGTCATCGTTGAATGTGTGGGAGTCAGTATGGGTCTCCAGATCCCGCTTCTGATTATTGATCTGAGAGGGGTCTCGATCATGTCCGCATTATTCGCGAACCGTAGGGTGACACACTTAAGAGACACCGACATCCATTTGGAGCAAAAGTTTCATGACGAAAAGAAAAGGGAAGCGCAGGAATTTATTTCACTAGATACCGAAACAGGTTTTCGGGTGAAATTGCATAAAGTGGTTATGCATGTGAAATAGAATTCTAGAAGGGGTTATTTGTGAATGTTTGTCATTAAAGTAGTTGACAAAATTCTGAATAAAATAAAAGAGTTTTATTTAATGAGAGTTTGCATTAAATTTGGTGGAAATTTAATGGGAATTTGAGTGGGTTTTTTAGTGGAGAAAATTGAAGGGCCATTTTGTGAGTGGAGTGTCCACCCACATGAATGAGGGAGAGGTGGGGGCACCCTCCATGACCGACGGCCATGCCCCCTTGGGCTGCCCCCCCTCCCCTATATAAGGAGCCCCTCCTCTCACTTCTCACTCACACCTCCTCGTGAAGGATCTCTCTCCCCCTCTAGAATTTATCCCCCATGGTCTCGGACTAGCGAGATACATGTTCCCGGTGGCTTTTCGGCAAGAAAGAGTTGTGCTTCCGCTGCATCGCTGGATCGAGGAGGCGCAGGTTGCTCGGTGCCTCGAACGTGTGTGCGAGCACGGATGCGCTGCTGTTTTGCGGCGCTAGGACTTCCTCTCGATCTTGAGATCGGCATGAGATCGTCTACATCAACCACGAGTTTGGACTCGTTAAGCTTTGTCGGTCTTCAAGGGTATGTTCTCTACGGATATACATCCGCCCGTTGTTTGTATCTAGTAGATAGATCTTGGTACATAGTTGTTCCCATCGTAGGAAAATTGTTGTTTTCTATGCTGCGAACCCCTACAGTGGTATCAGAGCCGGATCTATGTGTAGATACTTTGCACGAGTAGTACACATATGAGTATGTGGGCGATGATGATCATTTTATTGCTTCTTAGTTGTACTTTGGATATTGGTGGCATAGTGGGATGAAGCGGCCCGGACAAACTTTACATGTCCTCGCACATGAGACCTGTTCCACGCTTGACATGCAACTAGTTTTGCATAAGTGGCTAGCGGGTGTCTGTCTCTCCTACTATAGTCAATATCTAATTTGCAACGAGTTGTTAACAATTTGGTTATCCTTGTTGTGGTTCATGTTCGTAGGTAAGAACGGTTCTATCTCGAAAGCCCTAAGTCACGTAAAATTTGCAATGGATAAATTAGAGGCGTCTAGTTTAGATTGTTGCTGTGCTAGTGTTATGATATGGTGATGTTGTAAGTAGAAGTATGAGATGATACTCTTACAACACACATAACGTGTAATCTCCATAGACCTTGGACTTACACATATAGGTATGATAGTGATCATACCACGGTGCACATGATAGAGATCATATGCGGGAACCATATCATTCCACTAATAAACATGTGATGTTTGATAGCATCTTATATTGCTTGTTTGGCATTTTATTAGCATAATAAGATGATCCCTCATTTAGATATCAAGATAAAAATGTGTTCTTCCTTAAGTATGCACCGACAATGTTTCGTCGCTTCAAGACATCACGTGATGATCGGGTGTACTTGAATCCACGAGCATATCTCGGTGTAAGACGATTACACACGCGAATACTAAGGTTCTTACTTGGCGAGCCTAGCATGTACAGACATGGCCTCGAACACGGACCGAAAGGTTAAGCATGAGTCATATGTTTTGATATGATGACCATATGGATGCTCGCCTTTGAAGCTACGCCGACTCACGTGATGATCGGACTTGGTGTAGTGGATTTGGTTCATGTAATCACCAAAAAGACACGAGAGATGTCGTTTTTGAGTGGGAGTTCATTTATAATTTGGATTAGTAGAACTCAATTTATCATAAATTAAATCAAAGTGAATTTGCATAATTTGTTGTAGTCATTGGCATTCGTTCACCACCTTATACATAGTTGTAATTGAGATAATAGAACTATAGAATTCTGGATATTTACTTTACGAACTGGTATCGTATTGTGTTGAGTGTCAATCAAAGTTTAAAGTCCTATTGCAAACTTTCAGCAAACTCTATTTACTCCGTGAAATTTAATAATTGGTATTAAATCGAGAGTAACAATTCCAGTGTTAGTATCTTAAGTATCATGTTTGCCTCCACGATTCTTGATTGTTTTAATATCAAGTTTATCTAGGAGCTGAAAGAATTGTTTCAGAAACCATCATGTGTGGCAGATATAACGATATCTGAAACAATGTTTTGGTTGCAATATGATAGAGTATAATATATGTTCTCATATTGGATGAGAATTTACGAAGGTTGGAGATGCTAGACATCCTAATCATCCAAAAGGGTTTTGGAAAGTAATGTTATACTCACGATTCTCCTTTATAAGCTAAATTGGCTTGATAATGAAAGTCGTCATGATAAGGATGAATATAAGATATATGTAAAGTGTTTACTACACTAAAAGATTACTAAAGAATGGATTTTGAAAGAATACCGATCATTTTGATGATGGTGATCTACTTCAAAGTGCAAGTCCAAAGGTATTATTATTTGAATATACACGCTTTGGACTATGTGTCATGTATATGGCGCCACTTTTGATGTTGATAGATTCTTTTAAAAGGAAAAGGAAATGCTGAAAGAGAATCTATAAAATATATTTGGCAGAAAAGAAAAGATTGGAAATATCCAATTTAGGTATATGGATGATATACATGTTATGCTTGTATTCTTTGCTTGTTAAACAATGTGGTTCTTGGGTATTGGATACCGAATTGGTTGGTATGAAATTTCATACGGAACAATGCAATTCATGAACCACAATGGCCTAAGTAACTAGCAAGAGAATATGTGATTATGTTCATCGAAAACAAACAAACCGTTGTTTGTATTTCTCGTTGACATCAAAGCTTGACTTCAAGATTTGTTTTAATAA
Organism: Avena longiglumis; assembly: GCA_030063025.1. NCBI lineage: Eukaryota > Viridiplantae > Streptophyta > Magnoliopsida > Poales > Poaceae > Avena > Avena longiglumis. The sequence continues at coordinate 590,753,622 of CP125973.1, read as the reverse complement.
TTGTTATTTAAATCAGGTATTATGAGAACAAAGGTTGTTCAAATAATTACCGTATTCCATATAAGATGGATGATTTACAAATCTAGTTGGAGAAATCACATCCATAAAGCCTAATGCTAAAATGTCGCAAGACAAATGATTTGAAGATCACTTACGAAGTGACATCGCCGTTTAAATTATATTAGAAAGAAAACATGAAGAAACTCCATTTTCATGGATTTTTGGAGTCTTTGATTTGATCAAGTGACGCTTGTGAGACTTTCCTCGGGATAATTAAAACTTCGTTCAAAGGCCAAAGAAGAACGAACGACTAAAATAGTGGAATTTATACATATCGATGTATGTAGTCCATTATGTGTAGTCGTAAGCGATGGGTTTCAACTTCATATACTTTCTCTGGAAATTTGAGTGAATATTCACTTAATGAGAAAGAAGTATGAAATATTTGAAAAACGTTTTCAAAGAATTTCAAGATGAAGTGGAAAATCATTGTAACAAGAAAAATAAATGGTTTATGATTTTATCATAAGGGATTTATTTGAGTTACAAGTGTAACAAGAAAAATAAATGAATTATGATTTTATCATAAAAGGGATTTATTTGAGTTACAAGTTTAGCAAAACACCTAGATTTACATATCCCGAAACACCATAGGAATATGGAGTGTTTGAGATTTGTAATGAAACCTTGTTTGACATGGTTGGATCAAAGGTGTTATTTATAAAACTGCCATTATGTTTTAAAAGATTAAAGCTTTAGAGACTACCGCTTTTACACTGAAAAGAGCTCCATATTGATCCGTTGAAATGACACCATGGAAGTTATGGTTTGGGGTAAAACCCAAGTTGTCATTTCTTAAATTTTGGTATGCTAAACATAAGTAAGATGTTTACAACCGAAGTCGGATGAGCATGTCTTTGTAGGTTATTTCGAATAACAATTGGTTATTCCTCCATAACACCAAGGACAAAAGGGTTTGTTGCTTGAAACGTGAAGTTTCTTGAAGAAGGAATTTTTCATAAATGTTAAGTGGGAGGACAATAGAACTTTGATAAGGTTAACGAACCTTATCTATATATGCTGAGTTGCGCAGCGCCGGAAAATGTTCCGGAGGCTGCCGTAATGCTCATAGCTTATGTGCCTCAAAGGTTGTGGTCACGGAGATCTAAGTTCTTATTGAACCAAGTCGGTCGGATAAACACTCAAATACTAAGATTTGAGAGTAAATCATTATTGTTTAACAATAATGAACCGACTATATGCAAAGAAGCGATGATGGGCCCTGGCTCCGTCAAATGGCTTGATGCCATAAAAATCCGTGATAGTTCCATACACGAGAAATCAAGTTTTGAACTTGGAAGACCCTCCGGAAAGGTGTAAAAACCTATCGGTCGTATTTGGATCTATAAAGAAATAGACATGGATGTTTCACATCTATGAAATAGTCGACATGTCGTAAAGTATTTTACGACAATGTTCAAGGAGTTGACTATGACAAGATTTGATCTTTCATAGCGATATTTAGTCTGGACGGATTAAAGTAGCAACCACTACATATAATCTGTTATATGGTAGATGAATAAACAAAACAAAGTTCTTCTAATAGAATGGTTACCTAGGACGTGTACATGACACGATCCAAAGGGTTTTGTTAATTCAAAGGATGCTAAAAAGGGCATGCAAACTTCAATGGTTGAAGTAAGCATCACGGAGTTGGAATCTTCACCGTGATGAAAAGGAGTTTTCATCAAGAGACGATGAAGACGCTTGCATTTGCAAGAAATTAAGTGGGAACCCTATACATTATGTGGAAGACATCTTGTTGATTAGAAATAATGTATTATTTATTGACAAAGGTTAAAGAATTTCATTTCGATGAAAGACTTAGGCAAAACCCGAATATTTAGCATGAATGTCTATAGTGGATAGACTGTAACACTAATATGTTTATGCCAAACGTACATATATGAGATATTGAAGGAGTTCAATATAGAAACGACAAGAAACAGTTCTTGTTGCATGGAAAGGAATTGAATCAAGATTCAAGTGTATCGACACTTGATAAGTGAAACAAGATTCAAGTGCTTTGACACTTGATGAGTGCAATCACGAGAATGTTTTGATCAATCATACCATGATATATACACATCCAGATATGTCCTATGCTCTAAGTGTTATGAGCATATACCAGAATGAATCATAAAATGATCATTGGACGATAGTGAGGATATTCTTATGATCTTTTGGAAGAACTAAGAATATATTTGTGTAGAGGTGACAAACAATTACAAATAGTTCATTGTAAAGCGTTACATTGATACTAGTTTTGTCACAAGATACAAATTAAGTTTATCTCAATTTAAACTATGGGTGGCACAATGTAATGGAAAGGAGATTTCATGATGGATTTGGAAGAGTTCCAAAGTTAAGACATTGTGACGAATACTACAACAAAAGGCTAAGTATATGACTGCTATAGTAGCAGCAAAGGAGGGAATTTGTGTCAAGTAGTTTGTTATCAAACTAAGGTGTGGTTCGCAACGGGCTAACACTAAAGATATATTGTATGACAATAGTATCGATGTGTTTTAACCCCAAGGAACTAAAGGTCTCACCAAAAGACCGAATTTATACAATACCATCTCATTGGAGAATGAGTGATGCGTGGAGACGCAAAGACATGCAAATACACACGGACACAGGCGTCAGATCCGTAGATTATGTTAACCACTTGCAATTGCGTATTTGGAACACCACAAAGCCATAGGTGTTCAATACGCAAAGTTCTCAAACTAGATTATTGTCTCTAGTGCAAGTGGGAGACTGAAGGGAATATGCCCGAGAGGCAATAATAAAGTGGTTATTATCGTATTCCTTATTTATGATAAATGTTTATTGTACATGCTATAATTGTATTAATACGGAAACGTTAATACATGTGTGTTTAATAAACAAACAGAAAGTTCCTAGTTATGCCTCTCTCATAAACTAGCTCGTTGATTAACAAGATGATCAAGGTTTCCTGATCATGGACATTGGATGTTGTTAATAACGAGGTCACAATATTAGTGTAATGGTGTGATGAACATTCATCCGAAGTATAGCATTACGATCAAAGTCATTGAGTTTATATTGCTATAACAACTTACGAAGTGATCCTAATCCTTAGACCATGAGATCATGTCAATCACTAACACCGGAAGAGTTTCTTGATAACATCAAACGTCACACCGTAATGTGGGTGATTATAAAGATGGATTCAGAACTAATAAAGTGTTATGTTGAGGCCCATGGATCGAGAGTAGAATTTGTTCATCCCGATGACGGATAGATATGCTCTGGGCCCTCTCGGTGATATCACATTGATTAGCTTGCAAGCAAGTGATTTGATCACTAGAATGTTATATCACGGGAACGAGAAAAGAGTGCATGTCGGTAACGAGATCAAACTAGGTATGGAGATACCGATGATCGAATCTCGGACATGTAATATATCGCGAAACAAAAGGATTAAGATACTAGCGTAAAATGTTCCGACGATCACAAGAAAGTCATCGTTAAATGTGTGGGAGTCAGTATGGGTCTCCAGATCCCGCTTCTGATTATTGATCTGAGAGGGGTCTCGATCATGTCCGCATTATTCGCGAACCGTAGGGTGACACACTTAAGAGACACCGACATCCATTTGGAGCAAAAGTTTCATGCCGAAAAGAAAAGGGAAGCGCATGAATTTATTTCAATAGATACCGAAACAGGTTTTCGGTGAAATTGCATAAAGTGGTTATGCATGTGAAATAGAATTCTAGCAAGGGGTTATTTGTGAATGTTTGTTATTAAAGTAATTGACAAAATTCTGAATAAAATAAAAGAGTTTTATTTAATGAGAGTTTGCATTAAATTTGGTGGAAATTTAATGGGAATTTGAGTGGGTTTTTGAGTGGAGAAAATTGAAGGGCCATTTTGTGAGTGGAGTGTCCACCCACATGAATGAGGGAGAGGTGGGGGCACCCTCCATGGCCGGCGGCCATGCCCCCTTGGGCTGCCCCCCTCCCCTATATAAGGAGCCCCTCCTCTCACTTCTCACTCACACCTCCTCGTGAAGGATCTCTCTCCCCCTCTAGAATTTATCCCCCATGGTCTCGGACTAGCGAGATACATGTTCCCGGTGGCTTTTCGGCAAGAAAGAGTTGTGCTTCCGCTGCATCGCTGGAGCGAGGAGGCGGAGGTTGCTCGGTGCCTCGAACGTGTGTGCAAGCATGGATGCGCTGCTGTTTTGCGGCGCTAGGACTTCCTCTCGATCTTGAGATCGGCAAGAGATTGTCTACATCAACCACGATTTTGGACTCGTTAAGCTTTGTCGGTCTTCAAGGGTATGTTCTCTACGGATATACATCCGCCCGTTGTTTGTATCTAGTAGATAGATCTTGGTACATAGTTGTTCCCATCGTAGGAAAATTGTTGTTTTCTATGCTGCGAACCCCTACAAAAAGAATGTTTGGCTTGGATTCTCGTGTTCTGTAGCGAAATATGTAGCTTCTGCTAAATTTTGGTTCGCCGATTTGGGTGAAATATTCTGATTTTCTGGACGACTTTCTGTTCAACAGGGGCTTGGGTCATACTCGAACACCATCAAGAAGGTCGAGAAGGAGATAAAAGAGAAGGCAAGGATTATCAATGACCTTTGTGGTACATGCACATTGATGTGTTTTGACTGTCCCTAAATCTGGGTTAGTTGTTCTCTTTATCTAATCCTCGAAGATAAAATCTGCATTCCTGTAATTTCAGCAGTTCTGGTTGTTTTGTGCTGCTAGTTTATAGTTCTAGTTGTCACTGCAATTCAACCTCCTTGCATTTAGCTCAGCGGAACTGTGCTTTTACTGAATTACAGGGATAAAGGAGTTTGACACTGGATTAGCTCCACCAAGCCAGTGGGAGCTTGTATCAGATAAACAAATGATGCCGGAGGAGCAACAATTGCAGGTGAATTTTCTTGATTCCCATCATGAGCATTAGATATTGGTATGCTTATGGCTGCTAGTTGTTTTACACCATTATGCTTTCATGTCGCCCCTAATAATAAGTTTCATCCTTTTGTGAAGGTTGCTGGATGCACCAAGATCATAAGTACTAACACCGATGATGCCAAATACGTCATCAACGTCAAACAAATCGCAAAGGTGCTTCAGCATAGTACTATCTTATGTCAATTACATATCCCTGGAGGTTCAAAATTTAATTATTTTCATGTTCATTTTGGGGTGTGATTTCAGTTTGTGGTAGGTTTAGGAGACAAAGTTTCGCCCACTGATATTGAGGAAGGAATGCGAGTTGGGTAAGTTTCCTGTTCTCTCCATGAATATTCTTTGGTATCCCCCTCTCATTTGGTTGTTTCCAGAATGCTTCTTGCATGTGATTATGCTTTCTATCGACACTATCAGTAAAATCATAGGTCTAAGGACGAACATAGAAGACTAGAATAAATAAACATGATAGTTACAGTAACTTGTAGATCTAAGCTACTTCACTAATATGCAACAAACAACAGGATTTGCTAAGAAGCATCTTAAGATTAAGGAAATCATTTTGGTATCATAGTATACTTAGTAAGATGACACGACAGTATTCGGACTCGTTGGAGAATTTATCAACAAATCTCATGCCGCGTTGTTACTCTACTATTGTTGCCTATTTTATGATTCTACTGTTTCATAATAGTTCCCAATTATTTGCTATATCCTGACTCTAAAAACATGGCTTTTCCTCTCTTTTCCAGGAGTTCCAGCCAAAGAAATTTGATAAAAGCTTGAAGACCCTATAATTCTAGAGCTAGTTGTATTCTAACAGTCAAAACATCTGGCTGTTTGGAATGAACCATGTAATGACTATAATAGACTAATAGACTATTCTTGCCTGGTGTTTGAAATTTTCCATATCTTTCATGTTTCAGTATAAATGTTATGTGATGATGAATAGAAATTTGATGAGAGGAATCATCTTATGAAATTATGTACTGTGATTTTCGCATAGAAGAAATATGACAAAAAGGACTGAAAATTGTAAGACATAAAAAGCTAAGAACTAATTGGACAGTAAAAATGCCAAGGCCCAAAACTGAAATATAAAACACAATGGCCAGAGCCCATAACAGTAACGAATAGTGGTAGAGGAAGTAAAAGGCTAGAATTATTGAGCTCAGCCCAAGTAAGAAACTAAAATGGACTAGACTGATTTTGATTTAAGACAATTTAGTTTCGTCACAATTTTGCCACGTAGGATCTGACTTGGCCAGGCTAGATGGCTCATGACGATATTGGATCGTCATAGACGTTATGACAATCCAATATCGTCATAGACGGTTATGACGATTTTACCAAAATCGTCGTTATAGTTCATTTGCGATGCCCAGATTTTGACGATCTCAAAATCGTCACAGAATCGTCATAAACAGAGTACTATGGCGATTTTGTGACGAAAATAATGGAGAGTCATATATAGACAAATTCCTTGTAGTTTATACTGGAACTATTATGCACCTTACATATTAATGAATAGAGGTTTAACTACTCGCTATCCTGACACACAATCGGGGAAAGATGCTTGCCAGACAAATTTAGATGTACCTTTAATTAAGGTCTACGCCTGTGCAGGATGCAAATGCACGTATCAGAGATCGACGAGAGAAAATAATCTATTCTAACAAGATCCAGACTTGCCTTTTGAGGCATAATAGCCATATTCAATCTGGGACGTTTGTTGATTAAGGACAGGTGTACCCCCTAGCAATAAATTTGTATGTTTTACAGGAATTTAATTTCTTGGCGGTTAATAGATTGTTTTAAAATAACTCCGTGTACACCTTGCATGGAATTGCATGCATAAATTAAGTCACTATATTTATATACCCTTAAATTTGTAATGTTTTATAGGGATTTACTTTCTTGGTTGTTAATAGATTGTTTTCAAATAATTCTGTGTGCACCTTACATCGATACTAATTTTATCCTACATGACATCTATCTACCCTCACTAGTGCAGAGCCCCCCCTCTAACACCGGTTGGGAGGGCCCTCTAACAACGGTTATACAACCGCTGTTGAGGGTTCGGTGTTAGAGGGGGGCCCCCTTTAACACCGGTTCTTATACAAACCGGTGTTAAAGGGTGGCGCACGTGGGGCTTCCGCAGGGCTCAGCCCCCCCTTTAACACCGGTCCGTAATAGGTTCTCTACCGCAGCAGAGCGGCCTCTGCTGGGCGAAGATTTAGGCGATTTCTGCCGTGGCAGCCTCGCCTGCTACAGGCGTATTTACTGGGAGGGGGAATCGATCGGGAGCGGTATACACATACATCGTCATCGGTACATACGAGTACATGAATAATTAAGCAACTATTATTATACACAAACATCGTCATCGGCACATACATCGTCATCGGCACATACATCGTCATCGTTCATTTTGGTGGATATCTAAAGAGTTCTCCGCCAGGCGTGACGACCTCATCAAGTATGAACCCCGCCAGTTCCTCTTGAATGGCTCGTATGCGGTCAAATGGTAGGAGTTGGTCCCGGATCCGTTCGATCTGAATATATATCAAGAATGGGGTCAATATATATATAGGAATAAAACTCAACACAATTGATGGTAATAAAATAATGTTGTGTACTTTGTTTACTTACTCTAAGTTGTTCTAGTGCGGCTTGGCCCGTCGCACATATCGTGTTGCGAATGAACTCGCAAACATAGTACCCACATAAGTTATTGCCGGGTCCCTGATACGCGCACTTTACGAGAATAGAGAGTTCAATCAAAATAATAATCAATAAAGCATGATATAATGGAATTGGAAGCAGAATCAAAGAGATACGCAGAACTAGCTAGATAGTATTACTTACATTTTGGTCTACAAATTTTAGTTTTTTTGACCATTCACCCACGGCCCTGCCCGTGAACCTTTTCCAAACCCTGTCCGGCAAAGAAAATGGATAAATGAGTAATTAATTACCTGTTGTCACGAAAGTTGCCGATCTAGTGCGATAATATGATTGAAATTACCTCTGGAGCATCTCTCTAAAGTCTGCCCATATATCTTTTTCTTTTCGTAACGAGTCCATGACAAGGACTTTTCCTGATTCGGGTTGAATGACTAGCAGAATAAAGTGGAACCTACGCATGCATAACTCATCATCAGTTACACTTAAAATCGAGTAAGCCGAAACAGAATGTGTACAAGAGAGAGGGTAACAGTACTCACGAGAAGTTGTAAGGCAATAGTATTTCCCTTTTGGTTTGTTGTCTCAGTAAAGACTTTAGCAAGTAATCTTCTGTTTGCCCGGGTTTGGTTCTTACCACTTCTTCATGAACTCTATTTGGGTCAACGAACCCAATGTCAAAAGGGCCTCCTTTCATGCATTTCATAACCTTTTTCCTGCATAATAGAATATATATATATGGTGAGCATATATATATACATGCAATTAATGAAGTGAATGAGATGTGATATAAATTACGGAAATAGTACTTACACAAAATAAAGGATGATGGCAGCTTTGTCGAGTTCCTTCTGATTGAATAGAAAATGCAAGTCTCGAATGTTGAAGTCGATCGCATCGTCTCCGCACAAAAAAATCTGATCTCTTATATGCGCCGTGATCCATTCTTCCTTTCTCGTCTTGCAGAAATCAAGGTACCACTTGTGCAATCTTCGCATCTTTGTTGGTAGATTCTTGAGCTCCTCTTTCTTGACGAGATTCTTCTCATACTTCCATGGCTGTATGGGGTTGGCATCGCATTTGGGCAAGTTGTCTCCCATGAGGTTCAAGTATGCAATGTAAGTCATCCCCATCTCATTGGCCTTTCTTTGTAGCTCTGCCTCGTAATCATTTACGGGAGGAGCGTCCCGTGTGTCGAACACTTGGAGCGGGGCGCATGATTGGTTTTCCTGCTCTCCGAGCATGGGAACTGTTTTCTGGGGTGTCGCAAGACTGCTACTTTCAGTCTCCCTACGGCGCGTTGCATCCCCCTTCAAAATCTGGCGCTCGTAGTCCGGCACAAGTGGGGTTTCAGGTTTCAAAAGATTTTTGTAAAACTTCTCCACCACCGCCGGATCTATTTTCTCCATTGGCTCGGCTCGTCTAGGTGCAAAGAATTTCTTGACCTCTTCTTCCGAGATCCTATTGGTCTCCTCGTCGCTGCGATTCCACAGTAAACCGGCACTGGCTTGGCGGAAGGCCGCGAGACGTAGTTTTTTGAACTCTTTGGCGTACGGTTTCCTGCGGATTTCTTTGTGGTAGTGCTACTGATGCTCTTCGTGGCAGTGCTCTTCTTCTTACGCTGAGGAGATGGCTGTAGCACCGGAGATGGCTGAAGCACCGGAGATGGCTGACGGGCCGGAGATGGATGCCGCGCAGGAGATGGCTGAAGCGCCGGAGATGGGCTGCATGGAGGAGATAGTCTGAGCGGCTCGATGGCCGACGCTTGAGACGGCAAGTGGCCTCCAATTTGGAAGCACGATGTGTTCCTTCTTCCAAAGAATGGTTGTTTTCACTGCAAATTTGAGTTGAGTTTCCCCTTCACCTGTAGCATGGTCAAGCTGTGCTTCCTCATATTCCTTCATAACCTCATCCACCCCGACAATAGCATAGCCATCTGGAATCGGTCGGCAGTGGTAAGTTCCACCAGCTACAGGAGGTAGGGCATAGCCGAGAGCCACCTTAATGGATAAGCCCATTAATCTCACATGCAGCTCAGCGTGTTCGCTCTCCGTGATCTCATCCACGGGGTACCGAGGACCCGCCATTTCAAGCGTGGGCTGCACGTTCTCCGTGGAAGCCACAATGCTTTTCCGCGCAGAGTCTGGGCCGCCGGCAGCTTCCAATGCAGGCTCTTCGTGCCGCTGAGATGGGCCGGTAGCTTGATGGCTCTGTTGTGCATTCACTTGCGCCTGCAGCGCCACAAGTGTATGTTATATCTGTGTCATCCGCTCTATACGCTCCTTTTCTTTTCTGCCGCGCCATCTGTAAGAGTCGCTCCAGTCGGCAAACCCATCCTTCCACGTCATACCCCCTGTGCCTCGTGCATGTCCAGGGTGTTCTTTTTACCGGCGGCGTGAGCTGGTCATTCTCTGTCGGGATGGAAGGTCCTGGCGGATGTTTCCTCGTATGCCGTGATGAGTTCAGTGACGGGTTTGGCAAGGAGGGTTGGGAAGATACACAATCTTGTTTCTGGGTCCAACCTTGCCCCGATTCCATAGAACCAAGTCTTTGCACGTAGGTCCCACCCATCTGTCTGGGGTGTGATCCCTCTAGCGCGCAGGGCCTTCTCAACTTCCTCCCACTTAGGCCTCTGAGATATGTAGCCACCTGACCCCGTCCTCTGGTGATATTCCTTCTTCTGGGCATTATGTGTATTGGTTTCTGACATCTTTTTAGCTAGCACCTTTTTTATATGTCACAAATTGGGGCCAGTGAGGTCTTATCTTTGCATAATATGCGTCTTCGAAATTTGGAGTCTCGCCAACTTTGAAAAATTTGTTCAATTTTGTCTTCCAGTTGCGGAAAGCGTCAGCCATCTTCTTTAGAGTCCTCTCTTTGACATTTTCCTTTATAACCGGGTTGTTTTCATCCTCCTCTGGCAGAAGGGTGAAATTTACCAACAACGAATTCCAAAGCGTTTCTTTGGATCTTTCATCGACAAAGGTACCGTCGCCCTTCTTTGGCTTATTCCAATTTTCAATTATGGTTGGGATTTGGTCCATGACAAGAACTCCAGCCTGACGTACAAATTTTTCTGCGGCCTTCTTGGGCTCCATCGGCCTGCCATCAACACGGACTGCTTCGATCGTGAACTTTGCACGATCTTTCAACCGATTGCTCGCGCCTCGCTTGCTCTTTTTCGTAGAAGAAGATGGTTGCTGTCTGGTCGATCCAGAGGGCTAAAAGAAGAAAGAAGCGTTAATTAATACATGTAGAAGAAGATTGTTGGTGGAAGTCAGTAGAGGCTTAATCAGTGCATATACCTCGCCGGACTTTGTAATCACTAAATTGCGTTCACCGGAGTCTTCATCTTCTCCATGACTACTTGAGCTGTCATCATGTCCCTCCAAGTTCAGATATTGTGAGGTGTCCTCATCAATAATGTTCTCCATTATTTCTTCTTCTTCAAGGTTTCTACTAAGTGGATCCATAGTTTCTAAAACAATAATATTATCTAGAATAAGAGAGTAAACATTCAAGTGGACTTGGATTCATACACAAATATACATATTATTCATACAAAAATACATAAATAAATACACAAATGAAATTAAAACCCTAAGGATGCTTGATTATTTTAAACGAGTTTCGAGGGGTCCAAACCCTAATTCGGAGAAATCCCGGATGCATATGAGAGGGGCTAGCTACATGTTGGCCGGAGGCTGGCGTTGGAGAGCGACCTAGGGAGCGCGATGTAGCGTGATGCGGCCTACCTAAAACGGGCGTTGTTCGAAAGAGGAGGCCGAGGCAAACATTATAGCGACGGCAAACAACTTGGCAGAACATATAAAATGTGGAGGGTATGTCCCCAAGATAGGCCCCAGACCGAGGGGAGAAGCCATGACGCTCGCCAAAGAGCTGCCCGCGCAGTCCACCTTCTAAGGCCGCCACCGACATCCGCGAACTCTAGCCACCACTCCGACGACCAACGACACATCGCATCGCCATAGAGAGGGACGCCGTGCCGTCGTTACCAGCGGACACACCTGCAACCCAGAAGGACCATGCATACACCCCGACATCGCTGGCATAACGCACCCCACCTAGGACACACCGGAGCTCGCACCCCACCTAGGCCGCATCGCGAGCTCGCACCCCATGGCCACCACCGGAGCTCGCACCCCACCTAGGACGCCCCGCAGCCGAGAGGGGAGGCCGTCCCCATACCGCGCCTAGGCCCTGGGCCTCCCCGACGAATCCGCCTCCCTGACCCATCCCCTCCACATCCCTGTCGTTGGCCCCAATCCGTGGACGCGCTCGCGTAGCCGCTCCTGCCTGCCACACCCGATGACGCGAGCTACCACCGACAATGCAAGCTCGAAATCAGGTTTGGGTCTTCCCCTGTCAAAGCTGTCTTCGTGTCCGATTTGATCCTACTACTAATAAGTACAATGGTTTGAAATCATAGTTTATACAAAGCTTGTTCGATTTCATCTTGGTACATCTGTTTCGTACCTACATTCCTATTGCAGTTTTCGTGTCCGATTTGATCCTACTACTAATAAGTACAATGGTTTGATTTATATACAGAAGTATATGAAATTGAATCAAAAATCAGAGTAGTAAATTTCGAACCCTCTAGCTTACAACATTTCTTGTAGATTGTAAATGGAATCAATAGAAAATTTTGAACGATGCAGAGGACAGAGTGGCGCCACCGCGCGAGCTCCACTCTGCCGGCCGGCGGCGCCATCATGAGCTCCACACCGCGCCGGGAGAAGCAGAGGGGCGACCAGCGCGGGTCCAGCTCACCACGGCGTCGGGGTTCTTGTAGGCGCCGGCGTCATCGTCGCCTTCGGTGGTGCGCGCGCGGTGGCGGTGGCGGTCGTCGCCGGTTGGTGGCGCGGTGGTGGTCGGCCGGTGTGGCGCCGGTGGCGGTGGCGCACGTGGTGGAGAGGGCGGCGGCAATGGAGGCTCGGTGGCGGTGGCGGTGGCGGCAGGGGTTCGATCGATGCCTGGGGAAGAAAGGAAGGATGACACATTAATACCCCTTTAACCCCGGTTCGGCTGGAACCGTGTTAAAGGGGGAATTGCCACGCATTTAATACCCTTTAACACGGTTCAGCCACGAACCAGTGTTAAAGATCTTGTGAAACAAAATAAATGCTCCCTCCCTTTAACACCGGTTCGTGTCTGGAACCGGTGTAAAAAGGGGGGCATTTATTTCATGCATTAAAGGGGCATTTTAATTCAAAAAATAGGATATGAATTTAGAAAATTCATATCTTTTTCATTTCAACTCAGAAATATATGAATAATATATCATAATTTTCAGAAATTCATGTAAAAACATTTTATATTTACTTTACATGAAATTTTCAAAATGATTAAAACACTTACATATAAATTTTAATTATTCAATTCAAACAAAAATAAATTGTCAAATCCTAAAACTTTGAACATAAGAAATATTAAGCATATAAAAAGGAATCTAACCCTATTTTATTAGAGCAAATCATATTTTAATGCTGCATCTTTTGTATTAGCATTTTTGAATTGATTGGATATTTAAATGCCGCATCTTTTGTATACACTTGAATTTGACCAAGCCTCGCTCAACTTGCATTGTTTTTTTGATAAAATAGCATATTGTGAACCTAAAAATGATTTTCGTAAAAAATCATGAGCATCGTATCATGTACCTGTAGTTCATATCTGACCCACTTCCTACCGATTCGGCAGGAATTTGTCTTTTTCACCAGAGGTGGACGGAAAGGTTTCAGATCCCCCTGTTGGTACATTGTCCATATAAAGTGGTCTAGTATTTTTGTTAAATGAGTTGGTGGTTTTTTGAATTAGCCATTTGGTGTTTGCTTCACAAAACCGTCCGTTTTTTATGCTCGGAAAATGGAAAATGCCTTTTTGGTGCGATAAAAAGGAAAACTTCCTCTTGCAACATTGTTTGCCATGCCATGATGCTCATGTATGCACAATATGGACATATTATCACAAACTATGCCTTGATTCTAGCCATAACATTGGTCATTTGACCCGAAAGCCAAGAAACCTCGAATGAGATAGGTCATTTTGTGAAGGAGATAGAACTGGAATTAAAATACAGAATGCAACTAATAGTAAGTTACATAAAGCCGAACTGGAACTGAAAATTAAGATACATAAAAGAACTGAAAATTAAGATACATGGCCAGATTAAGTAACAATCGACCGAACTTGTTTCGGAATGTTGGAGTGATTCAGTCATGCTCCTGCCTACACCTGTAATACTCGCCACTGTAGTTGTCGTACTCGCCGTCGCCGTCATCATTTGCCGTCGGGGTCGTAATGAACCTTGAAGGCTGAGTACGCGTGGGCTGGACTTGAGGGTAGCGCAGACGGGGGTTAGAGTCAGCGGCAGTGTCATAGGCCATGACGCTCTGGAGAGTCCGACCGCGCCACCATAGCCGACGGCCGGCCTCGTTGAAGTTAGGAGAAGGTGGGCCGTCCTCCTCGTGCCTGGCGAGCACCCACTCACGCCGATCTACGAAGAAGGCTTCCCAAGTAGGGAAATAGTCGGGATTCCATCTGGGATTCCTCCGCTGCTCCGGCGTGAGCTCGAAGTAGTAGTGGTTCGTGATGGCCATCCGACGCGCCACACCTAGAGGGACAGGAGGAGCTGGCACGCCTCCGACGGTCAGCATCCAGCCGGGGACACGAGTGGCCCGGCAGGCGAGGCGCAAAGCGCCTCCGCCTCCCTGGGGGTTAGTGCTATGGTGGAAGCCATGGGAAAGAGTGATGAGGTTGCAGATATGAGTCTAGAGATGTGCAATGACAATGGAGGCCAACCCTACATATATATAGGCATTATTTCGTAAGTGTCGACACTATGTCGAGCTGCTTGTACTATAAATAGGCATCCTTGTGAGTCCAGTCCTCCAGCCAGTTTGAGGCATCTCCAAGATGGTTTTTGAGAGCAGGGACACCACTACGGCCATCGGGGGAGATGCCGAGCCAGTCCTCCGCATCTCCGAGAACTGGTCATAGAGGCACTCCTAATATGTGAAATTAGTTAGCTCCAGTGTATTGATCTAGTTAGAGAAATTACAAAGCTGCAAGATGGTTTCGAGAGCAGGACACTACGGCCAGTCGAGGAGATGCCGACGGAGCCCAGTCCTCCGGCATCTCCAAGAAACTGGTCATAGAGGCACTCCCTAATATGCGACCGCGCGCGTTTGGAGATCAGATCTTAATGCTAAGTACGAATCGAGACAACTTCTTCTCATAGTCCCGGTCCATCCACAAAACAAGACTAACACTCAAGACATGTATTAATATTAAAAACATGAACTAGAGTTACATAATATGAGCATGAACTTCTTGGCATATGTCCTTCCTTATGATCGCTTCAGACGTAACCATGGAGCATCTTCTTTACTTAACGGAATGCTTGGGTCAGTTTTCACTGTGAATGGCGGAATTTCATCTAACTTATTATAATCTTCTAACATGTCTGTCTTGTCCTCGATTCCCACGATGTTTCTTTTCCCTAAAAGAACTATGTGATGCTTTGGCTCATCATATGATGTATTCGTTTGCATTTTTTTTCTTTTTTTTGGTCTGGAGGACATGTCCTTCACATAGAAAACCTGAGCCACATCATTGGCTAGGACGAATGGTTCGTCTAAGTTCTTGTCTACCTTCATAAGATTGTTGAGATCCACCGTTGTCATTTAGTACTTCTTGTCTACCTCAACCCCTCCTCCTGTTAGCTTGACCCATTTGCATCGAAACAAGGGGACCTTAAAATTAGGTCCATAGTCAAGTTCCCATATCTCCTCTATGAACCCATAATACGTGGTCTTCTGCCCATTGTCTTCTGCTGCATCGAAGCGGACACCACTATTTTGGTTGGTGCTCTTTTTATCTTGGCCTATCGTGCAAAATGTATTCCCATTTATCTCGTACCCTTGGAAAGTACATACAGTCGAAGATGGTGTCCTGGCCAACAAGTACCGCTGATCCCCAACAGTGGTGTTATTCGTGAGAAGTCTTTGCAGCCAGCCGCCAAAACTCGCCATGTGTTCACTTATAATCCATTCATTAGACTGCCCCAGTTGTTTGAGGCGTATTAAATTCTTGTGTTCATTGATATACGGGGAAACCAAGATAGATCTTTGTAAAACCGTGTAGTGTGCTTGATTGAGAGAATGCCCGTCCCTACATATCATTGCTTTACATCCTAGGGTGCCTTTTCCACGCAGTCTCCCCTCATGTCGTGATTCTGGAACACCAATCGCCTTAAGGTCAGGAATAAAATCAACACAGAACTCAATGACCTCCTCTGTTACATATCCCTTGGAGATGCTTCCTTCTGGCCTAGCACGATTATGAACATATTTCTTGAAGACTCCCATGTACCTCTCAAAGGGGAACATATTATGTAGAAATACAGGACCGAGAATGGCAATCTCTTCTACTAGGTGAAACAGGAGATGCGTCATAATATTGAAGAAGGATGGTGGGAACACCAACTCAAAGTTGACAAGACATTGGGCCACATATGTTTGTAACCCTGGTAGGCTTTCTGGATCGATTACCTTCTGAGATATTGCATTGAGGAATGCACATAGCTTCACAATAGGTACCTTAACATTTTCAGGTAGAAGCCCCCTCAATGAAATCGGAAGCAATTGTGTCATAATCACGTGGCAGTCATGAGACTTCAGGTTTTGGAATTTTTTCTCTGCCATATTTATTATTCCCTTTATATTCGACGAAGCCGACGGACCTTGATCGCTTCGACATTCAAAAAGATTTCCTTCTCTGCTTTAGTAAGAGCGTGGCGGCAGGAGTTAAGTGGCATCGTTTACCCTTCTCATTCTCGGTTGCATAGGCTCTTGGGGCTTCGGGACGTTCTTGGTCTGCGTGCTTAGGTGTATCTTTTGTCTTCCCATATACTCCTAGAAAGCCTAGCAGGTTCACGCAAACATTCTTCGTCACGTGCATCACGTCGATTAAAGAGCGGACCTCTAAGACTTTCCAATAGGGTAGGTCCCAAAATATAGATTTCTTCTTCCACATGGGCGTGTCCGCATCGTCATTCGAAGATAGACCGCCAGACCTTTTCCAAAGATTACTTCTAGGTCCTTGACCAAACCAAATACCTCCTCACCGCACGGAGGACGGCTTCCTCCGGTTACGCAGACGTTTGAAATGCTTGCCTTTCTTTCTTAATGGATGCAGGTTCGAAGAAATCGGCGATACCCTATGTACACAACCTTCTTACATTTATCCAAATATACACTTCGGTCGCCTCATCTAAACAGGTGTGTGCATGCATTGTATCCGTTGTTTATGCTCTGAAATGTTACTAAGAGCAGCCAATCATTGATGGTTACGAAAAGCAATGCTCGAGGTCAAATGGCTCCCTTTGTGCTCATCCCACATACGTTCACCTGGTTTGGCCCACAACTATAAAAGTTCTTCAACTAATGGCCTTAGGTACACATAAATGTCGTTGCTGGGTTGCCTCGGGCCTTAGATGAGCACTGGCATCATAATGAACTTCCTATTCATACACAACCAAGGAGGAAGGTTATAGATACATAGAGTCACAGGCCAGGTGCTGTGACTCCAGCTCTGCTCACCAAAAGTATTCATGCCATCTGTACTTAGAGCAAACCTTAAGTTCCTTGCGTCACGTGCGAAGTCCGGGTACTCTCGCTCGACTTTTCTCCACTGTGACCCATCAGCGGGGTGTCTCAACATCGCGTCTTTCTTACAGTCTTCCATGTGCCATCGCATAACCTTGGCGGGAACCTTCTTCTAGGGGCATACCACATAACCTTGGCGGGAACCTTCTTCCTAGGGGCCTCGCCCTCAACATCGCCAGGATCATCTCGTCTGATCTTATACCGCAGTGCAGTGCATACCGGGCATGCATCTAAATTCTCGTACTTCTCACCGCGATAGAGGATGCAGTCATTAATGCAGGCATGTATCTTCTGCACGTCTAATCCTAGAGGGAAAACAACCTTCTTTTCTTGGTATGTACTGTCGGGCAACTCATTATTTCTTGGAAGAAGATTCTTCATTTTTACCAACAACTTTGAAAATGCGCTGTCAGTCACACCGTTCTCTGCCTTCCATTGCAGCAAATCCAGTGTGGTACCTAGCTTTTTGTGGCCATCTTCGCAAGTTGGATACAACAATGTTTTGTGATCCATTAACATCTGCTCCAGCTTCTCCTTCTCCTTTTCAGTTTCATATTCTTCCTTTGCATCAGTAATGGCCCGACCAAGATCGTCATCAGCGGGCCCATCTGCTCCCTCTTGGTCTTCATTATCTACCCCCGTTGCATTATCATCATATTCAGGATACATATTATGATAGTTGTCATCATCCTCTTCTTCTTCGTTGTCTTCCACCACAACCCCTTTTTCTCCGTGCTTGGTCCAACAATTATAGCTGGGCATGAAACCGGATCGAAGCAGGTGGGCGTGAATGGTTCTGGTATTTGAGTAGTCTTTCTTGTTCTGACAGTGAACACACGGACAACACATAAAACCATTGTGACCACGGTTTGCATTAGCCACAACGATGAAATTTTGGAGGCCCGTAATGTACTCGGAAGTGCGGCGGTCACCGTACATCCATTGCCGGTTCATCTGCATTAATATGTAGTATATATCAAAAATTAATAGGGAGATGACCATTTATATATATAGTACATCAATGACACATGAAAGGATAGTTGCCGACCTCGACCGAGAAGGAGAGAGCAACGAGAAAACTTATTTTGAGCTCTCGGGCATTTCACCGAACACCTCTTGTGCATATGAAAAAAACATAAACTAGCACTCTTCACACCTTCTTGCTAGGATCCAAAATGAGATGGTGAAAAAATGGAAGAGTGGGGTGTGTGGGCTGCGGTGGTCTCTTATATAGCCCCCACCTTTAACACCGGTTCATGCCACGAACCGGTGTTAAGGGGGGGGGGGCTGCGCGGGCCACTGTTGCAGGCACGAACCGGTGTTAAAGGGGGGCTTCTTTTTGGCCGCAGGGGCCACGTTGGTACGGGACCCCCTTTAACACCGGTTCGTAGAAGAACCGGTGTTAAAGCCCTTTTCCAAGATCAACGAAAAGCCTCGTTTCCACTAGTGCCTTCTCTTACATAGTTGTACTACTATGCTCATATCTCAGTGAATAGACTACCACGCATATCTATATGTCACGAAGAGTTTTGTAGTTTAGTTCTGAGGTAGGCACATAACTTTATTAGTGATCTCTACAGTAGTAGACACTAAAGCAAAATAACTTGTTTCATCTGGCATTTTCGCGGAGCAAGAGCAAGTAGCAGGTACTGTTGCAAATATCAAGGTGATTAGTCACGCCACGTAAAATTTTAGTGGTTCTGTGGTCATGTCGGCACTTAATTGGCCACCCAATCATCATTTCCGAAAGAATCTTCACAGTTGACATACTAGATGAGATAAAAATATTTCTTCGTTGTCTGGTGGAATCGAGAACTAGATTTGTTTGAAGTTGGATATGTTCCTCATTCACTAGTACATACTAAGCTACCACACTGATATAGATAATCACCCCTTAGTTGTATTCTAACAGTCAAAATATCTGGTTGTTTGGAATGAACCATGTAATGAATGTAATAGACTAATAGACTATTCTTGCCTGGTGTTTGAAATTTTCCATATCTTTCATGTTTCAGTATAAATGTTATGTGATGATGAATAGAAATTTGATGAGCGGAATCATCTTATGAAATTATGTACTGTGATTTTCGCATAGAAGAAATATGAAAAAAGGACTGAAAATTGTTCTGGACCAAATATTAATTGGTCTCTAAATAGGCATTGGTCCAAATTATATTGACACAAATGTTTCAAAAAACATAAAAAGCTAAGAACTAATTGGACAGTAAAAAAGCCAAGGCCCAAAACTGAAATATGAAACACAATGGCCAGAGCCCATAACAGTAACGAATAGTGGCAGAGGAAGTAAAAGGCCAGAACTATTGGGCTCAGCCCAAGTAAGAAACTAAAATGGACTAGACTGATTTTGATTTAAGACAATTTAGTTTCGTCACAATTTTGCCACGTAGGATCTGACTTGGCCAGGCTAGATGGCTCATGACGATATTGGATCATCATAGACGTTATGACAATCCAATATCGTCATAGACGGTTATGACGATTTTACCAAAATCGTCGTTATAGTTCATTTGCGATGCCCAGCTTTCGACGATCTCAAAATCGTCATAGAATCGTCATAAACAGAGTACTATGACGATTTTATGAAAAAAATGGAGGGTCATATATAGACAAATGCCGTGTGGTGTACTGGGACTATTATGCACCTTACATATCAATGAATAGACTATTGTGCGGATCCAGATGCCTAGTGTATGCACATAGAGGTTTAACTACTCGTTATCCTGACACACAATCGGGGAAAGATGCTTGCCAGACAAATTTAGATGCACCTTTAATTAAGGTCTACGCCTATGCAGGATGCAAATGCACGTATCAGAGATCGACAATAGAAAATAATCTATTCTAACAAGCTCCAGACTTGCCTTTTGAGGCATAAGAGCCATATTCAATCTGGGACGTTTGTTGATTAAGTACAGGTGTACCCCATAGCAATAAATTTGTATGTTTTACAGGAATTTAATTTCTTGGCGGTTAATAGATTGTTTTAAAATAATTCCGTGTACACCTTACATGGAATTGCATGCATAAATTAAGTCACTATATTTATATACCCTTAAATTTGTAATGTTTTATAGGGATTTTCTTTCTTGGTTGTTAATAGATTGTTTTCAAATAATTCGGTGTGCACCTTACATCGATACTAATTTTATCCTACATGACATCTATCTACCCTGCTCTTACATAGTTGTACTACTATGCTCATATCTCAGTAAATAGGCTACCACGCATATCTATATGTCACGAAGAGTTTTGTAGTTCAGTTCTGAGGTAGGCACATTGAAGGCTTCACTCTTTGCACTTTATTAGTGATATCTACAGCAGTAGACACTAAAGCAAAATAACTTGTTTCATCTGGCATTTTCGCGGAGCAAGAGCAAGTAGGTACTGTTGCAAATATCAAGGTGATTAGTCACGCCACGGTAAAATTTTAGTGGTTCCGTGGTCATGTCGGCACTTAATTGGCCACCCAATCATCATTTCCGAAAGAATCTTCACAGTTGACATACTAGATGAGATAAAAATATTTCTTCGTTGTCTGGTGGAATCGAGAGCTAGATTTGTTTGAAGTTGGATATGTTCCTCATTCACTAGTACATACTAAGCTACCACACTGGCGTAGAGAATCACCCCTTAGTTGTATTCTAACAGTCAAAATATCTGGTTGTTTGGAATGAACCATGTAATGAATGTAATAGACTAATAGACTATTCTTGCCTGGTGTTTGAAATTTTCCATATCTTTCATGTTTTAGTATAAATGTTATGTGATGATGAATAGAAATTTGATGAGCGGAATCATCTTATGAAATTATGTACTGTGATTTTCGCATAGAAGAAATATGAAAAAAGGGCTGAAAATTGTTTTGGACCAAATATTAATTGGGCTCTAAATAGGCATTGGTCCAAATTATATTGACACAAATGTTTCAAAAAACATAAAAAGCTAAGAACTAATTGGACAGTAAAAAAGCCAAGGCTCAAAACTGAAATATGAAACACAATGGCCAGAGCCCATAACAGTAACGAATAGTGGCAGAGGAAGTAAAATGCCAGAATTATTGGGCTCAGCCCAAGTAAGAAACTAAAATGGACTAGACTGATTTTGATTTAAGACAATTTAGTTTCGTCACAATTTTGCCACGTAGGATCGGCCACGTAGGATCTGACTTGGCCAGGCTAGATGGCTCATGACGATATTGGATCGCCATAGACGTTATGACAATCCAATATCGTCCTAGACGGTTATGACGATTTTACCAAAATCGTCGTTATAGTTCATTTGCGATGCCCAGCTTTCGACGTTCGCAAAATCGTCATAGAATTATCATAAACAGAGTAATATGACGATTTTATGAAAAAAATGGAGGGTCATATATAGACAAATGCCGTGTGGTGTACTGGGACTATTATGCACCTTACATATCAATGAATAGACTATTGTGCGGATCCAGATGCCTAGTGTATGCACATAGAGGTTTAACTACTCGTTATCCTGACACACAATCGGGGAAAGATGCTTGCCAGACAAATTTAGATGCACCTTTAATTAAGGTCTACGCCTGTGCAGGATGCAAATGCACGTATCAGAGATCGACGATAGAAAATAATCTATTCTAACAAGCTCCAGACTTGCCTTTTGAGGCATAAGAGCCATATTCAATCTGGGACGTTTGTTGATTAAGGACAGGTGTACCCCATAGCAATAAATTTGTATGTTTTACAGGAATTTAATTTCTTGGCGGTTAATAGATTGTTTTAAAATAATTCCGTGTACACCTTACATGGAATTGCATGCATAAATTAAGTCACTATATTTATATACCCTTAAATTTGTAATGTTTTATAGGGATTTTCTTTCTTGGTTGTTAATAGATTGTTTTCAAATAATTCGGTGTGCACCTTACATCGATACTAATTTTATCCTACATGACATCTATCTACCCTGCTCTTACATAGTTGTACTACTATGCTCATATCTCAGTAAATAGGCTACCACGCATATCTATATGTCACGAAGAGTTTTGTAGTTCAGTTCTGAGGTAGGCACATTGAAGGCTTCACTCTTTGCACTTTATTAGTGATCTCTACAGTAGAAGACACTAAAGCAAAATAACTTGTTTCATCTGGCATTTTCGCGGAGCAAGAGCAAGTAGCAGGTACTGTTGCAAATATCAAGGTGATTAGTCACGCCACGTAAAATTTTAGTGGTTCCGTGGTCATGTCGGCACTTAATTGGCCACCCAATCATCATTTCCGAAAGAATCTTCACAGTTGACATACTAGATGAGATAAAAATATTTCTTCGTTGTCTGGTGGAATCGAGAGCTAGATTTGTTTGAAGTTGGATATGTTCCTCATTCACTAGTACATACTAAGCTACCACACTGGCGTAGAGAATCACCCCTTAGTTGTATTCTAACAGTCAAAATATCTGGTTGTTTGGAATGAACCATGTAATGAATGTAATAGACTAATAGACTATTCTTGCCTGGTGTTTGAAATTTTCCATATCTTTCATGTTTCAGTATAAATGTTATGTGATGATGAATAGAAATTTGATGAGCGGAATCATCTTATGAAATTATGTACTGTGATTTTCGCATAGAAGAAATATGAAAAAAGGGCTGAAAATTGTTTTGGACCAAATATTAATTGGGCTCTAAATAGGCATTGGTCCAAATTAAATTGACACAAATGTTTCAAAAAACATAAAAAGCTAAGAACTAATTGAACAGTAAAAAAGCCAAGGCTCAAAACTGAAATATGAAACACAATGGCCAGAGCCCATAACGATGTGAATAGTGGCAGAGGAAGTAAAAGGCCAGAATTATTGGGCTCAGCCCAAGTAAGAAACTGAAATGGACTGGGCTGATTTTGATTTAAGACAATTTAGTTTCGTCACAATTTTGCCACGTAGGATCTGACTTGGCCAGGCTAGATGGCTCATGACGATATTGGATCATCATAGACGTTATGACAATCCAATATCGTCATAGACGGTTATGACGATTTTACCAAAATCGTCGTTATAGTTCATTTGCGATGCCCAGATTTCGACGATCTCAAAATCGTCATAGAATCGTCATAAACAGAGTACTATGACGATTTTATGAAAAAAATGGAGGGTCATATATAGACAAATGCCGTGTGGTGTACTGGGACTATTATGCACCTTACATATCAATGAATAGACTATTGTGCGGATCCAGATGCCTAGTGTATGCACATAGAGGTTTAACTACTCGTTATCCTGACACACAATCGGGGAAAGATGCTTGCCAGACAAATTTAGATGCACCTTTAATTAAGGTCTACGCCTATGCAGGATGCAAATGCACGTATCAGAGATCGACAATAGAAAATAATCTATTCTAACAAGCTCCAGACTTGCCTTTTGAGGCATAAGAGCCATATTCAATCTGGGACGTTTGTTGATTAAGTACAGGTGTACCCCATAGCAATAAATTTGTATGTTTTACAGGAATTTAATTTCTTGGCGGTTAATAGATTGTTTTAAAATAATTCCGTGTACACCTTACATGGAATTGCATGCATAAATTAAGTCACTATATTTATATACCCTTAAATTTGTAATGTTTTATAGGGATTTTCTTTCTTGGTTGTTAATAGATTGTTTTCAAATAATTCGTGTGCACCTTACATCGATACTAATTTTATCCTACATGACATCTATCTACCCTGCTCTTACATAGTTGTACTACTATGCTCATATCTCAGTAAATAGGCTACCACGCATATCTATATGTCACGAAGAGTTTTGTAGTTCAGTTCTGAGGTAGGCACATTGAAGGCTTCACTCTTTGCACTTTATTAGTGATATCTACAGCAGTAGACACTAAAGCAAAATAACTTGTTTCATCTGGCATTTTCAAGGAGCAAGAGCAAGTAGGTACTGTTGCAAATATCAAGGTGATTAGTCACGCCACGGTAAAATTTTAGTGGTTCCGTGGTCATGTCGGCACTTAATTGGCCACCCAATCATCATTTCCGAAAGAATCTTCACAGTTGACATACTAGATGAGATAAAAATATTTCTTCGTTGTCTGGTGGAATCGAGAGCTAGATTTGTTTGAGGTTGGATATTTTCCTCATTCACTAGTACATACTAATCTACCACCTTTGGCGTAGAGAATCACCCCTTAGTTGTATTCTAAGGGTCAAAATATCTGGTTGTTTGGAATGAACCATGTAATGAATGTAATAGACTAATAGACTATTCTTGCCTGGTGTTTGAAATTTTCCATATCTTTCATGTTTTAGTATAAATGTTATGTGATGATGAATAGAAATTTTATTAGCGGAATCATCTTATGAAATTTTTTACTGTGATTTTCGCATAGAAGAAATATGAAAAAGGGCTGAAAATTGTTCTGGACCAAATATTAATTGGGCTCTAAATAGGCCCTGGTCCAAATTATATTGACACAAATGTTTCAAAAAACATAAAAAGCTAAGAACTAATTGGACAGTAAAAAGGCCAAGGCCCAAAACTGAAATATGAAACACAATGGCCAGAGCCCATAACAGTAACGAATAATGGCAGAGGAAGTAAAAGGCCAGAATTATTGGGCTCAGCCCAAGTAAGAAACTGAAATGGACTGGGCTGATTTTGATTTAAGACAATTTAGTTTCGTCACAATTTTGCCACGTAGGATCGGCCACGTAGGATCTGACTTGGCCAGGCTAGATGGCTCATGACGATATTGGATCGCCATAGACGTTATGACAATCCAATATCGTCCTAGACGGTTATGATGATTTTACCAAAATCGTCGTTATAGTTCATTTGCGATGCCCAGCTTTCGACGTTCGCAAAATCGTCATAGAATAATCATAAACAGAGTAATATGACGATTTTATGAAAAAAATGGAGGGTCATATATAGACAAATGCCGTGTGGTGTACTCGGACTATTATGCACCTTACATATCAATGAATAGACTATTGTGCGGATCCAGATGCCTAGTGTATGCACATAGAGGTTTAACTACTCGTTATCCTGACACACAATCGGGGAAAGATGCTTGCCAGACAAATTTAGATGCACCTTTAATTAAGGTCTACGCCTATGCAGGATGCAAATGCACGTATCAGAGATCGACAATAGAAAATAATCTATTCTAACAAGCTCCAGACTTGCCTTTTGAGGCATAAGAGCCATATTCAATCTGGGACGTTTGTTGATTAAGTACAGGTGTACCCCATAGCAATAAATTTGTATGTTTTACAGGAATTTAATTTCTTGGCGGTTAATAGATTGTTTTAAAATAATTCCGTGTACACCTTACATGGAATTGCATGCATAAATTAAGTCACTATATTTATATACCCTTAAATTTGTAATGTTTTATAGGGATTTTCTTTCTTGGTTGTTAATAGATTGTTTTCAAATAATTCGGTGTGCACCTTACATCGATACTAATTTTATCCTACATGACATCTATCTACCCTGCTCTTACATAGTTGTACTACTATGCTCATATCTCAGTAAATAGGCTACCACGCATATCTATATGTCACGAAGAGTTTTGTAGTTCAGTTCTGAGGTAGGCACATTGAAGGCTTCACTCTTTGCACTTTATTAGTGATATCTACAGCAGTAGACACTAAAGCAAAATAACTTGTTTCATCTGGCATTTTCGCGGAGCAAGAGCAAGTAGCAGGTACTGTTGCAAATATCAAGGTGATTAGTCACGCCACGTAAAATTTTAGTGGTTCCGTGGTCATGTCGGCACTTAATTGGCCACCCAATCATCATTTCCGAAAGAATCTTCACAGTTGACATACTAGATGAGATAAAAATATTTCTTCGTTGTCTGGTGGAATCGAGAGCTAGATTTGTTTGAAGTTGGATATGTTCCTCATTCACTAGTACATACTAAGCTACCACACTGGCGTAGAGAATCACCCCTTAGTTGTATTCTAAGGGTCAAAATATCTGGTTGTTTGGAATGAACCATGTAATGAATGTAATAGACTAATAGACTATTCTTGCCTGGTGTTTGAAATTTTCCATATCTTTCATGTTTTAGTATAAATGTTATGTGATGATGAATAGAAATTTGATGAGCGGAATCATCTTATGAAATTATGTACTGTGATTTTCGCATAGAAGAAATATGAAAAAAGGGCTGAAAATTGTTTTGGACCAAATATTAATTGGGCTCTAAATAGGCCCTGGTCCAAATTATATTGACACAAATGTTTCAAAAAACATAAAAAGCTAAGAACTAATTGGACAGTAAAAAGGCCAAGGCCCAAAACTGAAATATGAAACACAATGGCCAGAGCCCATAACAGTAACGAATAATGGCAGAGGAAGTAAAAGGCCAGAATTATTGGGCTCAGCCCAAGTAAGAAACTGAAATGGACTGGGCTGATTTTGATTTAAGACAATTTAGTTTCGTCACAATTTTGCCACGTAGGATCGGCCACGTAGGATCTGACTTGGCCAGGCTAGATGGCTCATGACGATATTGGATCGTCATAGACGTTATGACGATCCAATATCGTCATAGACGGTTATGACGATTTTACCAAAATCGTCGTTATAGTTCATTTGCGATGCCCAGCTTTCGACGTTCGCAAAATCGTCATAGAATTATTATAAACAGAGTAATATGACGATTTTATGAAAAAAATGGAGGGTCATATATAGACAAATGCCGTGTGGTGTACTCGGACTATTATGCACCTTACATATCAATGAATAGACTATTGTGCGGATCCAGATGCCTAGTGTATGCACATAGAGGTTTAACTACTCGTTATCCTGACACACAATCGGGGAAAGATGCTTGCCAGACAAATTTAGATGCACCTTTAATTAAGGTCTACGCCTATGCAGGATGCAAATGCACGTATCAGAGATCGACAATAGAAAATAATCTATTCTAACAAGCTCCAGACTTGCCTTTTGAGGCATAAGAGCCATATTCAATCTGGGACGTTTGTTGATTAAGTACAGGTGTACCCATAGCAATAAATTTGTATGTTTTACAGGAATTTAATTTCTTGGCGGTTAATAGATTGTTTTAAAATAATTCCGTGTACACCTTACATGGAATTGCATGCATAAATTAAGTCACTATATTTATATACCCTTAAATTTGTAATGTTTTATAGGATTTTCTTTCTTGGTTGTTAATAGATTGTTTTCAAATAATTCGGTGTGCACCTTACATCGATACTAATTTTATCCTACATGACATCTATCTACCCTGCTCTTACATAGTTGTACTACTATGCTCATATCTCAGTAAATAGGCTACCACGCATATCTATATGTCACGAAGAGTTTTGTAGTTCAGTTCTGAGGTAGGCACATTGAAGGCTTCACTCTTTGCACTTTATTAGTGATATCTACAGCAGTAGACACTAAAGCAAAATAACTTGTTTCATCTGGCATTTTCGCGGAGCAAGAGCAAGTAGGTACTGTTGCAAATATCAAGGTGATTAGTCACGCCACGGTAAAATTTTAGTGGTTCCGTGGTCATGTCGGCACTTAATTGGCCACCCAATCATCATTTCCGAAAGAATCTTCACAGGTGACATACTAGATGAGATAAAAATATTTTTTCCTTGTCTGGTGGAATCGAGAGCTAGATTTGTTTGAAGTTGGATATGTTCCTCATTCACTAGTACATACTAAGCTACCACTGGCATAGAGAATCACCCCTTACGCAATTAGTAGAAGTGCGATTACTGGCATGTGAAGTTGTGGCCACAACCCTAGCGTGAGTTCGAGATTTTAAAAAATGTTGTTTTTATTGCATTTTAGAAAAAAATCATATTGAAAACAAATTATAACAAGTCACTAGCATAATTAACAATATTCATAAGCTAATAATATAGTAAGTGTATATATCTATATATCTATCTGTTGTACTCGTATTTAGGGATGTCGTGATATCTCGTATACACTTCGAGCTTATTCATCGGAAATGCTGCAAGCGCACATCTTCCCTTCTCCGGCTCTAACAAATGTATAGTACCATGAAAAAATGATTTGGTCATACGAGGAAGGTTTACTAGACTATTATGCATCTTACATCTCAATGAATATACTATTGTGCGGATCCATATGCCTAGTGTATGCACATAGAGGTTTAACTACTCTCTATCCTGACACTCAATCGGGGAAAGATGCTTGCCAGACATATTTAGGTGCACCTTTAATTAAGGTATACCCTTGTCCAGGATGCAAATGTAGAGATTAGAGATCGACGATAGAAAATAATCTATTTTAACAAGCTCCAAACTTTGATTAAGGACAGGTTTACACCTAGCAAAAAAATTGTAATATTTTACAGGGATTTACTTTATTGGCTGTTAATAGATTGTTTTAAAATAATTCCGTGTACACCTTCCATGGAATTGTATGCATAAAGTAAGTCGCCATATTTATTTACACTTAAATTTGTAATGTTTTTACAGGGATTTACTTTCTTAGCTGTTATTAGATTGTTTAAAAATAATTCCGTGTACACCTTACATCGACACTGATTCTATCCTACATGATATCTATCTACACCGCTTTTTTCATAGTTGTACTACTATGCTCATATCTCAGTAAATAGACTACCACTGGTGCAGAGCCCCCCCCCTTTAACTCCGGTTGGGAGGGCCCTCTAACAGCGGTTCCTCAACCGCTGTTGAGGGTTCGGTGTTAGAGGGGGGCCCCTTTAACACCGGTTCTTATACGAACCGGTGTTAAAGGGTGGCGCACGTGGGGCTGCCGCAGGCCTCAGCCCCCCCTTTAACACCGGTTCGGGGCTGGAACCGGTGTTAAAGGTTCTTCTGCCGCGGCAGAGATTTAGGCCGTTTTCCTGCCGCGGCAGGAAAACGGCCTAAATCTCTGCCACGGTAGACTTCTGCCTCTGCCCCGTTCTGGGCGTATTTCTGCGGGAGGGGGGAGCGAGGGGGAATCGATCGGGAGCGGTATACACATAAATCGTCATCGGTACATACGAGTACATGAATAATTAAGCAACTATTATTATACACAAACATCGTCATCGGCACATACATCGTCATCGGCACATACATCGTCATCGGCACATACATCGTCATCGTTCATTTTGGTGGATATCTAAAGAGTTCTCCGCCAGGCGTGACGACCTCATCAAGTATGAACCCCGCCAATTCCTCTTGAATGGCTCGTATGCGTTCAAATGGTAGGAGTTGGTCCCGCATCCGTTCGATCTGAATATATATGAAGAATGGGCCGTAAATATATATATAAGAATAAAACTCAACACAATTGATGGTAATAAAATAATGTTGTGGACTTTGTTTACTTACTCTAAGTTGTTCTAGTGCGGCTTGGCCCGTCGCACATATCGTGTTGCGAATGAACTCGCAAACATAGTACCCACATAAGTTATTGCCGTGTCCCTGATGCGCGCACTTTACGAGAATAGAGAGTTCAATCAAAATAATAATCAATAAAGCATGATATAATGGAATTGGAAGCTAGCTAGTATTAATTACATTTTGGTCTACAAATTTTAGTTCTTCTGACCATTCACCCAGGCCCTGCCCGTGAACCTTTTCCAAACCCTGTCTGGCAAAGAAAATGGATAAAGGAGTAATTAATTACTTGTTGTCACGAAAGTTGCCGATCTAGTGCGATAATATGATTGAAATTACCTCTGGAGCATCTATCTAAAGTCTGCCCATATCTCTTTTTCTTTACGTAACGAGTCCATGACAAGGACTTTTCCTGAGTCGGGTTGAATGACTAGCAGAATAAAGTGGAACCTACGCACGCATAACTCATCATCAGTTACACTTAACATCGAGTAAGATGAAATAGAATGTGTACAAGAGAGAGGGTAACAGTACTCACGAGAAGTTGTAAGGCAATAATATTTCCCTTTTTGTTTGTTGTCTCAGTAAAGACGTTAGCAAGTAATCTTCTGTTTGCCCGGGTTTGGTTTTTACCACTTCTTCATGAACTCTATTTGGGTCAACGAACCCAATGTCAAAAGGGCTCCTTTCCTGCATTCCATAACCTTTTTCCTGCATAATAGTATATACATATATGGTGAGCATATATATATACATGCAATTAATGAAGTGAATGAGATGAGATATAAATTACAGAAATAGTACTTACACACAATAAAGGCTGATGGAAGCTTTGTCGAGTTCCTTCTGATTGAATAGAAAATGCAAGTCTTGAATGTTGAAGTCGATCGCGTCGTCTCCGCAGAAGAAAATCTCATCTCTTATATGCGCCGTGATCCATTCTACCTTTCTCGTCTTGCAGAAATCAAGGTACCACTTGTGCAATTTTCGCATCTTTGTTGGTAGATTCTTGAGCTCCTCTTTCTTGACGAGATTCTTCCCATACTTCCATGGCTGTATGAGGTTGGCATCGCATTTGGGCAAGTTGTCTCCCATGACGTTCAAGTATGCAATGTAAGTCATCCCAATCTCATTGGTCTTTCTTTGTAGCTCTACCTCGTAATCATTTGGAGCTGGGCGCATGATTGGTTTTCGTGCTCACCGAGCATGGGAACTGTTTTCTGGGGTGCCTCACGACTGCTACTTTCAGTCTCCCTACGGCGCCTTGCATCCGCCTTCAGAATCTGGCGCTCGTAGTCCGGCACAAATGGGGTTTCAGGTTTCAAAAGATTTTTGTAAAACTTCTCCACCACCGCCGGATCTATTTTCTCCTTTGGCTCGGCCCGTCTAGGTGCAAATAATTTCTTGACCTGTTCTTCCGAGATCCTATTGGTCTCCTCGTCGCTGCGATTCCACGGTAAAACCGACATTGGCTTGGCGGAAGGCTGCGGGAC
The DNA here is from genome assembly GCA_030063025.1 of Avena longiglumis. Lineage (NCBI taxonomy): Eukaryota > Viridiplantae > Streptophyta > Magnoliopsida > Poales > Poaceae > Avena > Avena longiglumis. The sequence goes on along the minus strand of CP125973.1, from coordinate 590,722,378 downwards.
GTAGTTTTTTCAACTCTTTGGCGTACGGTTTCCTGCAGATTTCTTTGTGGCAGTGCTACTGATGCTCTTCGTGGCAGTGCTCTTCCGCTTACGCTGAGGAGATGGCTGAAGCACCGGATATGGCTGACGGGCCGGAGATGGCTGCCGCGCAGGAGATGGCTGAAGCGCCGGAGATGGCTTCCGCGCAGGAGATAGCTGAAGCGGCTCAGACTGCCGACGCTGCGGAGACGGCGGGGGTGCCAGTGACCTCCAATTTGGAATCACAATGTGTTCCTTCTTCCAAAGAATGGTTGTTTTCACTGCAAATTTGAGTTGAGTTTCCCCTTTGTGGCATCCCGCAAAACCACTACTAGAAAATCGCGTTGAATTTGTGCATTGCATCGTCATCATCATGCATTGTTTGCATAAAACTATTTTCGCAAAGCCCGTTTTGTTTTCCAAACGCCCCATCTTAATTCAAATGCAAAGCCCGGTTCTCCGGATTAATTATTTTGGCCGCTATCGGTTTGCACACGGCCCGTTTAAATCAAATAAAAAGTTTCATTGTTTTAGTGGGGCGGTCGAGCGGGCCGACTAACCCGACGACCACCCCAATTTTCTAAACGGTCCACCTACACCTGCCTTCCAAATCCTAAGGCTACCAACTAATCTACCCACCCCTTTCCTCCACATCACCCCAACCAAGAGGAGCACGCCACCTCACCTCCTCCTCTCCCTTACCCAATCACCACTCGCCACGCCACCTCTCCTCCCCACCTAATCTCTCTCTCTCTCTACTGGACCCACCCCTGGACGGTCCACCCACCAGCCAGCACAGCCCACAGCCACCACCCACGCACACCCCACAGCTGGCCACCACCTGTCCCACCCCAAAGAACCAACACGACGACGCCAAGATGCGCGTCCCCCAACGCGGGACCCACAGCCTGTCCCCAGCTCACGCTCCTCTCCCTCTCCCTGGATCTTCTCCAACCGCCCTCCCCCGCACGCGAGCAGCCCGACCCCCACCCTCCTGCCCGCACGCTCCCCTCCCCGTTCCTTCCCTCCCCCAAGCCCCGTCGCCGCCCTCAAGCTCCTCCTCCGGCGAGCTCCGCGCCGCCCTGCCCGCGGCCAGGCCATCTTCACCGACCGCGCCCGGCCATGACGCTGACCCGCCTCCGCCGACCCGCCGACCATCGCCGCCCGTTCTTCCTCCGGAGGGCCGTCTCGCCGGTGACCCTCCTCCGCGCTCGCCCGCCTCCACCGTCCTCCCTCTCCTCCCTCTGCGCCTCGCCGGAGCTCCTCCAGCTCGCGGTCGCCTCTCCCCTCCGCGGCCTCGTCGGGCCTCCCCATCGCCGGCGGCCCCGGCGCGTCCGGAGACCGACGACCGCCTCGCGTCAGCCCGCGTCACCGCCATCCTCGCTCGCGCCACCAGCAACCGCCTGCCGTCTCGCCCGCCGCCCTCCGCCGTCCGGTCCTCCCGTCCCCTCCGGCACCCCTCCGTGAGCCGCTGCCGAGCCCCTCGTCGGCGCCGCTGGTCCCACACGCGACGTCGTTCACCGGCTCGCCTCCGTCGTCCCTGCCGACCCCGCCCGCCTCTGTGCCGGCTCCCCCACGTGCGCCAGTTCCGCCGTTCGTGAGCCTGTAATCTGTCCCGCGTGTGGTGTGCTGAGAAGCCTACGGGTGTTTTCTCTAAGTTGTCCAGGTTGATGAATGTTGGGTGTGTGGCTGCTACTGCAATGGCAATCAGCGTCCTCCTAGATGATAAGTTCGACAAGAGCTTCCCCTGTTTTGGGCCGACAAGATCTCCAACATGGATAAGATGACCGCCCCCCCGAAGACCGAACCCGTTGCCGCGCCAAGATCTTCGGAAAAACCCCCGGTACCGAACAAGTTCGCCGTCGACAATTGAAGCCGGCACCCTTCAAGATATTCTTCCCGATAGGGCAAGCCTCCATCCCGGTTACGCCAAGTTCGTCAAGAACCCGGACGCCAAGGTCGTCGATGCGTATACGACAAGTACTTCATCCCGAACGTCATGGCCGTCGACATGTTTCGAAGTCCCCGGATACGCCAAGATCCACCCCAGTAGTCCGAGAACGCTCCCGTCGAGGCCGACCTGTCGAACCCTGGACCCTGAGACCGACCCCGAACCCCGGAACCCCAAGTTCGTCGAGACCCCCCCTAATGTGTGAACCCCTCCCCGAAACCCTAATTTTATAATATAATACAATTTTTGCATATCAAATCATTCATCTCGCATGCATATCATGTGGTTTGGGGGCCTTCTGCCGATTCACCATATAAATAAATATGGGGCCCATATGCGGGCAAATCTAGTCTCATATTGGCCTCATTTAAACTTGTGTAGCGAACCAGTGCGATCTTTTGCCATGTTAAGACAACATTTAAAAGGCAGGGTAGCTAAACAACTTGAACTACTTGAATAATTGTCGGGACCCTGGTTCCGCTTAATATGACCTAATTGCATCGCACCGTTGCCATGACATACATCATACATGCATCATGCCGATCTTCTGCCGTTGTATTGAATATTGCACCCGGTGTTATTCTAGTGTTTTGCTTCTTCGCGGATAAGGCCGTTGAGTTGATGTGAGCTTCGCCCCGATCTTCGGTTGAACCCTTCGACAATGTTTTCAGGCGAGCATCTCCCCTTTCTACCTATCTTACTTTTATAGTATTTATTCCCTCCTGTTGATCTATGCTATCTGTGTTGCGATGCTCTAGTGTTTCGTACCCGTGATATCCCTTGCAGCCTTCTATTGCCTTGGACACATCCTATTACCTGTTGTTTGGTAGATAGTTGGACTTGCGCGTCGTAGTCGCTGGCTCAAGTGCTGTTGCGTGTCGTCAAATGCCACAGTTGTTGATGTATTGCCGCATGTTGATGATAGAGATGATCATAGTTTTATTTATCGTTCACTTTAATTCCTGTTTAACAACTAAAATTGAAGTAAGCAGAGGCATCGGTGGGTGATAGAAAATATTTGGTTTCCGAACGCCCACTTGTGTCCCGTAAGACCCCGAGTACTTGATACCTGTTCCTTGATTTATCGCGCTATCCACATCCGGGAGGTATATGGGACCCCCGAGCGAGCTTGATTCATCTTATTTCTTGGGGCCACAAACTAGTTTGAGGTTTTATTTACGATCTGTACTTATGCCATGCTACTTTCTGTATTTAATTTGTGCGAGGAGCACCTTTATCTGTTAGGTAAGCGGAGTGTTTTCGCGGTATCGACAAGCCCAGCCACACTTTCGGGTTCCCAGTCGCTTACAGCCACTGACGCAAACCTTGAGTCCGTCTCGGAGTCAGCTAGCTCCGTTGCGGGTCTACTCAATGGGGTGGACCCCTGAAATAATTCTGAATCCTGCGATTGTTCAGTCGTGAAAGCCTCGTTGGGTTTTGATTTGGTTTTTCCGAGGTTGATCGAGCGTGTGTTGCTATTGGTGCACCCCGGCCGGGTAAAACTTTCTGAAAGCCGTGTCCGCGGATATGGACGACTTGGAGCACAGTATCTCGATCATAGACAAGCATAACTAAAGTTTAATGCTATAAATTTGACTTTATAATGACTAGTAATCAGCTTCACTATAATGGAATGGCTAATAATACTGCCCACAATTGCTTGTTTGAATTGTCGCTTGCGACCATTGTACCTGACTAGTAAGTATTGCAACTATAACGGAATGGCTGAATAAAAGTACCAACAACTGCTGGGTTTTGGGTTATCTCATTCTAATTGTATCTGACTAGTAAGTGTTGCCACTATAACGGAATGGTTAACTAAAAGTGCCCACTGCTTATTTTATCAGGATGATTGTCTACACTTGACTAGTAATTGCTGCAACGATAACTGAATAAATAAAACAGCCAACTGTGTGAGTTCCTCGGTTGACTTCCTCGTTTGGTCACGAGGGGGAAACGCCAGGATGGGTTTGTTTGATGATAGTATCAGGTTGGTTCCGAATAGGTCCTTCTTACCCCTCTCTGTTTGACGCCAGTGTATCGAGTCTCTATAGGTTGTTTAGTGCATCTTTGTCTGCCGCTTGATCCACCATACCTATGTAGGCGAGGACCGCGAATTCTAGCCTCGCCGTGTCTTGGCCTCGATCGACGCCTCTTTTCCTCCTTTGCCCTTTGTCGGCACCCCTTTTGTTTAAGCAGGTTTTGCGATCGACGCCGTTAGCAAGGTTACCCTTCCGGCTTGGCCTGGGCAGGGTTATGGACTCCATTGGTTATTCTTCAGGTCTCTTAGCCCCATTTGCATCTTGTCCGTAGCTGGACGCTCTATCGTTTTCAAGGTGATTTGGATCTTTGTATATTATATCTGTATTCTTGACTCTTTGAGTCGCCGTTATATATATCTGTTCTGTGGGTCCCATCGAGGACTGTTGTGTAATGTTATTACTTCGTTTTCCACCCGCACGTAAGTGCCTGGTGGGCACCTTTGAATCGTTTCTATGCGGGTTTGGCGAATTTTGCTCAAACTTGCATAGGTCCGATTCTGAGGGTGTTACAGAGGGTCCAGGTAGAGAGAGGAGAGAGATTAGGTGGGGAGGGGAGAGGTGACGTGGCGAGTGGTGATTGGGTAAGGGAGAGGGAGGAGGTGAGGTGGCGTGCTCCTACTGGTTGGGGTGATGTGGAGGAAAGGGGTGGGTAGATTAGTTGGTAGCCTTAGGATTTGGAAGGGCAGGTGTAGGTGGACCGTTTAGAAAATTGGGGGTGGTCGTTCGGGTCGAGTCGGCCCGTTCGACTGCCCCCACTAAAACAATGAAACTTTTTATTTGATTTAAACGGGCCGTGTGCAAACCGATAGCGGCCAAAATAATTAATCCGGAGAACCGGGCTTTGCATTTGAATTAAGATGGGGCGTTTGGAAAACAAAACGGGCTTTGCGAAAATAGTTTTATGCAAACAATGCATGATGATGACGATGCAATGCACAAATTCAACGCGATTTTCTAGTAGTGGTTTTGCGGGATGCCACACCCTTCACCTGTAGCATGGTCAAGCTGTGCTTCCTCATATTCCTTCACAACCTCATCCACCCCGACAATAGCATAGCCATCTGGAATCGGTGGTAAGTTCCACCAGCTACAGGAGGTAAGGCATAGCCGACAACCACCTTAATAGATAAGCCCATTAATCTCACATGCAGCTCAGTGTGTTCGCTCTTCGTGATCTCAGCCACGGGGTATCGAGGACCCGCCATTTCAAGCGTGGGCTGCACGTTCTCCGTGGGAGCCACACTGCTTTTTCACGCAGAGTCTGGGCCGCCGGCAGCTTCCAATGCAGGCTCTTCGTGCCGCTGAGATGGGCCGGCTTGATGGCTCTATTGTGCATTCACTTGCGCCTGCAGCGCCGCAAGTGCATGTTCTATCTGTGTCATCCGCTCTGTACGCTCTTTTTCTTTTCTGCCGCGCCATCTGTAAGAGTCGCTCCAGTCGGCAAAACCATCCTTCCACGTTATACCCCCTGTGCCTCGTGCATGTCCAGGGTGTTCTTTTTTACCGATGGCGCGTGTGAGCTGGTCATTCTCTCTGTCGGGATGGAAGGTCCTGACGGATGTTTCCTCGTATGCCGTGATGAGTTCAGTGACGGGTTTGGCAAGGAGGGTTGGGAAGATACGCAATCCTTTACGGGTCCAACCTTGCCCCGATTCCGTAGAACCAAGTCTTTGCACGTAGGTCCCACCCATCTGTCTGGGGTGTGATCCCTCTCTCGTGTAGGGCCTTCTCAGCTTCCTCCCACTTAGGCCTCTGAGATATGTAGCCACCTGACCCCGTCCTCTGGTGATATTCCTTCTTCAGGGCATTAAGCGTATTGGTTTCTGACCTCTTTTTAGCTATAGCACTTTTTTATATGTCTCAAATTCGGGCGGTGAGGTCTTATCTTCGCATAATATCGTCTTGAAATTTGAGTCTCGCCAGATTTGACAAATTTGTTCAATTTTGTCTTCGATTCTTGAAAGCGTCAACCATCTTCTTTAGAGTCCACTCTTTGACCTTTTCCTTTATAACGGGTTGTTTTCATCCTCCTCTGGCGGAAGGTGAAATTTACCAACAACGAATTCCAAAGCGTTTCTTTGGATCTGTCATCGACAAAGGTACCGCCCTTCTTTGGCTTATTCAATTTTCAATTATGATTAGGATTTGGTCCCTAACAAGAACTCCACTGACGTACAAATTTGTCTGCGGCCTTCTTGGGCTCCATCGGCCTGCCATCAACACGATCGCTTGATCGTGAACTTTGCACGATCTTTCAACATGGCTCGCCTCGCTTGCTATTTTTCGTAGAAGAAGATGGTTGCTGGCTGGTCGATCCAGAGGGCTAAAAGAAGAAAGAAGCGTTAATTAATACATGTAGAAGAAGATTGTTGGTGGAAGTCAACAGAGGCTTAATCAATGCATATACCTCGCCGGACTTTGTAACCATTAAATTGCGTTCACCGGAGTCTTCATCTTCTCCATGACTAGTACTTGAGCTGTCGTCATCATGTCCCTCCAAGTTCAGATATTGTGAGGTGTCCTCATCAATAATGTTCTCCATTATTTCTTCTTCTTCAAGGTTTCTACTAAGTGGATCCTTAGTTTCTAAAACAATAATATTATCTATAGTAAGAGTGTAAACATTCAAGTGGACTTGGATTCATACACAAATATACATATTATTCATACAAAAATACACAAATAAATACACAAATGAAATTAAAACCCTAAGGATGCTTGATCATTTTAAACGAGTTCCGAGGGGTCGAAACCCTAATCAGGATGAGTCAGAGGTCCAATTTGTATACAAGTTTTAATCTATGCATGTAGTACAATTTATCGAGCAAACAAGTTTTAATCAGGATGAGTCAGCAATCACACACGTTGCACTCCTCGCAATCTATCGAGCAAACAATTTCATACAACATAAACAGTGGAGTATTTGTTATGGAGTATATGATGCATGCAAGAGGCCAATTAATGCAATGGAGTATTTCTTATGGATAGAGGACATTAATACGAACCTGTAGGCGTTGGATTCACCCTAATCAGAGTTACAAATCTTTTCTTATGATTTAAATAGTGTTTAATGGGTTTTAAATCATTTAAATAGTTTCTGTTGTCTAAAAATCAAACTAAAATCAGATATATAATCCCCACAGGGTTGTGATTCCAGGACATATTATTTGTAATTTTCTGAACATTATTTATTTTCTTATGAATTTATTAATCTAAATAAGCCATTATACCATTTATTTAATTGCTGAAAAACCTTATATTATTTGGCTTAACCATTTGCATATTGATGATCTACACACAATTGTGAATCCATAGATATATTATTTGTGATTTTTGGACCAGTAGATATTTTACTATGAATTTATTAACTTAAAAGACCATTAAAACTAATTAAATTATTACAGTAAACACGTAGTGTAAAAGTTAAATCAACTTGATATTAATAATCTACTCAATTTTCTGAATTCATTAATATATAATTTGCTATTTTTGGATCTACGAATATTTTTATATGATTTTTGCAAGATTATACAATTTTCTGCAATTTTTATTTTCTCTTCTATTTTTCAGGAGAGTCAACGTTGACTGGCGCTGTGTCATCGCTGACGTGGCAGACAGGTGGCGCATGCATTCTGGTTTGCTCAGCGGTGGGGTGACGTACGGAGGCGGCGGTGCTAGTGGCGGATGCAGCGGTCTCCGGCGATGTCGAGGTGGCCTACGAGAGGCGGGGTACTATGGCGAAGGTTGGTGGCCTCGGCGTGGATTGCTTCCTCGGGCGGCGGGCGGTGGCTGCTCTGCATGGGGAAGAGGTGGTCGAGCGTGCGGTCAAGTGAGAGGAGGTCATACGGAAAAGAGAGGGTCGTGGCGCCTCGTCGAGGACATCGAGCTCAAGCTCAACAATGGAGGCGGCGTCAGACGATTCCTCCCTCACTCGAGGGCGGCGGCAAGGCAAGGCGAGCTCGAGGGGCACCAGACGATTCCTCCCTCACTCCAAGGGCGGTGGCGGCCGGCGGTGGCTTCTCTCTGCTCCGATGCGGTGGCGGCGCTTCTCTCTGCGGCCGGCGGTGTTCGATCTGGCTCTGGGGGGAAGAAAGGAAGGGGAAGGCAAATTTAATAACCCCCCCTTTAACACCGGATCGTGGCTGGTACCGGTGTTAAAGGGGGGGATTCTGTTTCCCGCACGCATTTATTACCCCTCCCCCTTTAACACCGGTTCCATCCAGGAACCGGTGTTAAAGGGGGGGGGGTGGTGCGCGTGGGAAACGAAATAAATTCCCCCCCTTTAGGGGGGGCATTTATTTCATGCATTAAAGGGGCATTTTTAATTCAAAAAATATGATATGAATTTATATCTTTTTCATTTCACCTCAGAAAAATATGAATAATATATCATAATTTTCAGAAAAATAATATCTATCCATTCATGTAAATCATTTTATATTTACTTTACATGAAAATTTTCAAAATAATTAAAACACTTACATATAAATTTTGATTATTCAATTCAAACAAAAATAAATTGTTAAATCCTAAAACTTTGAACATAAGAAATATTAAGCATCTAAAAATAAATCTAACCCTATTTTATTAGATCAAATCATATTTTAATGCCGCAGCTTTTGTATTAACATTTTTGAATTGATTGGATATTTAAATGTCGCATCTTTTGTATACACTTGAATCTCACCAAGCCTCGCTCAACTTGCATTGTTTTTTTTTGATAAAATAGCATATTGTGAACCTAAAAATGATTTTTGTAAAAAATCATGAGCATCGTATCATGTACCTGTAGTTCATATCTGACCCACTTCCTACCGATTCGGTAGGAATTTGTCTTTTTCACCAGAGGTGGACGGAAAGGTTTCAGATCCCCCTGTTGGTACATTGTGCATATAAGGTGGTCTAGTATTTTTGTAAAATGTGTTGGTGGTTTTTTGAATTAGCCATTTGGTGGTTGCTTCACAAAACCGTCCGTTTTTTATGCTCGGAAAATGGAAAATGCCTTTTTGGTGCGATAAAAAGGAAAACTTCCTCTGGCAACATTGTTTGTCATGCCATGATGCACATGTATGCACAATATGGCCATATTATCACAAACTATGCCTTGATTCTATCCATAACATTGGTCATTTGACTCGAAAGCCAAGAAACCTCGAATGAGATAGGTCATTTTGTGAAGGTTTTTTCGAGACATAATCAATATACCAAGTTTGAGATTTTTCCTTCTAACTATGTCACATAATATAACACCACGCAAAGGTTTCGCCTTTGTTTCGATCTTTTTATTTTTTATCCCGTTTTAAACTATCGACAAACTTTGTCGAACAACGAACATGATGATTCTTAGCTCGGGCCAAGCCTCGCTCAACTTGCATTGTTTTTTGATAAAATAGCATATTATCAACCTCGAATGAGAATGCAACTAATAGTAAGTTACATAAAGCGAACTGGAACTGAAAATTAAGATACATAAAAGAACTAAAATTAAGATACATGGCAGATTAAGTAACAATCGGCGAACTTGTTTCAAAATGTTGGAGTGATTCGGTCATGCTCACCGCCTGTAATACTACCCTTTGTAGTCGTCGTGCTACTTGCCGCCGTCATCGATGTCGCCGCTGGGTCGTAGTAATTGAACCTCTGGAAATGCGTGGCTGGACTTGAGGGTAGCGTGGGATGGACTTGAGGGTAGCGCAGCGGGGTTAGAGTCGGCGGTGTCATAGGCCATGACGGCTGGAGAGTCGACCGCGCCACCATAGCCGACGGGCCTCGTTGAAGTTAGGAGGAGGTGGGCCGTCCTCCTCGTACCTGGCGAGCGCCCTCTCACGCCGATCCACGAAGAAGGCTTCCCAAGTAGGGAAATAGTCGGGATGCCGTATGGGATTCCTCCGCTGCTCCGGCGTGAGCTCGAAGTAGTAGTGGTTCGTGATGGCCATCCGGCGCGCCACACCTAGAGGGACAGGAACTGCCTCGGCGCTCGACATCCGGCAGGGACGGTGGCCCGGCGGGCAGGGGTAGTTCGAGGCGCAAAGCGCCTCCGCCTCCCTGGGGGTTAGTGCTACGGTGGAAGCCATGGGAAAGAGTGATGAGGTTGCAGATATGAGTCTAGAGATGTGCAATGACAATGGAGGCCAACCCCCTACATATATATATAGTGAACTAGCGGGAAGAATTGGAGTGAAGAACTGGCGGGAAGAAAAATGGCGGGGAGAAAAATGGCGGGAAGAAGAACTGGCGGGAAGAAAAATGGCGGGAAAAAATGGCGGGATGAACATTTAGTCTCGGTTGGAGACACCAAACGGGACTAAAGATGAACCTTTAGTCCCGTTTGGAGACACCAACCGGGACAAAACATGAGTCAGCACTAATAATAGGGGTGAGTGTCGACATTATGTCGTGCAGCGTGTACCTTGTCCCGGATGGTGTCACCAACCGGGACTAAAGATGAACCTTTAGTCCCGGTTGGAGACACAAACCGGGACAAAACACGAGTCAGCACTAATAATAGGGGTGAGTGTCGACATTATGTTGTGCGGCGTATACCTTGTCCCGGATGGTGTCACCAACCGAGACTAAAGATGAACCTTTAGTCCCGGTTGGAGACACCAACCGGACAAAAACTCAAACACTAATAATAGGGGTGAGTGTCGACATTATTTCGTAAGTGTCGACACTATGTCGAGCTGCTTGTACCGAACAAGTTCGCCGTCGACAATTGAAGCCGGCACCCTTCAAGATCTTCTTCCCGATACGGCAAGCCTCCATCCCGGTTACGCCAAGTTCGTCAAGAACCCGGACGCCAAGGTCGTCGATGCGTATACGACAAGTACTTCATCCCGAACGTCATGGCCGTCGACATGTTTCGAAGACCCCGGATACGCCAAGATCCACCCCAGTAGTCCGAGAACGCTCCCGTCGAGGCCGACCTGTCGAACCCTGGACCCTGAGACCGACCCCGAACCCCGGAACCCCAAGTTCGTCGAGACCCCCCCTAATGTGTGAACCCCTCCCCGAAACCCTAATTTTATAATATAATACAATTGTTGCATATCAAATCATTCATCTCGCATGCATATCATGTGGTTTGGGGGCCTTCTGCCGATTCACCATATAAATAAATATGGGGCCCATATGCGGGCAAATCTAGTCTCATATTGGCCTCATTTAAACTTGTGTAGCGAACCGGTGCGATCTTTTGCCATGTTAAGACAACATTTAAAAGGCAGGGTAGCTAAACAACTTGAACCACTTGAATAATTGTCGGGACCCTGGTTCCGCTTAATATGACCTAATTGCATCGCACCGTTGCCATGACATACATCATACATGCATCATGCCGATCTTCTGCCGTTGTATTGAATATTGCACCCAGTGTTATTCTAGTGTTTTGCTTCTTCGCGGATAAGGCCGTTGAGTTGATGTGAGCTTCGCCCCGATCTTCGGTTCAACCCTTCGACAATGTTTTCAGGCGAGCATCTCCCCTTTCTACCTATCTTACTTTTATAGTATTTATTCCCTCCTGTTGATCTATGCTATCTGTGTCGCGATGCTCTAGTGTTTCGTACCCGTGATATCCCTTGCAGCCTTATATTGCCTTGGACACATCCTATTACCTGTTGTTTGGTAGATAGTTGGACTTGCGCGTCATAGTCGCTGGCTCAAGTGCTGTTGCGTGTCGTCAAATGCCACAGTTGTTGATGTATTGCCGCATGTTGATGATGGAGATGATCATAGTTTTATTTATCGTTCACTTTAATTCCTGTTTAACAACTAAAATTGAAGTAAGCAGAGGCATCGGTGGGTGATAGAAAATATTTGGTTTCCGAACGCCCACTTGTGTCCCGTAAGACCCCGAGTACTTGATACCTGTTCCTTGATTTATCGCGCTATCCACATCCGGGAGGTATATGGGACCCCCCTGAGCCAGAGCTTGATTCAGTCTTATTTCTTGGGGCCACAAACTAGTTTGAGGTTTTATTTACGATCCTGTACTTATGCCATGCTACTTTCTGTATTTAATTTGTGCGAGGAGCACTTTGTCTTTATTTAGGTAAGCGGAGTGTTTTCGCGGTATCGACAAGCCCAGCCACACTTTCGGTTTCCCGATCGCTTGACCAGCGCAAACCTTGAGTCCGTCTCGAGTCGCTAGCTCCGTTCTTGGTCTACTCAATGGGGTGGCCCTGAAATAATTCTGAATCTGTGATTGTTCACCGTGAAAGCCTCGTTGGGTTTTGATTTGGTTTTCCGAGGTTGATCGGCGTGTGTTGCTATTGGTGCACCCGGCCGGGTAAAACTTTACGAAAGCCGTGTCGCGGATATGGACGACTTGGAGCCGATATCTCGATCATAGACAAGCATAACTAAAGTTTAATGCTATAAATTTGACTTTATAATGACTAGTAATCAGCTTCACTATAATGGAATGGCTAATAATACTGCCCACAATTGCTTGTTTGAATTGTCGCTTGCGACCATTGTACCTGACTAGTAAGTATTGCAACTATAACGGAATGGCTGAATAAAAGTACCAACAACTGCTGGGTTTTGGGTTATATCATTCTAATTGTATCTGACTAGTAAGTGTTGCCACTATAACGGAATGGTTAACTAAAAGTGCCCACTGCTTATTTTATCAGGATGATTGTCTACACTTGACTAGTAATTTCTGCAACGATAACTGAATAAATAAAAATGCCAACTGTGTGAGTTCCTCGGTTGACTTCCTCGTTTGGTCACGAGGGGGAAACGCCAGGATGGGTTTGTTTGATGATAGTATCAGGTTGGTTCCGAATAGGTCCTTCTTACCCCTCTCTGTTTGACGCCTTGATGTATCGAGTCTCTATAGGTTGTTTAGTGCATCTTGCCGCGCTTGATCCACCATACCTATGTAGGCGAGGACCGCCAATTCTAGCCTCGCCGTGTCTTGGCCTCGATCTTGGACGCTCCTCTTTTTCCTTTGCCCTTGTCGGCACTCCTTTTTGTTTAAGCAGGTTTTGAGATCGGCGCCATTAGCAAGGTTACCCTTCCGCTTGGCCTGGGCAGGGTTATGGGCCATTGGTTATTCTTGAGGCTCTTAGCCCCATTTTCATCTTGTCCGTTCTTGGGCGCTATCGTTTTCAAGGTGATTTAGATCTTTGTATATTATATCTGTATTCTTGACTCTTTGAGTCGTTATATATATATTACGTGGGTCCCATCGAGGACTGTTGTGTAATGTTATTACCGTTTTCCACCCGCGTAAGTGCTGGTGGCACCTTTGAATCGTTTCTATGGGTTTGGCGAATTTGCTCAAACTTGCATAGGTCCGATCTGAGGTGTTCTGAGTGGTATCAGAGCTCAGCAGTTGCGATACCCCACAAGTCCAGCCTGTAGGATAACCTAGCTAACGGCCGAAGTAGAGTGTCAAAACTATTTTGCAAAATCGGTTGGATAGTTCTGATTAGGTCTGATTTTACTCCTTACCCCTCTGCTATTCTCCTCTTATCTCGACGTGTTTTGAATCCACTCTCTTCTCTCTCTTCGAGTCCAGGATTTCTCGCGGTTGGGTTTCCGTCGTACCTTCAGGGTTTCGCCTTCTCCCTTTTGTAACGGAGGTGCTACGATAATCAATCTGCAACTGCTCTGTTGTGCCCTTCATCCAATCTTTTGTTCTTGAGCTCTTTATCCATATGTGTTCCTTGCTGGATATCAGTGTCGTCGAAAAACATATGAGAAGGACGAGTTTTGGTGAAGTTGGAGTTAACCTTGAGCATGTGTTGTTCATGCCAATGGAACCATCGCGGAACCTAATCATTGTGTCTTTCATACGATTTCTGTTCTCTCTTCCGGTGTTTCCGACGCGACGGCATCATCTACGCCAGATCCGATGCAGAGTCCGCATCACTCCTTTGTTCCGAACCTCGTTTATCGAGATCTTCAGTCCGATTCCGAGAGTTGGTTGCTTAATCCGCCTATTCGGTATGCGAGTAATGGTTTGAGTGCGGGATGGAGTAGCTACCCTACCACTGCTCTTATCATTCGCTCTTGTACGTTGAATCAGGGGATCCAGTTTTACTCCGTCCATGGAAGTTAGAGGTGGCCTTATCGTTTGATACCTCTACCTTCGTCCTTTGTTCTCCGGAGTGTTCTCTCGTCGATCACGGACAACGACCTCTTGTTAGTGGTGTCGCGAAGATCCACACGAAGCGAGAAGACGCAGAACGCCGACTTTTCTTCCGGTACCATGAGGCGGATCTCGAGGGCGAGATCCATTGTTAGTGGTGTCAAATTGTGGCATCCCGCAAAACCACTACTAGAAAATCGCGTTGAATTTGTGCATTGCATCGTCATCATCATGCATTGTTTGCATAAAACTATTTTCGCAAAGCCCGTTTTGTTTTCCAAACGCCCCATCTTAATTCAAATGCAAAGCCCGGTTCTCCGGATTAATTATTTTGCGCTATCGGTTTGCACGGCCGTTTAAATCAAATAAAAGTTTCATTGTTTTAGTGGCGGTCGGGCAGGCCGACTCGAACAACCACCCCAATTTTCTAAGGTCCACCTACACCTGCCTTCCAAATCCTAAGGCTACCAACTAATCTACCCACCTTTCCTCCACATCACCCCAACCAGTAGGAGCACGCCACCTCACCTCCTCCCTCTCCCTTACCCAATCACCACTCGCCACGTCACCTCTCCCCTCCCCACCTAATCTCTCTCCTCTCTCTACCTGGACCCACCCCTGGACCGGTCCACCCACCAGCCCGCGCCAGACAGCCACCACCACGCACACACCCCTGGCGCTGGCCCAGGCGCTCACCACCTGTCCCACCCGGCAACCTGCCACTTGCACGCGCGTCCCCCAGCAGCAGGACCCACCTGGCCCTGTCCCCCGCGCTCACGCTCCTCTCCCTCTCCCTGGATCTTCTCCAACCGCCCTCCCACTTGACGCGAGCAGGCCCCCACCCTCCTGCCCGCACGCTCCCCTCCCCGTTCCTTCCCTCCCCCAAGCCCCGTCGCCGCCCTCAAGCTCCTCCTCCGGCGAGCTCCGCGCCGCCCTGCCCGCGGCCAGGCCATCTTCACCGACCGCGCCCGCCGCGACGCCGGACCGCCCGCCTCCGCCGACCCCGCCAACCATCGCCGCCGCCACCCGTTCTTCCTCCGGAGCCGTCTGCTTGGTGACCCTCCTCCGCCTTCGCCCGCCTCCACGTCCTCCCTCTCCTCCCTCTGCGCCGGGCTCCTCCAGCTCATGATCGCCTCTCCCCTCCATGGCCTCGTCAGCCTCCCCATCGCCAGCGTCCGAGGCAGCGCCTCGCCAAGGCCAGCGTCCGCCATCCTCGCTCGCGCCCGCCTTGCTGCCCCTGTCCGTCTCGCCGTCGCCCTCCCGCCCGGTCCTCCCGTCGCTCCGGCACCCCTCCGTGAGCGCTGTCGAGCCCCCTCGTCCGCCCTTTGGTCCCTGCCGCGACGTCGTTCACCGGCTCGCCTCCGTCGTCCCTGCCGACCCCGCCCGCCTCTGTGCCGGCTCCCCCACGTGCGCCAGTTCCGCCGTTCGTGAGCCTGTAATCTGTCCCGCGTGTGGTGTGCTGAGAAGCCTACGGGTGTTTTCTCTAAGTTGTCCAGGTTGATGAATGTTGGGTGTGTGGCTGCTACTGCAATGGCAATCAGCGTCCTCCTAGATGATAAGTTCGACAAGAGCTTCCCCTGTTTTGGGCCGACAAGATCTCCAACATGGATAAGATGACCCCCCCCCGAAGACCGAACCCGTTGCCGCGCCAAGATCTTCGGAAAAACCCCCGGTACCGAACAAGTTCGCCGTCGACAATTGAAGCCGGCACCCTTCAAGATCTTCTTCCCGATACGGCAAGCCTCCATCCCGGTTACGCCAAGTTCGTCAAGAACCCAGACGCCAAGGTCGTCGATGCGTATACGACAAGTACTTCATCCCGAACGTCATGGCCGTCGACATGTTTCGAAGACCCCGGATACGCCAAGATCCACCCCAGTAGTCCGAGAACGCTCCCGTCGAGGCCGACCTGTCGAACCCTTGTCCCTGAGACCGACCCCGAACCCCGGAACCCCAAGTTCGTCGAGACCCCCCCTAATGTGTGAACCCCTCCCCGAAACCCTAATTTTATAATATAATACAATTGTTGCATATCAAATCATTCATCTCGCATGCATATCATGTGGTTTGGGGGCCTTCTGCCGATTCACCATATAAATAAATATGGGGCCCATATGCGGGCAAATCTAGTCTCATATTGGCCTCATTTAAACTTGTGTAGCGAACCAGTGCGATCTTTTGCCATGTTAAGACAACATTTAAAAGGCAGGGTAGCTAAACAACTTGAACCACTTGAATAATTGTCGGGACCCTGGTTCCGCTTAATATGACCTAATTGCATCGCTTGCGTTGCCATGGCATACATCATACATGCATCATGCCGATCTTCTGCTGTTGTATTGAATATTGCACCCAGTGTTATTCTAGTGTTTTGCTTCTTCGCGGATAAGGCCGTTGAGTTGATGTGAGCTTCGCCCCGATCTTCGGTTCAACCCTTCGACAATGTTTTCAGGCGAGCATCTCCCCTTTCTACCTATCTTACTTTTATAGTATTTATTCCCTCCTGTTGATCTATGCTATCTGTGTCGCGATGCTCTAGTGTTTCGTACCGTGATATCCTTGCAGCCTTCTATTGCCTTGGACACATCCTATTACATTGTTTGGTAGATAGTTGGACTTATGGCGTCGTGATCGCTGGCTCAAGTCTTTGTTGCGTGTCGTCAAATGCCACGATTGTTGATGTATTGCCGCATGTTGATGATGGAGATGATCATAGTTTTATTTATCGTTCACTTTAATTCTGTTTAACAACTAAAATTGAAGTAAGTAGAGGCATCGGTGGGTGATAGAAAATATTTGGTTTCGAGCCCACTTGTGTCCCGTAAGACCCCGAGTACTTGATACTGTTCCTTGATTTATCGCGCTATCCACATCCGGAGGTATATGGGACCCCCGAGCGAGCTTGATTCAGTCTTATTTCTTGGGGCCACAAACTAGTTTGAGGTTTTATTTACGATCCTGTACTTATGCCATGCTACTTTCAGTATTTAATTTGTGCGAGGCACCTTGTCTTTATTTAGGTAAGCGGAGTGTTTTCGCGGTATCGACAAGCCCAGCCACACTTTCGGGTTCCCAGTCGCTTACAGCCACTGACGCAAACCTTGAGTCCGTCTCGGAGTCAGCTAGCTCCGTTGCGGGTCTACTCAATGGGGTGGCCCCCTGAAATAATTCTGAATCCTGTGATTGTTCAGTCGTGAAAGCCTCGTTGGGTTTTGATTTGGTTTTTCCGAGGTTGATCGAGCGTGTGTTGCTATTGGTGCACCCCGGCCGGGTAAAACTTTCTGAAAGCCGTGTCCGCGGATATGGACGACTTGGAGCACAGTATCTCGATCATAGACAAGCATAACTAAAGTTTAATGCTATAAATTTGACTTTATAATGACTAGTAATCAGCTTCACTATAATGGAATGGCTAATAATACTGCCCACAATTGCTTGTTTGAATTGTCGCTTGCGACCATTGTACCTGACTAGTAAGTATTGCAACTATAACGGAATGGCTGAATAAAAGTACCAACAACTGCTGGGTTTTGGGTTATCTCATTCTAATTGTATCTGACTAGTAAGTGTTGCCACTATAACGGAATGGTTAACTAAAAGTGCCCACTGCTTATTTTATCAGGATGATTGTCTACACTTGACTAGTAATTGCTGCAACGATAACTGAATAAATAAAACAATAGCTGTGTGAGTTCCTCGGTTGACTTCCTCGTTTGGTCACGAGGGGAAACGCCAGATGGGTTTGTTTGATGATAGTATCGAGTTGGTTCGAATAGGTCCTTCTTACCCTCTCTGTTTGGCCTTGATGTATCGAGTCTCTATAGGTTGTTTAGTGCATCTTTGTCGCTGCCGATCCACCATACCTATGTAGGCGAGGACCGCAATTCTAGCCTCGCTGTCTTGGCCTCGATCGACGCTCCTCTTTTCCTTTGCCCTTTGTCGGCACCTTTTGTTTAAGCAGGTTTTGCGATCGGCGTTAGCAGGTTACCCTTCCGGCTTGCTGGGCAGGGTTATGGACTCCATTGGTTATTCTTGGTCTCTTAGCCCCATTTGCATCTTGTCCGTAGCTGGGCTCTATCGTTTTCAAGGTGATTTGGATCTTTGTATATTATATCTGTATTCTTGACTCTTTGAGTCGCGTTATATATATCTCTGCTCTGTGGGTCCCATCGAGGACTGTGTAATGTTATTACTTCGCTTTCCACCCGCACGTAAGTGCTGGTGGCACCTTTGAATCGTTTCTATGCGGGTTTGGCGAATTTTGCTCAAACTTGCATAGGTCCGATTCTGAGGGTGTTACAGAGGGTCCAGGTAGAGAGAGAGAGATTAGGTGGGGAGGGGAGAGGTGACGTGGCGAGTGGTGATTGGGTAAGGGAGAGGGAGGAGGTGAGGTGGCGTGCTCCTACTGGTTGGGGTGATGTGGAGGAAAAGGGTGGGTAGATTAGTTGGTAGCCTTAGGATTTAGAAGGGCAGGTGTAGGTGGACCGTTTAGAAAATGGGGGTGGTCGTTCGGGTCGAGTCGGCCCGTTCGACTGCCCCCACTAAAACAATGAAACTTTTTATTTGATTTAAACGGGCCGTGTGCAAACCGATAGCGGCCAAAATAATTAATCCGGAGAACCGGGCTTTGCATTTGAATTAAGATGGGGCGTTTGGAAAATAAAAAGGGCTTTGCGAAAATAGTTTTATGCGAACAATGCATGATGATGACGATGCAATGCACAAATTCAACGTGATTTTCTAGTAGTGGTTTTGCGGGATGCCACACCCTTCACCTGTAGCATGGTCAAGCTGTGCTTCCTCATATTCCTTCACAACCTCATCCACCCCGACAATAGCATAGCCATCTGGAATCGGTCGGCAGTGGTAAGTTCCACCTGCTACAGGAGGTAAGGCATAGCCGACAACCACCTTAATAGATAAGCCCATTAATCTCACATGCAGCTCAGTGTGTTCGCTCTTCGTGATCTCAGCCACGGGGTATCGAGGACCCGCCATTTCAAGCGTGGGCTGCACGTTCTCCGTGGGAGCCACACTGCTTTTTCACGCAGAGTCTGGGCCGCCGGCAGCTTCCAATGCAGGCTCTTCGTGCCGCTGAGATGGGCCGGCTTGATGGCTCTATTGTGCATTCACTTGCGCCTGCAGCGCCGCAAGTGCATGTTCTATCTGTGTCATCCGCTCTGTACGCTCTTTTTCTTTTCTGCCGCGCCATCTATAAGAGTCGCTCCAGTCGGCAAACCCATCCTTCCACGTTATACCCCCTGTGCCTCGTGCATGTCCAGGGTGTTCTTTTTTACCGATGGCGCGTGTGAGCTGGTCATTCTCTCTGTTGGGATGGAAGGTCCTGACGGATGTTTCCTCGTATGCCGTGATGAGTTCAGTGACGGGTTTGGCAAGGAGGGTTGGGAAGATACGCAATCCTGTTTTTGGGTCCAACCTTGCCCCGATTCCGTAGAACCAAGTCTTTGCACGTAGGTCCCACCCATCTGTCAGGGTGTGATCCTCTCTCGTAGGGCCTTCTCAGCTTCCTCCCACTTAGGCCTCTCGAGATATGTAGCCACCGACCCGTCCTCTGGTGATATTCCTTCTTGAGGCATTAAGCGTATTGGTTTCGACCTCTTTTTAGCTATAGCACTTTTTATATGTCTCAAATTCGGGCCGTGAGGTCTTATCTTCGCATAATATGCGTCTTGAAATTTGGAGTCTCCAGATTTGACAAATTTGTTCAATTTTGTCTTCCATGGAAAGCGCCAACCATCTTCTTTAGAGTCCACTCTTTGACCTTTTCCTTTATAACCGGTTGTTTTCATCCTCCTCTGGCGGAAGGGTGAAATTTACCAACAACGAATTCCAAAGCGCTTTTGGATCTCATCATCGACAAAGGTACTGCCGCCTTCTTTGGCTTATTCCAATTTTCAATTATGATTAGGATTTGGTCCCTAACAAGAACTCCACTGACGTACAAATTTGTTCGCGGCCTTCTTGGGCTCCATCGCCATCATCACACGGATCGCTTCGATCGTGAACTTTGCACGATCTTTCAACCGCTGGCTCGCGCCTCGCTTGCTATTTTTCGTAGAAGAAGATGGTTGCTGGCTGGTCGATCCAGAGGGCTAAAAGAAGAAAGAAGCGTTAATTAATACATGTAGAAGAAGATTGTTGGTGGAAGTCAGCAGAGGCTTAATCAATGCATATACCTCGCCGGACTTTGTAACCATTAAATTGCGTTCACCGGAGTCTTCATCTTCTCCATGACTAGTACTTGAGCTGTCGTCATCATGTCCCTCCAAGTTCAGATATTGTGAGGTGTCCTCATCAATAATGTTCTCCATTATTTCTTCTTCTTCAAGGTTTCTACTAAGTGGATCCTTAGTTTCTAAAACAATAATATTATCTATAGTAAGAGTGTAAACATTCAAGTGGACTTGGATTCATACACAAATATACATATTATTCATACAAAAATACACAAATAAATACACAAATGAAATTAAAACCCTAAGGATGCTTGATCATTTTAAACGAGTTCCGAGGTGAAACCCTAATCAGGATGAGTCAGAGGTCCAATTTGTATACAAGTTTTAATCTATGCATGTAGTACAATTTATCGAGCAAACAAGTTTTAATCAGGATGAGTCAGCAATCACACACGTTGCGCTCCTCGCAATCTATCGAGCAAACAATTTCATACAACATAAACAGTGGAGTATTTGTTATGGAGTATATGATGCATGCAAGAGGCCAATTAATGCAATGGAGTATTTCTTATGGATAGAGGACATTAATACGAACCTGTAGGCGTTGGATTCACCCTAATCAGAGTTACAAATATTTTCTTATGATTTAAATAGTGTTTAATGGGTTTTAAATCATTTAAATAGTTTCTGTTGTCTAAAAATCAAACTAAAATCAGATATATAATCACAGGTTGTGATTCCAGGACATATTATTTGTAATTTTCTGAACATTATTTATTTTCTTATGAATTTATTAATCTAAATAAGCCATTATACCATTTATTTAATTGCTGAAAAACCTTATATTATTTGGCTTAACCATTTGCATATTGATGATCTACACACAATTGTGAATCCATAGATATATTATTTGTGATTTTTGGACCAGTAGATATTTTACTATGAATTTATTAACTTAAAAGACCATTAAAACTAATTAAATTATTACAGTAAACACGTAGTGTAAAAGTTAAATCCAACTTGATATTAATAATCTACTCAATTTTCTGAATTCATTAATATATAATTTGCTATTTTTGGATCTACGAATATTTTTATATGATTTTTGCAAGATTATACAATTTTCTGCAATTTTTATTTTCTCTTCTATTTTTCAGGAGAGTCAACGTTGACTGGCGCTGTGTCATCGCTGACGTGGCAGACAGGTGGCGCATGCATTCTGGTTTGCTCAGCGGTGGGGTGACGTACGGAGGCGGCGGTGCTAGTGGCGGATGCAGCGGTCTCCGGCGATGTCGAGGTGGCCTACGAGAGGCGGGGTACTATGGCGAGAAGGTTGGTGGCCTCGGCGTGGTGGATTGCTTCCTCGGGCGACAGAGGCAGACGGCTGGAGACGGGCGGCGTCGGCGGTTCTCCGGCGAGGCGCGGTCGGCTGCTCCTGCATGGGGAAGAGGTGGTCAGGGCGATGGGGTCAAGTGAGAGGGAGAGGTCATACGGAAAAGAGAGGGTCAGGGGCGACTGCCTCGTCGAGGACATCGAGCTCCGAAGCTCAACAATGGAGGCGGCGGCGGCGATACGGACGATTCCTCCCTCACTCCGAGGGCGGCGGCGGCAAGACGAGCGAGCTCCGAGGGCACTAACGGACGTTTCCTCCCTCACTCCGAGGGCGGTGGCGGCCGACGGTGGCTTCTCGCCCGATGCGTGGCGCTTCTCTGCGGCCGGCGGTGTTCGATCAGGCTCTGGGGGAAGAAAGGAAGGGGAAGGCAAATTTAATAACCCCCCCTTTAACACCGGTTCGTAGCTGGAACCGGTGTTAAAGGGGGAATTCCGTTTCCCGCGTGCATTTATTACACCCCCCTTTAACATCGGTTCCATCCAGGAACCGGTGTTAAAGGGGGGGGGTGGTGCGCGTGGGAAACGAAATAAATTCCCCCCCTTTAACACCGGTTCGTGTCTGGAACCGGTGTTAAAGGGGGGGGGGCATTTATTTCATGCATTAAAGGGGCATTTTTAATTCAAAAAATATGATATGAATTTATATCTTTTTCATTTCACCTCAGAAAAATATGAATAATATATCATAATTTTCAGAAAAATAATATCTATCCATTCATGTAAATCATTTTATATTTACTTTACATGAAAATTTTCAAAATAATTAAAACACTTACATATAAATTTTGATTATTCAATTCAAACAAAAATAAATTGTTAAATCCTAAAACTTTGAACATAAGAAATATTAAGCATCTAAAAATAAATCTAACCCTATTTTATTAGATCAAATCATATTTTAATGCCGCAGCTTTTGTATTAACATTTTTGAATTGATTGGATATTTAAATGTCGCATCTTTTATATACACTTGAATCTCACCAAGCCTCGCTCAACTTGCATTGTTTTTTTTTGATAAAATAGCATATTGTGAACCTAAAAATGATTTTTGTAAAAAATCATGAGCATCGTATCATGTACCTGTAGTTCATATCTGACCCACTTCCTGCCGATTCGGTAGGAATTTGTCTTTTTCACCAGAGGTGGACGGAAAGGTTTCAGATCCCCCTGTTGGTACATTGTGCATATAAGGTGGTCTAGTATTTTTGTAAAATGTGTTGGTGGTTTTTTGAATTAGCCATTTGGTGGTTGCTTCACAAAACCGTCCGTTTTTTATGCTCGGAAAATGGAAAATGCCTTTTTGGTGCGATAAAAAGGAAAACTTCCTCTGGCAACATTGTTTGCCATGCCATGATGCACATGTATGCACAATATGGCCATATTATCACAAACTATGCCTTGATTCTATCCATAACATTGGTCATTTGACTCGAAAGCCAAGAAACCTCGAATGAGATAGGTCATTTTGTGAAGGTTTTTTCGAGACATAATCAATATACCAAGTTTGAGATTTTTCCTTCTAACTATGTCACATAATATAACACCACGCAAAGGTTTCGCACTGTTTCGATCTTTTTTTATTTTTTATCCCCGTTTTAAACTATCGACAAACTTTGTCGAACAACGGGCATGATGATTCTTAGCTCGGGGCCAAGCCTCGCTCAACTTGCATTGTTTTTTTGATAAAATAGCATATTGTCAACCTCGAATGAGAATGCAACTAATAGTAAGTTACATAAAGCCGAACTGGAACTGAAAATTAAGATACATAAAAGAACTAAAAATTAAGATACATGGCCAGATTAAGTAACAATCGGCCGAACTTGTTTCAAAATGTTGGAGTGATTCAGTCATGCTCCTGCCTACACCTGTAATACCGCCATCAGTAGTCGCCGTACTCGCCGTCATCGATGTCGCCGGGTCGCCAGTAATTGAACCTCCGGAGAGTACGTGGGCTGGACTTGAGGGTAGCGTGGGATGGACTTGAGGGTAGCGCAGCGGGGTTAGAGTCGGCGGCAGGTCACAGGCCATGACGCCTGGAGAGTCCGACCACGCCACCATATCCGACGGCCGGCCTCGTTGAAGTTAGGAGGAGGTGGGCCGTCTCCTCCTCGGCGAGCGCCTCACGCCGATCCACGAAGAAGGCTTCCCAAGTAGGGAAATAGTCGGGATGCCGAGTGGGATTCTCCGCTGCTCGGCGTGAGCTCAAGTAGTAGTGGTTCGTGATGGCCATCCGCGCGCCACACCTAGAGGGACAGAGGAACTGCACGCCCGACGCCAAAGATCCAGCCGACGGGGACACAAGAGAGCGGGGTGGGGTAGTTCGAGGCGCAGTGCCTCCGCCTCAGGGGTTAGTGCTACGGTGGAAGCCATGGGAAAGAGTGATGAGGTTGCAGATATGAGTCTAGAGATGTGCAATGACAATGGAGGCCAACCCCTACATATATATATAGTGAACTAGGGAAGAATTGGAGTGAAGAATCAAGGGAAGAAAAATGGCGGAGAAAAAATGGCGGAAGAAGAATCAGGGAAGAAAAATGGCGGGAAAAATGGCGGGATGAACATTTAGTCTCGGTTGGTGTCACCAACCGAGACTAAAGATGAACCTTTAGTCCCGGTTGGAGACACCAACCGGGACAAAACACGAGTCAGCACTAATAATAGGGGTGAGTGTCGACATTATTTTGTAAGTGTCGACACTATGTCGAGCTGCTTGTACCGAACAAGTTCGCCGTCGACAATTGAAGCCGGCACCCTTCAAGATCTTCTTCCCGATACGGCAAGCCTCCATCCCGGTTACGCCAAGTTCGTCAAGAACCCGGACACCAAGGTCGTCGATGCGTATACGACAAGTACTTCATCCCGAACGTCATGGCCGTCGACATGTTTCGAAGACCCCGGATACGCCAAGATCCACCCCAGTAGTCCGAGAACGCTCCCGTCGAGGCCGACCTGTCGAAACCTGGACCCTGAGACCGACCCCGAACCCCGGAACCCCAAGTTCGTCGAGACCCCCCCCCCTAATGTGTGAACCCCTCCCCGAATCCCTAATTTTATAATATAATACAATTGTTGCATATCAAATCATTCATCTCGCATGCATATCATGTGGTTTGGGGGCCTTCTGCCGATTCACCATATAAATAAATATGGGGCCCATATGCGGGCAAATCTAGTCTCATATTGGCCTCATTTAAACTTGTGTAGCGAACCGGTGCGATCTTTTGCCATGTTAAGACAACATTTAAAAGGCAGGGTAGCTAAACAACTTGAACCACTTGAATAATTGTCGGGACCCTGGTTCCGCTTAATATGACCTAATTGCATCGCACCGTTGCCATGACATACATCATACATGCATCATGCCGATCTTCTGCCGTTGTATTGAATATTGCACCCAGTGTTATTCTAGTGTTTTGCTTCTTCGCGGATAAGGCCGTTGAGTTGATGTGAGCTTCGCCCCGATCTTCGGTTCAACCCTTCGACAATGTTTTCAGGCGAGCATCTCCCCTTTCTACCTATCTTACTTTTATAGTATTTATTCCCTCCTGTTGATCTATGCTATCTGTGTTGCGATGCTCTAGTGTTTCGTACCCGTGATATCCCTTGCAGACTTATATTGCCTTGGACACATCCTATTACCTGTTGTTTGGTAGATAGTTGGACTTGCGCGTCATAGTCGCTGGCTCAAGTGCTGTTGCGTGTCGTCAAATGCCACAGTTGTTGATGTATTGCCGCATGTTGATGATGGAGATGATCATAGTTTTATTTATCGTTCACTTTAATTCCTGTTTAACAACTAAAATTGAAGTAAGCAGAGGCATCGGTGGGTGATAGAAAATATTTGGTTTCAACCCACTTGTGTCCCGTAAGACCCCGAGTACTTGATACCTGTTCCTTGATTTATCGCGCTATCCACATCCGGGAGGTATATGGGACCCCCTGAGCCAGAGCTTGATTCAGTCTTATTTCTTGGGGCCACAAACTAGTTTGAGGTTTTATTTACGATCCTGTACTTATGCCATGCTACTTTCTGTATTTAATTTGTGCGAGGAGCACACTGTACTGTTTAGGTAAGCGGAGTGTTTTCGCGGTATCGACAAGCCCAGCCACACTTTCGGGTTCCCGCCATGTACCACCGACGCAAACCTTGAGTCCATCTCGAGTCAGCTAGCTGCTATGGTCTACTCAATGGGTGGCCCCTGAAATAATTCTGAATCTGTGATTGTTCACCGTGAAAGCCTCGTTGGGTTTTGATTTGGTTTTCCGAGGTTGATCGAGCGTGTTGCTATTGGTGCACCCCGCGGGTAAAACTTTCAAAGCCGTGTCATGGATATGGACGACTTGGAGCACGATTCTCGATCATAGACAAGCATAACTAAAGTTTAATGCTATAAATTTGACTTTATAATGACTAGTAATCAGCTTCACTATAATGGAATGGCTAATAATACGCCCACAATTTCTTGTTTGAATTGTCGCCATCGACCATTGTACCTGACTAGTAAGTATTGCAACTATAACGGAATGGCTGAATAAAAGTACCAACAACTGCTGGGTTTTGGGTTATCTCATTCTAATTGTATCTGACTAGTAAGTGTTGCCACTATAACGGAATGGTTAACTAAAAGTGCCCACTGCTTATTTTATCAGGATGATTGTCTACACTTGACTAGTAATTGCTGCAACGATAACTGAATAAATAAAAATGCCAACTGTGTGAGTTCCTCGGTTGACTTCCTCGTTTGGTCACGAGGGGGAAACGCCAGGATGGGTTTGTTTGATGATAGTATCAGGTTGGTTCCGAATAGGTCCTTCTTACCCCTCTCTGTTTGACGCCAGTGTATCGAGTCTCTATAGGTTGTTTAGTGCATGCTGCCGCTTCAGTCCACCATACCTATGTAGGCGAGGACCGCCGAATTCTAGCCTCGCCGTGTACTGGCCTCAGTACTGACGCTCCTCTTTTTCCTTTGCCCTTTGTCGGCACTCCTTTTGTTTAAGCAGGTTTTGAGATCGACGCCGTTAGCAAGGTTACCCTTCCGGCTTGGCCTGGGCAGGGTTATGGACGCCATTGGTTATTCTTCAGGGCTCTTAGCCCCATTTTCATCTTGTCCGTTGCTGGACGCTCTATCGTTTTCAAGGTGATTTAGATCTTTGTATATTATATCTGTATTCTTGACTCTTTGAGTCGCCGTTATATATATATCTGTTCTGTGGGTCCCATCGAGGACTGTTGTGTAATGTTATTACTTCGTTTTCCACCCGCACGTAAGTGCCTGGTGGGCACCTTTGAATCGTTTCTATGCGGGTTTGGCGAATTTTGCTCAAACTTGCATAGGTCCGATTCTGAGGGTGTTACAGAGTGGTATCAGAGCTCAGCAGATACATTCACAAGTCCAAATTTCAGAGGATAACCTAGCTAACGGCCGAAGTAGAGTGTCAAAACTATTTTGCAAAATCGGTTGGATAGTTCTGATTAGGTCTGATTTTACTCCTTACCCCTCTGCTATTCTCCTCTTATCTCGACGTGTTTTGAATCCACTCTCTTCTCTCTCTTCGAGTCCAGGATTTCTCGCGGTTGGGTTTCCGTCGTACCTTCAGGGTTTCGCCTTCTCCCTTTTGTAACGGAGGTGCTACGATAATCAATCAAGAATCGCTCACAGCCCTTCATCCAATCTTTTGTTCTTGAGCTCTTTATCCATATGTGTTCCTTGCTGGATATCAGTGTCGTTGAAAAACATATGAGAAGGACGAGTTTTGGTGAAGTTGGAGTTAACCTTGAGCATGTGTTGTTCATGCCAATGGAACCATCGCGGAACCTAATCATTGTGTCTTTCATACGATTTCTGTTCTCTCTTCTGGTGTTTCCGACGCGACGGCATCATCTACGCCAGATCCGATGCAGAGTCCGCATCACTCCTTTGTTCCGAACCTCGTTTATCGAGATCTTCAGTCCGATTCCGAGAGTTGGTTGCTTAATCCGCCTATTCGTGTGCAGAGTAATGGTTTGAGTG
Organism: Avena longiglumis; assembly: GCA_030063025.1. Taxonomy (NCBI): domain Eukaryota; kingdom Viridiplantae; phylum Streptophyta; class Magnoliopsida; order Poales; family Poaceae; genus Avena; species Avena longiglumis. The sequence goes on along the minus strand of CP125973.1, from coordinate 590,694,662 downwards.
CGGGATGGAGTAGCTACCCTACCACTGCTCTTATCATTCGCTCTTGTACGTTGAATCAGGGGATCCAGCAGTTTTACTCCGTCCATGGAAGTTAGAGGTGGCCTTATCGTTTGATACCTCTACCTTCGTCCTTTGTTCTCCGGAGTGTTCTCTCGTCGATCACGGACAACGACCTCTTGTTAGTGGTGTCGCGAAGATCCACACGAAGCGAGAAGACGCAGAACGCCGACTTTTCTTCCGGTACCATGAGGCGGATCTCGAGGGCGAGATCCATTGTTAGTGGTGTCAAATTGTGGCATCCCGCAAAACCACTACTAGAAAATCGCGTTGAATTTGTGCATTGCATCGTCATCATCATGCATTGTTTGCATAAAACTATTTTCGCAAAGCCCGTTTTGTTTTCCAAACGCCCCATCTTAATTCAAATGCAAAGCCCGGTTCTCCGGATTAATTATTTTGGCCGCTATCGGTTTGCACACGGCCCGTTTAAATCAAATAAAAAGTTTCATTGTTTTAGTGGGGGTCAGGCACGGGCCGACCCGAACAACCACCCCCAATTTTCTAAACGGTCCACCTACACCTGCCCTTCCAAATCCTAAGGCTACCAACTAATCTACCCACCCCTTTCCTCCACATCACCCCAACCAGTAGGAGCACGCCACCTCACCTCCTCCCTCTCCCTTACCCAATCACCACTCGCCACGTCACCTCTCCCCTCCCCACCTAATCTCTCTCCTCTCTCTACCTGGACCCACCCCTGGACCGGTCCATCCACCAGCCCGCGCACAGCCCCACAGCAGCCACCACCCACGCACACAACCCCCCTGGCGCCTGGCCCCACCAGCGCTCACCACCTGTCCCACCCCAGCAACCAACACGCACGCACGCCAAGACTGCAAGGTCCCCCAACGCTGGACCCACCTGCCCTGCCCCGCTCACGCCTCTCCTCTCCCCGGATCTTCTCAACCGCCTCCTCAGACGCGAGCAGCCCGACCCCCACCCTCCTGCAGACGCCTCCCTCTGCTCCTTCCTCCCAAGCCCGCCACCGCCTCAAGCTCCTCCTCCGGCGAGCTCCGCGCCGCCCTGCCCGCGGCCAGGCCATCTTCACCGATCCGCCAAGGACGCTGACCGCCCACCGACCGCCCAGCCATCGCTGCCGCCCGTTCCTCCGAGGGGCTGCCTCGCCGGTGACCTCCTCCGGCCGCCCGCCCACCGTCCCTCTCCTCTCTCGCCTACTGGAGCTCCTCCAGCATGGTCGCCTCTCCCCTCCTGCCTCTCCGGCCTCCCCATCGCTGCCCCAAGGCGTCTGGAGACCGACGACCGCCAGCCCGCCAGCGTCACGCCATCCTCGCTCGCCGCCAGCAACCGCTGCCTCGCCCGTCTCGCCACGCCTTCCGCCCGGTCCTCCCGTCGCTCCCGGCACCCTCCGGCGAGCTGCTCGAGCCCTCGCTGCCGCCGCTGGTCCTCGCTGCCATGACGTCGTTCACCGCTCGCCTCTGCCTCCCTGCCGACCCGCCCGCCTCTGCCGGCTCCCCACGGGCGCCAGCCGCCGCTCGTGAGCCTGTAATCTGTCCAGTGTGGTGTGGCCGAGAAGCCTACGAGTGTTTTCTAAGTTGTCGGTTGATGAATGTTGGGTGTGTGGCATCGCAATGGCAATCAGCGTCCTCCTAGATGATAAGTTCGACAAGAGCTTCCCTGTTTTGGGCCGACAAGATCTCCAACATGGATAAGATGACCGCTTCAAGACGAACCCGTTGCGCCCAAGATCTTGGAAAACCCCTATCGAACAAGTTCGCCGTCGACAATTGAAGCCGCACCCTTCAAGATCTTCTTCCCGACACGGCAAGCCTCCATCCCGTTACGCCAAGTTCGTCAAGAACCCGGACGCCAAGGTCGCGATGCGTGATATTTAAGTACTTCATCCAACGTCATGGCCGTCGACATGTTTCGAAGACCCCGGATACGCCAAGATCCACCCCAGTAGTCCGAGAACGCTCCCGTCGAGGCCGACCTGTCGAACCCTGGACCCTGTCCAACCCCGAACCCCGGAACCCCAAGTTCGTCGAGACCCCCTAATGTGTGAACCCCTCCCCGAAACCCTAATTTTATAATATAATACACTTGTTGCATATTAAATCATTCATCTCGCATGCATATCATGTGGTTTGGGGGCCTTATGCCGATTCACCCTATAATTAAATATGGGGCCCATATGCGGGCAAATCTAGTCTCATATTGGCCTCATTTAAACTTGTGTAGCGAACCGGTGCGATCTTTTGCCATGTTAAGACAACATTTAAAAGGCAGGGTAGCTAAACAACTTGAACCACTTGAATAATTGTCGGGACCCTGGTTCCGCTTAATATGACCTAATTGCATCGCACCGTTGCCATGACATACATCATACATGCATCATGCCGATCTTCTGCCGTTGTATTGAATATTGCACCCGGTGTTATTCTAGTGTTTTGCTTCTTCGCGGATAAGGCCGTTGAGTTGATGTGAGCTTCGCCCCGATCTTCGGTTGAACCCTTCGACAATGTTTTCAGGCGAGCATCTCCCCTTTCTACCTATCTTACTTTTATAGTATTTATTCCCTCCTGTTGATCTATGCTATCTGTGTTGCGATGCTCTAGTGTTTCGTACCCGTGATATCCCTTGCAGCCTTATATTGCCTTGGACACATCCTACTACCGTTGTTTGGTAGATAGTTGGACTTGCTGTCGTAGTCGCTGGCTCAAGTGCGTGTCGTCAAATGCCACGATTGTTGATGTATTGCCGCATGTTGATGATGGAGATGATCATAGTTTTATTTATCGCTCACTTTAATTCCTGTTTAACAACTAAAATTGAAGTAAGCGAGGCATCGGTGGGTGATAGAAAATATTTGGTTTCCGAACCCACTTGTGTCCCGAAGACCCCGAGTACTTGATACTGTTCCTTGATTTATCGCGCTATCCACATCCGGAGGTATATGGGACCCCGAGCGAGCTTGATTCAGTCTTATTTCTTGGGGCCACAAACTAGTTTGAGGTTTTATTTACGATCCTGTACTTATGCCATGCTACTTTCGTATTTAATTTGTGCGAGGAGCACCTATCGCTTAGGTAAGCGGAGTGTTTCGCGGTATCGACAAGCCCAGCCACACTTTCGGGTTCCCCGCCATGCCACCGACGCAAACCTTGAGTCCGTCTCGAGTCAGCTAGTCCGCTATGGTCTACTCAATGGGGTGGCCCCCTGAAATAATTCTGAATCCTCTGATTGTTCAGTCGTGAAAGCCTCGTTGGGTTTTGATTTGGTTTTTCCGAGGTTGATCGAGCGTGTGTTGCTATTGGTGCACCCCGGCCGGGTAAAACTTTCTGAAAGCCGTGTCCACGGATATGGACGACTTGGAGCACAGTATCTCGATCATAGACAAGCATAACTAAAGTTTAATGCTATAAATTTGACTTTATAATGACTAGTAATCAGCTTCACTATAATGGAATGGCTAATAATACTGCCCACAATTGCTTGTTTGAATTGTCGCCATGCCATTATACCTGACTAGTAAGTATTGCAACTATAACGGAATGGCTGAATAAAAGTACCAACAACTGCTGGGTTTTGGGTTATCTCATTCTAATTGTATCTGACTAGTAAGTGTTGCCACTATAACGGAATGGTTAACTAAAAGTGCCCACTGCTTATTTTATCAGGATGATTGTCTACACTTGACTAGTAATTGCTGCAACGATAACTGAATAAATAAAACAGCCAACTGTGTGAGTTCCTCGGTTGACTTCCTCGTTTGGTCACGAGGGGGAAACGCCAGGATGGGTTTGTTTGATGATAGTATCAGGTTGGTTCCGAATAGGTCCTTCTTACCCCTCTCTGTTTGACGCCAGTGTATCGAGTCTCTATAGGTTGTTTAGTGCATGCTGCCGCTGCCGCTTCAGTCCACCATACCTATGTAGGCGAGGACCGCCGAATTCTAGCCTCGCTGCGTGTCTTGGCCTCGATCGACGCTCCTCTTTTTCCTTTGCCCTTTGTCGGCACCCCTTTTGTTTAAGCAGGTTTTGAGATCGACGCCGTTAGCAAGGTTACCCTTCCGGCTTGGCCTGGGCAGGGTTATGGACTCCATTGGTTATTCTTCAGGTCTCTTAGCCCCATTTGCATCTTGTCCGTAGCTGGACGCTCTATCGTTTTCAAGGTGATTTGGATCTTTGTATATTATATCTGTATTCTTGACTCTTTGAGTCGCCGTTATATATATTTGTTCTGTGGGTCCCATCGAGGACTGTTGTGTAATGTTATTACTTCGTTTTCCACCAGCACGTAAGTGCCTGGTGGGCACCTTTGAATCGTTTCTATGCGGGTTTGGCGAATTTTTCTCAAACTTGCATAGGTCCGATTCTGAGGGTGTTACAGAGGGTCCAGGTAGAGAGAGGAGAGAGATTAGGTGGGGAGGGGAGAGGTGACGTGGCGAGTGGTGATTGGGTAAGGGAGAGGGAGGAGGTGAGGTGGCGTGCTCCTACTGGTTGGGGTGATGTGGAGGAAAGGGGTGGGTAGATTAGTTGGTAGCCTTAGGATTTGGAAGGGCAGGTGTAGGTGGACCGTTTAGAAAATTGGGGGTGGTCATTCGGGTCGAGTCGGCCCGTTCGACTGCCCCCACTAAAACAATGAAACTTTTTATTTGATTTAAACGGGCCGTGTGCAAACCGATAGCGGCCAAAATAATTAATCCGGAGAACCGGGCTTTGCATTTGAATTAAGATGGGGCGTTTGGAAAACAAAACGGGCTTTGCGAAAATAGTTTTATGCAAACAATGCATGATGATGACAATGCAATGCACAAATTCAACGCGATTTTCTAGTAGTGGTTTTGCGGGATGCCACACCCTTCACCTGTAGCATGGTCAAGCTGTGCTTCCTCATATTCCTTCACAACCTCATCCACCCCGACAATAGCATAGCCATCTGGAATCGGTCGGCAGTGGTAAGTTCCACCAGCTACAGGAGGTAAGGCATAGCCGACAACCACCTTAATAGATAAGCCCATTAATCTCACATGCAGCTCAGTGTGTTCGCTCTTCGTGATCTCAGCCACGGGGTATCGAGGACCCGCCATTTCAAGAGTGGGCTGCACGTTCTCCGTGGGAGCCACACTGCTTTTTCACGCAGAGTCTGGGCCGCCGACAGCTTCCAATGCAGGCTCTTCGTGCCGCTGAGATGGGCCGGCTTGATGGATCTATTGTGCATTCACTTGCGCCTGCAGCGCCGCAAGTGCATGTTCTATCTGTGTCATCCGCTCTGTACGCTCTTTTTCTTTTCTGCCGCGCCATCTGTAAGAGTCGCTCCAGTCGGCAAACCCATCCTTCCACGTTATACCCCCTGTGCCTCGTGCATGTCCAGGGTGTTCTTTTTTACCGATGGCGCGTGTGAGCTGGTCATTCTCTCTGTCGGGATGGAAGGTCCTGACGGATGTTTCCTCGTATGCCGTGATGAGTTCAGTGACGGGTTTGGCAAGGAGGGTTGGGAAGATACGCAATCCTGTTTCTGGGTCCAACCTTGCCCCGATTCCGTAGAACCAAGTCTTTGCACGTAGGTCCCACCCATCTGTCTGGGGTGTGATCCCTCTCTCGTGCAGGGCCTTCTCAGCTTCCTCCCACTTAGGCCTCTGAGATATGTAGCCACCTGACCCCGTCCTCTGGTGATATTCCTTCTTCAGGGCATTAAGCGTATTGGTTTCTGACCTCTTTTTAGCTATAGCACTTTTTTTATATGTCTCAAATTCGGGCCAGTGAGGTCTTATCTTCGCATAATATGCGTCTTCGAAATTTGGAGTCTCGCCAGATTTGACAAATTTGTTCAATTTTGTCTTCCAGTTGCGGAAAGCGTCAACCATCTTCTTTAGAGTCCACTCTTTGACCTTTTCCTTTATAACCGGGTTGTTTTCATCCTCCTCTGGCGGAAGGGTGAAATTTACCAACAACGAATTCCAAAGCGTTTCTTTGGATCTGTCATCGACAAAGGTACCGTCGCCCTTCTTTGGCTTATTCCAATTTTCAATTATGATTAGGATTTGGTCCCTAACAAGAACTCCAGCCTGACGTACAAATTTGTCTGCGGCCTTCTTGGGCTCCATCGGCCTGCCATCAACACGGACTGCTTCGATCGTGAACTTTGCACGATCTTTCAACCGCTGGCTACCGCTTGCTCTTTTTCGTAGAAGAAGATGGTTGCTGGCTGGTCGATCTAGAGGGCTAAAAGAAGAAAGAAGCGTTAATTAATACATGTAGAAGAAGATTGTTGGTGGAAGTCAGCAGAGGCTTAATCAATGCATATACCTCGCCGGACTTTGTAACCATTAAATTGCGTTCACCGGAGTCTTCATCTTCTCCATGACTAGTACTTGAGCTGTCGTCATCATGTCCCTCCAAGTTCAGATATTGTGAGGTGTTCTCATCAATAATGTTCTCCACTATTTCTTCTTCTTCAAGGTTTCTACTAAGTGGATCCTTAGTTTCTAAAACAATAATATTATCTATAGTAAGAGTGTAAACATTCAAGTGGACTTGGATTCATACACAAATATACATATTATTCATAAAAAAATACACAAATAAATACACAAATGAAATTAAAACCCTAAGGATGCTTGATCATTTTAAACGAGTTCCGAGGGGTCGAAACCCTAATCAGGATGAGTCAGAGGTCCAATTTGTATACAAGTTTTAATCTATGCATGTAGTACAATTTATCGAGCAAACAAGTTTTAATCAGGATGAGTCAGCAATCACACACGTTGCACTCCTCGCAATCTATCGAGCAAACAATTTCATACAACATAAACAGTGGAGTATTTGTTATGGAGTATATGATGCATGCAAGAGGCCAATTAATGCAATGGAGTATTTCTTATGGATAGAGGACATTAATACGAACCTGTAGGCGTTGGATTCACCCTAATCAGAGTTACAAATCTTTTCTTATGATTTAAATAGTGTTTAATGGGTTTTAAATCATTTAAATAGTTTCTGTTGTCTAAAAATCAAACTAAAATCAGATATATAATCCCCACAGGGTTGTGATTCCAGGGACATATTATTTGTAATTTTCTGAACATTATTTATTTTCTTATGAATTTATTAATCTAAATAAGCCATTATACCATTTATTTAATTGCTGAAAAACCTTATATTATTTGGCTTAACCATTTGCATATTGATGATCTACACACAATTGTGAATCCATAGGTATATTATTTGTGATTTTTGGACCAGTAGATATTTTACTATGAATTTATTAACTTAAAAGACCATTAAAACTAATTAAATTATTACAGTAAACACGTAGTGTAAAAGTTAAATCCAACTTGATATTAATAATCTACTCAATTTTCTGAATTCATTAATATATAATTTGCTATTTTTGGATCTACGAATATTTTTATATGATTTTTGCAAGATTATACAATTTTCTGCAATTTTTATTTTCTCTTCTATTTTTCAGGAGAGTTAACGTTGACTGGCGCTGTGTCATCGCTGACGTGGCAGACAGGTGGCGCATGCATTCTGGTTTGCTCAGCGGTGGGGTGACGTACGGAGGCGGCGGTGCTAGTGGCGGATGCAGCGGTCTCCGGCGATGTCGAGGTGGCCTACGAGAGGCGGGGTACTATGGCGAGAAGGTTGGTGGCCTCGGCGCGGTGGATTGCTTCCTCGGGCGACAGAGGCAGACGGCTGGAGACGGGCGGCGTCGGCGGTTCTCCGGCGAGGCGCGGTCGGCTGCTCCTGCATGCGGAAGAGGTGGTCAGGGCGATGCGGTCAAGTGAGAGGGAGAGGTCATACGGAAAAGAGAGGGTCAGGGGCGACTGCCTCGTCGAGGACATCGAGCTCCGAAGCTCAACAATGGAGGCGGCGGCGGCGATACGGACGATTCCTCCCTCACTCCGAGGGCGGCGGCGGCAAGACGAGCGAGCTCCGAGGGCACCCACGGACGTTTCCTCCCTCACTCCGAGGGCGGTGGCGGCCGACGGTGGCTTCTCTCTGCTCCGATGCGGTGGCGGCGCTTCTCTCTGCGGCCGGCGGTGTTCGATCAGGCTCTGGGGGAAGAAAGGAAGGGGAAGGCAAATTTAATAACCCCCCCTTTAACACCGGTTCGTAGCTGGAACCGGTGTTAAAGGGGGAATTCCGTTTCCCGCGTGCATTTATTACACCCCCCTTTAACATCGGTTCCATCCAGGAACCGGTGTTAAAGTGGGTGGTGGTAAATAAATTCCCTTTAACACCGGTTCGGTTCGAACCGTGTTAAAGGGTATTTATTTCATGCATTAAAGGGGCATTTTTAATTCAAAAAATATGATATGAATTTATATCTTTTTCATTTCACCTCAGAAAAATATGAATAATATATCATAATTTTCAGAAAAATAATATCTATCCATTCATGTAAATCATTTTATATTTACTTTACATGAAAATTTTCAAAATAATTAAAACACTTACATATAAATTTTGATTATTCAATTCAAACAAAAATAAATTGTTAAATCCTAAAACTTTGAACATAAGAAATATTAAGCATCTAAAAATAAATCTAACCCTATTTTATTAGATCAAATCATACTTTAATGCCGCATCTTTTGTATTAACATTTTTTTAATTGATTGGATATTTAAATGTCGCATCTTTTGTATACACTTGAATCTCACCAAGCCTCGCTCAACTTGCATTGTTTTTTTTTTGATAAAATAGCATATTGTGAACCTAAAAATGATTCTGTAAAAAATCATGAGCATCGTATCATGTACCTGTAGTTCATATCTGACCCACTTCATGCCGATTCGGTAGGAATTTGTCTTTTTCACCAGAGGTGGACGGAAAGGTTTCAGATCCCCCTGTTGGTACATTGTGCATATAAGGTGGTCTAGTATTTTTGTAAAATGTGTTGGTGGTTTTTTGAATTAGCCATTTGGTGGTTGCTTCACAAACCGTCTGCTTTTATGCTCGGAAAATGGAAAATGCCTTTTGGTGCGATAAAAGGAAAACTTCCTCTGCAACATTGTTTGCCATGCCATGATGCACATGTATGCACAATATGGCCATATTATCACAAACTATGCCTTGATTCTATCCATAACATTGGTCATTTGACTGAAAGCCAAGAAACCTCGAATGAGATAGGTCATTTTGTGAAGGTTTTTTCGAGACATAATCAATATACCAAGTTTGAGATTTTTCCTTCTAACTATGTCACATAATATAACACCACGCAAAGGTTTCGCACTGTTTCGATCTTTTTTTATTTTTTATCCCCGTTTTAAACTATCGACAAACTTTGTCGAACAACGGGCATGATGATTCTTAGCTCGGGGCCAAGCCTCGCTCAACTTGCATTGTTTTTTTGATAAAATAGCATATTATCAACCTCGAATGAGAATGCAACTAATAGTAAGTTACATAAAGCCGAACTGGAACTGAAAATTAAGATACATAAAAGAACTAAAAATTAAGATACATGGCCAGATTAAGTAACAATCGGCCGAACTTGTTTCAAAATGTTGGAGTGATTCAGTCATGCTCCTGCCTACACCTGTAATACTCGCCACTGTAGTCGTCGTACTCGCCGCCGCCGTCATCGATGTCGTCGTCGGGGTCGCCGTAATTGAACCTCTGGAGAGTACGCGTGGGCTGGACTTGAGGGTAGCGCGTGGGATGGACTTGAGGGTAGCGCAGGCGGGGGTTAGAGTCGGCGGCAGTGTCATAGGCCATGACGCTCTGGAGAGTCCGACGGCCGGCCTCGTTGAAGTTAGGAGGAGGTGGGCCGTCCTCCTCGTACCTGGCGAGCGCCTTCTCACGCCGATCCACGAAGAAGGCTTCCCAAGTAGGGAAATAGTCGGGATGCCGTATGGGATTCCTCCGCTGCTCCGGCGTGAGCTCGAAGTAGTAGTGGTTCGTGATGGCCATCCGGCGCGCCACACCTAGAGGGACAGGAGGAACCGGCACGCCTCCGACGCTCAGCATCCAGCCGACGGGGACACAGAGTTCGGCGGCAGTAGTTCGAGGCGCAAAGCGCCTCCGCCTCCCTGGGGGTTAGTGCTACGGTGGAAGCCATGGGAATGAGTGATGAGGTTGCAGATATGAGTCTAGAGATGTGCAATGACAATGGAGGCCAACCCCCTACATATATATATAGTGAACTAGCGGGAAGAACTGGAGGAAGAAGAATCTGGAAGAAAAATGGCGGGAAGAAAAATGGCGGAAGAAGAATCATGGAAGAAAAATGGCGGGAAAAAATGGCGGGATGAACCTTTAGTCTCGGTTGGAGACACCAAACGGGACTAAAGATGAACCTTTAGTCCCGGTTGGAGACACCAACCGGGACAAAACACGAGTCAGCACTAATAATAGGGGTGAGTGTCGACATTATGTCGTGCGGCGTGTACCTTGTCCCGGATGGTGTCACCAACCGGGACTAAAGATGAACCTTTAGTCCCGGTTGGAGACACAAACCGGGACAAAACACGAGTCAGCACTAATAATAGGGGTGAGTGTCGACATTATGTCGTGCGGCGTATACCTTGTCCCGGATGGTGTCACCAACCGAGACTAAAGATGAACCTTTAGTCCCGGTTGGAGACACCAACCGGGACAAAACACGAGTCAGCACTAATAATAGGGGTGAGTGTCGACATTATTTCGTAAGTGTCGACACTATGTCGAGCTGCTTGTACTATAAATAGGCATCCTTGTGAGTCCAGTCCTCCAGCCAGTTTGAGGCTATGCCTTACCTCCTTTCGAGAGCAGGGACACCACTACGGCCAGTTTCAGGGAGATGCCGACGGAGCCCAGTCCTCCGGCATCTCCGAGAAACTGGTCATGGAGGCACTCCCTAATATGTGAAATTAGTTAGCTCCCAGGTGTATTGATCTAGTTAGAGAAGTTACAAAGCTGCAAGATGGTTTTCGAGAGCTGGGATACCACTCCGGCCAGTTGCAGGGAGATGCCGACGGAGCCTAGTCCTCCGGCATCTCCAAGAAACTGGTCATAGAGGCACTCCCTAATATGTGACCGCGCGCGTTTGGAGATCAAATCTTAATGGTAAGTACGAATTGGGACAACTTCTTCTCATAGTCCCGGTCCATCCACAAAACATGACTAACACTCAATACATGTATTAATATTAAAAACATGAACTAGAGTTACATAATATGAGCATGAACTTCTTGGCATATGTCCTTCCTTATGATCGCTTCAGACGTAACCATGGAGCATCTTCTTTACTTAACGGAATGCTTGGGTCAGTTTTCACTGTGAAGGGCGGAATTTCATCAAACATATTATAATCTTCTGACATGTCTGTCTTGTCCTCGATTCCCACGATGTTTCTTTTTCCTGAAAGAACTATGTGACGCTTTGGCTCATCATATGATGTATTCGTTTGCATATTTTTTCTTTTTTTTTGGTCTGGAGGACATGTCCTTCACATAGAAAACCTGAGCCACATCATTGGCTAGGACGAATGGTTCGTCTAAGTTCTTGTCTACCTTCATAAGATGGTTGAGATCCACCGTTGTCATTCTGTACTTCTTGTCTACCTCAACCCCTCCTCCTGTTAGCTTGACCCATTTGCATCAAAACAAGGGGACCTTAAAATTAGGTCCATAGTCAAGTTCCCATATCTCCTCTATGAACCCATAATACGTGGTCTTTTGCCCATTGTCTTCTGCTGCATCGAAGCGGACACCACTGTTTTGGTTGGTGCTCTTTTTATCTTGGCCTATCGTGTAAAATGTATTCCCATTTATCTCGTACCCTTGGAAAGTACATACAGTCGAAGATGGTGTCCTGGCCAACAAGTACAGCTGATCCCCAACAGTGGTGTTATTCGTGAGAAGTCTTTGCAGCCAGCCGCCAAAACTCGCCATGTGTTCACTTATAATCCATTCATCAGACTGTCCCGGGTGTTTGAGGCGTATTAAATTCTTGTGTTCATTGATATACGGGGCAACCAAGATAGATCTTTGTAAAACCATGTAGTGTGCTTGATTGAGAGAATGCCCGTCCCTACATATCATTGCTTTACATCCTAGGGTGCCTTTTCCACGCAGTCTCCCCTCATGTCGTGATTCTGGAACACCAATCGCCTTAAGGTCAGGAATAAAATCAACACAGAACTCAATGACCTCCTCTGTTACATAGCCCTTGGAGATGCTTCCTTCTGGCCTAGCACGGTTATGAACATATTTCTTTAAGACTCCCATGTACCTCTCAAAGGGGAACATATTGTGTAGAAATACAGGACCGAGAATGGCAATCTCTTCTACTAGGTGAACCAGGAGATGCGTCATAATATTGAAGAAGGATGGTGGGAACACCAACTCAAAGCTGACAAGACATTGGGCCACATCTGTTTGTAACCCTGGTAGGCTTTCTGGATCGATTACCTTCTGAGATATTGCATTGAGGAATGCACATAGCTTCACAATGGGTACTCGAACATTTTCAGGTAGAAGCCCCCTCAATGCAATCGGAAGCAATTGTGTCATAATCACGTGGCAGTCATGAGACTTCAGGTTTTGGAATTTTTTCTCTGCCATATTTATTATTCCCTTTATATTCGACGAGAAGCCAGACGGGACCTTGATACTGCTCTGACATTCAAAAAAGATTTCCTTCTCTGCTTTGGTAAGAGCGAAACTGGCAGGAGTTAAGTGGCATCGTTTACCCTTCTCGTTCTCAGGATGCATAGGCTCTTCAGGGGCCTTCAGACGTTGCTGGTCCTGCCGTGCTTCCGGTGTATCTTTTGTCTTCCCATACACTCCTAGAAAGCCTAGCAGGTTCACGCAAACATTCTTCGTCACGTGCATCACGTCGATTGAAGAGCGGACCTCTAAGACTTTCCAATAGGGTAGGTCCCAAAATATAGATTGCTTCTTCCACATGGGCGCGTGTCCGGCATCGTCATTCGGAACAGATAGACTGCTAGGACCTTTTCCAAAGATTACTTCTAGGTCCTTGACCATACCAAATACCTCCTCACCGGTACGGAGGACAGGCTTCCTCCGGGGTTCTGCCAGACGTTTGAAATGCTTGCCTTTCTTTCTTACTGGATGCAGGTTCGGAAGAAATCGGCGATACCCTAGGTACACAACCTTCTTACATTTATCCAAATATACACTTTCAGTATCATCTAAACAGTGTGTGCATGCATTGTATCCCTTGTTTGTCTGCCCTGAAATGTTACTAAGAGCAGGCCAATCATTGATGGTTACGAAAAGCAATGCTCGTAGGTCAAATGGCTCCCCTTTGTGCTCATCCCACATACGTACACCTGGTTTGGCCCACAGCTGTAAAAGTTCTTCAACTAATGGCCTTAGGTACACATCAATGTCGTTGCCGGGTTGCCTCGGGCCTTGGATGAGCACTGGCATCATAATGAACTTCCTCTTCATACACAACCAAGGAGGAAGGTTATAGATACATAGGGTCACAGGCCAGGTGCTGTGACTGCAGCTCTGCTCACCAAAAGGATTCATGCCGTCTGTACTTAGACCAAACCTTAAGTTCCTTGCGTCACGTGCGAAGTCCGGGTACTCTCGCTCGACTTTTCTCCACTGTGACCCATCAGCGGGGTGTCTCAACATCGCGTCTTTCTTACGGTCTTCCATGTGCCATCGCAACAACTTGGATAAACTAGGATTTTGCCTATTGCCAAAGATTTATGATATGACATTTGGATAAACTAGGATTTTGCATTATAATTAAAAAGGTAAATTGTAGGACGCAAGCACAGTCGGATGGAGCGTTCCAAGAACTAAATTCTTACTTTTGCATGCGACCCTAAATATCCAATATATTCGACGCGTGGATAAATATTTTGACGACACTATAAAATACAGTTATATTGTACTAAAATAAATAATAAAATATGTGAAAAACATGTTAAAAAAAGTTACAACCGAATATGTATCATATAGTTGACTACTGAAGAGTAATTATCGGCTGATGCTACGGAACTGACCCATTATACCCATATAATACGAAAACACAGTGTAGAGTTGCTCACATGCAGGTACAATATAGGTAGATATTTCTTTTTCTTTCATAACATATACAAGGAGATTATTGGCCAAAACAGTGGAGTAATCAATCGGATGATAAGTATCTACTACCAAAGCTAATACTCTCAGTGATAAGAGTCTTTTTTGTAAAGTATCTACTACCAAAGCCGTGAATATCTACTACCAAATCGGATTGTGATACCAAATTTGGTATCTACTACCAAAGTTGTGATAAGTATCTACTACCAAAGCCGTGAGTACTGTAATCAACCCATGTACCAAGGCATGCATGGCCGGACATGCAAGAGAGAGGCATGGCCGCGCGACTTGAATGAATTTAGCTAGGTTAATCTAAATAAATGAGACATGCATGTATTCTCGTTAATCTGAACAAGAGAGAGGAATGGCCGCGCCTTGCATTCATTAGCTCAGGCGCTCAGCTTGATTAAAAGAGTACATGCTAGTACATGCTCGGACTAGCGCAGAGTATGCCGTGGTATATACGGCATACCTTGTAGGTCCGTCACTGTGTCCTGGTTCGTAAGGGATTTTAGTCTCGACTGCCTAAACGAAACGGAGCAATCGGGACTAACGCCTCCACCCTTTAGCTCCGGTTGGGCTACGAACCGGTACAAACAGGGATCCACATGGCCGCTGCCTGACGTGGGAGGAGCATCCCTCCCGGTTCGTACCGCGACAGAGAATTCATTTTGGCCACTTTCTTTGCCGCGGCAACATTTTAGCCACTTTTTGTGCCGCGACAGAGAATTCATTTATATTGTTTTCCTTTTATTGTTTTCCATTTATTGCTTTCCTTTTTATTTTGTGTTTTGCACTCATCAATGAAGGAACCATTATATTACACAACATCATCATGAATATAGAGATCGAAGTGTCGAACATAATTGAATACACAGGTTTCATGCATATATATATATATATATATATATATATATATATATATATACAAAATAAGCTCTTTTTATTGTTCCTATTGCCTTATACATCCAACTCCACATGGTATTCTCGTTTTGGGTTTATGACCTCTGCATCCAAGAATCCCGCTAATTCCTCTTAAATTGCTCGTACGTGATCCTTTGGCAGAAGACCGTCCCGCGGCCGTTTGATATGATTTAAAGGAGTGAACATATATGAATGAAACTAAACACAATTTGATGGTAATAAAAAACTATGAAAATTGTTTACGTACGTGAAGTTGCTCTAAATTTCTACCCTTCTCACAGCACGCCTGACGAATGAACTCGCAAACATAGTATCCAAAAAAATTATATCCGGGTCCCTGCGTCAGGCACTTTACGAGAACATAGTTAATCAAAATAATAATCAAGCATGATTATGGTATCGAAACTAGAATCAAAGAGATGGGATCTAGCTAGTGGTACATACATCTAGTGCTTGAAATATAAGCTCCTCTTTCCAAACACCCCTAGCCATCTTGGTGAACCGTTTCCAAGCACTGCCCCACGAAGAAAACGAATAAAAATACTTGTTAATTACTTGATATCAGAAAATTCACGAATGTTGCCGATAGTGCCGTAATGATTGAAATTACCGCTGGAGCATCATCTGCATGTCCTCCCACGTCTCAGGGGTTTATGTTTCGAGTCCATGACTTGTACCCGCCCTTTGTCAGGTTGAATTAGCAGAATATAGTGTAAGCTGCGCATGCATAACTCATCAATTATACACTTAACATCGAGTAAGCGAAATAGAATGTGTACAAGACAATAACACTCGCTCGAAGTTGTAAGTAACTAGTATTTCCCTTCCGGTTTCTTGAAACCTTAACGAGTGTACAATATTATCCTATGTTTCCTTGGGTCTTTTTTGAGATTAGCTTCATGAACAAAATATGGGTAAATGAACCCAATGTCATAGATTTTTCCTGTTATGCATTCGAGAATCTTCATTCTACATAATATAGTATGATTATAAATGCAATAAACGAGGTGAGATAGCTAGAGACTTAATTAAAGAATTAGTACTTATAGACAATAGACACTGACGATCGATTTGTCCATGGCGTCTTGATTGAATAATTGAAATAGTTCAACAAATTCAATCATTACCATGTCATCTTTTTCCCGTAATGCTGTTTTTAACCCCCAGCATTATCCAGTTTGCCCCGACCTTTGAGGCATTCATGTACCAGTCATGCAATATTCACATTTTTGTTGGTAGATTCTTGACCTCCTCAGGTTTGACGAGAGGATTCCCGTACTGGTATTTGTATTCTACTTCAGCCGTGAGGAAGTACGCTAACTGGGATAAGTACTTAGCAATACTCATACCTTGAGCAACGACCGCTTCTTCATATAGTGCAACTACCTCTGGATCATACTGATTTTCGTCCGCATATTTTCTATACCCCACATCGGTATGGAAAATCACCTTGAGCGGGGGGCACGATTGTTTTTTCTTCTTCGAGCTAGTGAACTGATTTCCCGCTTGCACTACTGCTCTTCTATGATGCATGTGACTTGAGAATAGAGCATTCATAGTCTGATGACAGCCTTGGCTCGGGTTGGTGAAGGGTCTTCAGCATTTTGAGCACTCGACTCTCACGGACTACGACGTTTGACAGTCAGACTCATATAGGTGTGTTTCTCAAGAGATGTTCTGAAGGAAAACATCTCTGCTTATAAAATCCACTTGGAACATATTAAGATAAATATTAACCTGCCATGCAGATTTAAGAGAGTATTGCATATTTATGGAGATGTAAATATAATATGAGAATACTCTCCTCTCATCTAACTAACAGCCTGTCTCCCAACTCTAATTCACGGGATCTCCGATCACATAGAGTGGGTTGCCACTGGGATCAATTCATAGTGTGGGTCTCAAACCCATCTCCCTCGATGTATTATCTTTCACATTGCGTGATAAACCCTTTGTGAAAGGATCTGTCAGGTTCTTAGACTTTTGATATAATCCAGTGCAATAACTCCGGAGTTTCTCAGTTTCCTGACAGATTTCAATCTCCTCTTCACATGTTTTGATGACTTCATATTATCCTTAGAACTGTTTACTTTGACGATCACAGTTTGATTATCGCAGTTCATCGGGATGGCGGGTATTGGTTTTTCAACCACAGGTTAGTCCATCAAGAGCTCACAAAGCCACTCTGCTTCAACAGTGGCTATGTTTAATGTTGTGAGTTCTGCTTCCATTGCTGAACTCGTTAAGATGGTCTACTTGCAAGACTTCTAGGAAAAAGCGCCACCACCAAATGTAAACAAATTACCACTTGTGGCCTTAATCTCATCAACATCAGATATCCAGTTTGAATTACTATAACCCTCAAGTACCCGTGGATACCCAGTATAGGTTATACCATAACTTGCAGTGCCTTTCAAATAGCGCAAAACTCTTTCAAGAGCATGCCAATGATCATCTCCAGGATCTGACATAAATCGACTCGGTTTTCTTACAGCAAAGGAGATGTCAATTCTAGTCGCGCTAGCTAAATACATGACAGAGCCAATAATTTGAGAATATATCAATTGATCTTTAGCAATCCTTCGATTCTTTCGAATAAGCACACTCGGATCATAAGTCGTTGGAGAAGACTTGCAGTCGCTATACCC
This sequence comes from Avena longiglumis, assembly GCA_030063025.1. NCBI lineage: Eukaryota > Viridiplantae > Streptophyta > Magnoliopsida > Poales > Poaceae > Avena > Avena longiglumis. The sequence continues at coordinate 590,677,007 of CP125973.1, read as the reverse complement.
GAAGCGACTCAATATCTTTTCCACATAGTGAGATTGAAGCAGTGTAATCCCACCATTGTCATCCTTTAGTAGCTTAATCTTTAATATTACATCAGCCACTCCCAAGTCTTTCATCTCAAAGAAGCAATATAGAAACTCTTTGACCTCCTCGATAACAGCGAGATTGGTCCCAAATATCAATATATCATCAACATAGAGACACATAATAACTCCCTCGCCCCCACCATGGTGATAGTACACACATTTATCAGCTTCGTTTACATCAAAGCATTCAGCAGTTAAAGTTCTTTCAAACTTATCGTGCCACTGTTTAGGAGCTTGCTTAAGACCATACAAAGACTTTACTACCTTACACACCTTTCATTATTGACCATATACTAAAAATCCATCAGTCTGCTCCATATAAATTTCCTCATCTAGCTCACGATTTAGAAAAGTTGTCTTAACGTCCATTTGATGAACGAGCAGACCGTGTGAGGCATCCAAGGATAGTAGTACTCGAATAGTGGTCAATCTGGATATAGGTGAGTAGGTATCGAAGAAGTCTTGACCTTCTTTTTGGGTATAACCATTGGCCACAATATGTGCCTTGTACTTTTTAATAGTACCAACACGTCTAAGATTTTTCTTGAACACCCACTTAGATCCTACAGGTTTGCACCCATAAGGACGATCAATGACTTCCCAAGTACCATTATCTAAGATGGAGTCAAGCTCACTTCGGACAACTTCTTTCTAGTAGTCAGCATCTTGAGATGCATAGGCTTCTGAAATAGAAGTGGGAGTATCATCCACAAGGTACACAGTGAAATCATCACCAAATAACTTTGCAGTCCTTTGTCTCTTGATCCTTTTGGGAGCTTCATTGTCATCCTCCACAGGATCGTCAGAGTGTTCTATCGTTATAGTGGGTTTAGGAATTATAGAAAATTCCTGACTAGATGAACTAGTCATCTCCTGATTTGATGAGCTAGACATACCTTTCATAGGAAAGATGTCCTCAAAGAAAGTCGCATCATTCGACTCTACCAACATGCATGTTGGGTACCTCCGAGTTTACTATCAAAAATCTATAGCCAATTGCTATGAAAAGCATATCACAGAAAAACACAATCAACGGTTTTTGGTCCAAGCTTTCGCTTTTTGGGTATTAGAATATTGACTTTTGCCAAGCAACCCTAAGTTCGTAAGTAAGAGAGTTTAAGCCTTTACTTTTCCCATTCCTCAAATGGAGTCATGGTTTTATCCTTTACAGGAACATGGTTTAGGACATGACATGCGGTCATTAGCGCCTCCCCCACCATTCCTTGGAAAGACCCGATGTATCTAACCTGGCGTTAACCAAATCATTTAGAGTGCGATTCTTTCTTTTGGCCACCCCATTTGACTGAGGTGAGTAGGGAGGCGTCCTCTCATTTATAATGCCATGTTCCGTACAGAATAAATCAAATTCATTTGAAAAGGACTCTCCACAATGATCCGACCGTAGTCGCTTGATTTTAAGATCAAGTTGGTTTTCTGCCTCAGCTTTATAGATTTTGAAGTAGTTCAAAGCTTCATCTTTAGATTTCAGAATATAAACATAGAAGTAACTAGTGTAGTCATCAATCAACGTCCTAAAGTATCTTTTTCCACCTTTTGTCAACACACCATTCATCTCACAAAGATTTGAATGTATAAGTTCTAGTGGTGCTAAGTTTCTCGGTTCCGCAGTCGTATGAGACTTGTGGGGTTGCTTTGCTTGCACACAAACTTGGCACTTAGAACCTTTGATAGTGGTAAATTTCAGAATTAAACTCATATTGGCTAGCCGCTTCATTCAACCAAAGTTAATATGACAGAGTCGAGAATGACAAACATTGTACTCATTATCATTGCAAACATGATTAACAACTTTAGTACATGAGTCTGACAAAGACAAGCGGAATAGACCACCGCACTCATAACCCTTTCCAACAAATTGTACATACTTAGAAATTACAACTTTATTGGACTCAAAAACCAACTTAAAACCATCTTGACATAAAAGGGATTCGTTGACAGGATTCTAATTGATGGAGAGAACGTGCTGCACATTCTTCAGTTGTATGGTCTTTCCCAAAATAAACTTCAGATTTACCGCACTAACACCATGAATAGAAGAACATGAGCCGTCTCCCATCAGCACGGAAGAAGTCCTTGCGACCTGATAATAGGAAAACATGGAGATATCAGAACAGACATGTGTATTTAGCACTGATGACCCACAAGTGTAGGGGATCGCAATAGTATTTGCGGGTAGTATTACCCAATTTATTGATTCGACACAAGGGGAGCCAAAGAATACTTGCAAGCCTTAACAACTGAGTTTTCAATTCAGCTGCACCTGGAAATAGTTCTAGCTCACAGAAGTTTATCAGTAGCAATAGTTTGGTAGTGGCAACAACAAAGCAAAAGCAACATCAATAGTAGAACAAGAGCAATAGTAACAGTAACAGTAAACAGTGGGATTCGAGTGCGGTAGACATAGGGATGGATGGACGGGCGTTGCATGGACGAGTCTAAACATGTAAATTTAAGATCTTGGGCATTGTAGATAAATAATAACAAGCATCCAAGTACTAAACAATCCTAGGCATGTGCTCCAAATATAGTCATACGTGCTCGCAATGAGAACTTGCACAACATCTTCTGTCCAGCCAACCCGTGGCAGTGGGGCCTTTAGGGAACTACTGGCAATTAAGGTGCTCCTTTTAATAGATCACCGGAGCAAAGCATTAACACTCTGTAAACACATGTGATCCTCACACCACACCCATCCCCTTAGGTTGTCCCTATTATTGCTACTTCGGGGCCTTTGGATCAGGACAATGATATGTGTACACAACTTGCAGATAAGATCACAAACAATACTATCATAATGATTTAATAATAAGTTTAGGTCTGAGATCACAGCACTAGGTCCCTCGTGACAAGCATTAAGCACAACAAGTTGCAAAAAAGTCAAATATCACTAATATAGATACTAGGCACTATACCGTAACAATCTTATTCGATTACATGATAGAACTCATCCAATACCTACCATCCCCATAGTCTACTATGGGGGATTACTCACTCATGGATGAGGGAAACATTGATAGTGGATGGAGAGGTGTTGGTGATGACGATGGCGATGATCCTCCCCAAATTCCCCGTCCCGGAGGGTGTCAGAACGGAGTTTCTAGATCCGAATCTTAGTTTCTGGTGGCGGCGGCGCAGTGGAACTATTTCTGAAAAAACGTCGAACCCCCCTCTATTTTTAGTTCAAGGGGTAACTTATAGGCGCAAAGGGAGCCCGAGGGGGTGCCTAGGGTGGCCGCACCCCCCTAGGCGCGGGCAGGGCCCACCCGCGCCTGGCATGGGTGTGGGCCCCCTAGGCCTCTTCTCCGTCTCGTACTCTAGCTCCGTGTGTCTTCTGGTGAAATAGGATTTTTGGCATATTTTCCCGTATTTTTCCTAATAGAAACTAGTCACCAAGGCAATTCTGCTAAAAATAGCGTCAGTCCGTGTTAGTTGTATCCAAACTACACAAGTTTAGAGGAGAAACAATAGCAAAAGTGTTCGGGAAAGTAGATACGTTTTGGACGTATTAACTCCCCCCAATCTTAGCTTATTGGTTGTCCTCAAGTGTAACACCCTCAGAATCGGACCTATGCAAGTTTTAGCAAAACTCGCCAAACCCGCATAGAAACGATTCAAAGGTGCCCACCAGGCACTTTCGTGCGGGTGGAAAATGAAGTAATAACATTACACAGTAGTCCTCGATGGGACCCACAGAACAGATATATATATAACAGCGACTCCATGAGTCAAGAATACAGATATACAGTACAAAGATCCAAATCACCTTGAAAAGATGGGGCGTCCGACTACGGACAAGATGCAAATGGGGCTAAGAGCCCTGAAGAATAACCAATGGCGTCCATAACCCTGCCCAGGCCAGGACGGAAGGGTAACCCTGCTAACGGCGTCGATCTCAAAACCTGCTTAAACAAAAGGGGTGCCGACAAAGGGCAAAGGAAAAGAGGAGGCGTCGATCGAGGCGATGCAGGCGAGGCTAGAATTCGGCGGTCCTCGCCTACATAGGTGTGGTGGACTGAGCGGCAGCGGCAGCATGCACTAAACAACCTATAGAGACTCGATACAACTGGCGACAATCAGAGAGGGGTAAGAAAGACCTATTCGGATCCAACCTGAAGCTAACACCAAACAAACCCATCCTGGTATTTCCCCCTCGAGACCAAACGAGGAAGTCAACCGAGGAACTCACACGGTTGGCAGTTTTACTTATTCGGTTATCATTGCAGCAATTACTAGTCAAGTATAGATAATCATCCTGATAAAATAAGCAGTGGGCACTTTTAGTTAACCATTCCGTGATAGTGGCAACACTTACTAGTCAAATACAATTAGCATGAGATAACCCTTAAACCCAGCAGTTGTTGGTACTTTTATTCAGCCATTCCGTTGTAGTTGCAATACTTACTAGTCAGGTACAATTAGCATGAGATAACCCCAAAACCCAGCAGTTGTTGGTACTTTTATTCAGCCATTCCGTTGTAGTTGCAATACTTACTAGTCAGGTACAATGGTCGCAAGCGACACTCCAAACAAGCAATTGTGGGCAGTTTTAGTTAGCCATTCCATTATAGTGAAGCTGATTACTAGTCATCATAAAGTCAAATTTATAGCAATAAACTTTAGTTATTCTTGTCTATGGTCGAGATACAGTGCTCCAAGTCGTCCATATCCGCGGACACGGCTTTCAGAAAGTTTTACCCGGCCGGGGTGCACCAATAGCAACACACACTCGATCAACCTCGGAAAAACCAAAACAAAACCCAACGAGGCTTTCACGACTGAACAATCACAGGATTCAGAAATATTTCAGGGGTCCACCCCTTGGAGTACACCCGCAAAGAAGTAAGCAAGCTCCGAGACGGACTCAAGGTTTGCGACAATGGCTGTAAGCGACTGGGAACCCGAAAACTCGGGGTGTCGATACCGCGTAATCACTCCGCTTTCCTAAACAGTACAGTGTGCTCCTCGCACAATCGTAAATACATAAGTAGCATGGCATAAGTACAGGATAGTAAATAAAACCTCAAACTAGTTTGTGGCCCCAAGAAATAAGACTGAATCAAGCTCTGGCTCAGGGGGGTCCCATATACCTCCCGGATGTGGATAGCGCGATAAATCAAGGAACAGATATCAAGTACTCGGGGTCCTACGGGACACAAGTGGGCGTTCGGAAACCAAATATTTTCTATCACCCACCGATGCCTTTGCTTACTTCGATTTTAGTTGTTAAACCGGAAGTAAAGTGAACGGTAAGTAAAGCTAGGATCATCTCCAACGTCAACATGCGGCAATACATCAACAACTGTGGCACTGGACGACACGCAACAACACTTGAGCAAGCGACTACGACGCGCAAGTCCAACTATCTACCAAACAACAGGTAATAGGATGTGTCCAAGGCAATATAAGGCTGCAAGTAATATCAAGGGTACGGAAACTAGAGCATCGCAACACAGATAGCAATAGATCAACAGGAGGGAATAAATACTAGAAAAGTAAGATGGGTAGAAAGGGGGAGATGCTCGCCTGAAAACATTGTCGAAGGTTCAACCGAAGATCGGGTCGACACTCGCATCAACTCAACGGCCTTATCCGCGAAGAAGCAAAACACTAGAATAAACACCGGATGCAATATTTAATACAACGGCAGAAGATCGGCATGATGCATGCATGATGTATGGCATGGCAAAGATACGATGCAATTAGGTCATATTAAGCGGAACCGGGGGTCCCGACAACTAGTTAGGTGGTTCAAGTTGTTTAGTTAACCCGCAATCGAAATGTTGTTTATCAAGACAAAAGATAGCACCGGTTCGCTACACAAGTTTAGATGAGGCCAATATGAGACTAGATTTGCCCGCATATGGGCCCCATATTTAATTATTAGGTGAATCGGCATAAGGCCCCCAAACCACATGAATGCATGCATGCAAGACAATTATTATGCGACAAGTTGTATTATGTTATAAAATAGGGTTTCGGGAAGGGGTTCACACATTAGGGTTCGACACATCTTGGGGTTCCGGGGTTCAGGGTTGGTCTCAGGGTCCATGGTTCGACGGTTCGGTCTCGACGGGAGCGTTCTCGGGTTACTGGGGTAGATCTTGTCGCATCCGGGTTCTTGGCGAGCTCGGCGTCCGGAAAGGAGTACTTGGTTCGGTGTCGGGGCGCATCGGAATCGCCCTAGTCGGTGTCGTTCTTGTCGTCGTGCCGATATTGTCGGGTTCCCCGGGGTCGATCTTGCCGTGGCGAAGGTCTTGTCGGGCCCGCGCTACCGAGTCGGTCTTGGCGTTTCAGGGTGACGAACTTGGCGTTCTCGTGGCGGAGGGCTTGTTGTGCCAGTGGCGATCTTGGCGGTCTCTGGGTTCGGCCTTCGGATCCATGAAGGAGGTCTTGGCGTGGCACCGGGTTCGAGGTTTCGAGGCTTGGTCTTCGAGGTTCATGAGGCGGACTTGGCGGGAGGAGATGGAGGCGAGCGCGGCCGCCGGAGGAGGGGCGCGGAGCTCGGGCGGCGAGGCTCGAGATGGGGGCGGCGGCGGCTGCCGACGGAAGGGAGCGGCGAGGTCGGGGGAAGGCCGGAGGGAAGGGACCCGGCGGTGGCTGCGGGCGAGGAGGCTCGCGGAGGCGGGCGGAGCTCAGCCGGGCGAGGGGCAGGAGGCGACGGGAGGCGGGCAGAGGGTGGCAGCGGGCGGCTGTCGGAGAGGGAGCAGGCGGGGCTAGCGGAGGGTGTGGCGGGGTTCGTGGCGGCAGCGGGGAGGACGGAGGCGGCTCGGGGCGCTGAGGCGAGGTCGCATGGAGAGAGCCTGGCGGCGCAGCAGAGAGAGGAGGATGGGCGGCGGGAGGTGGGGAAGCGCTGGAGGGGTGGATCGAGGTGGTCGGGGTGGGACCAGAGGTTGGGAGCAGGCGGTGGGGTCCAGCGCCTTGCGTGTGGAGAGGGGGTGTGTGGCGTGACGGGTGGTTTGGTGTGGCCAGGGTGTGCGTGCACTGCGTGCGTGGATGGTTGGAGAGAGGGTTGGGGGAGTGGGTTTGACCAAGGGTGACGTGGAAGCTTTTGGTTGGCTAGGGGGAGGGGAGAGGGTGAGGTGGCAGGTGGGGATTGGGTGGGGTGATGTGGAGGGGGGGGTGTGGGTAGAGTTTTAGGTAGCTGTAGGATTTAGAGGGGCTGGTTTGGGGTGGACCGATACGAAAATGGGGGTGGTTGTGCGGGTCGATCGGCCCGTTCGACCGCCCCACTAAAACAATTAAACTTTTTATTTGTTTTAAACGGGCAGTTTTCAAACCGATAGCAGCCAAAACAATTAATCCGGAGTACCGGGCTTTGCGTTTGAATTACGATGGGGCGTTTGGAAAACAAATCGGGCTTTGCGAAAATAGTTTTTGACAAACAGCACATGATGATGACGATGCAATGCACAAATTCAACGCGATTTTCTAGTAGTGGTTTTGCGGGATGCCACAATTCGACACCACTAACAATGGATCTCGCCCTCGAGATCCGCCTCATGGTACCGGAAAGAAGGTCGGCGATCTGCGTCTTCTCGCTTCGTGTAGATCCTCGCGACACCACTAACAAGGGTTCATCCTCCATCTTGAAAGCGGCGGCACCACCAACAAAGGGTCGTTGTCCCTGATCGTCGAGAGAACACTCCGGAGAAACAAAGGACGAAGATAGCGGTATCAAACGATAAGGACACCTCTAACTTCCATTAGAAGAGGGAAAAGTTACATTGATCCACCAGTTCGATGTAGCGGAAGAAGAGTCGGGTAGGGTGATCAGTCCATCCCGTACCCAACTATCAACTCTATACATGAGTAGGAGAATCAGGCAACTCAACTCTCGAGATTCAGACTGAAGATCTTCATAGGCGGTATCCGGAACAAAGGGATGATGCCAGCAGAAAGCGTATGAAAGACACAATGATTAGGTTCCGCGAGGGTTCCATTGGCATGAACAACACATGCTCAAGGTATACTCCAACTTCACCAATGCTCGTCCTTCTCATATGTTTTTCAACGACACTGATATCCAGCAAGGAACACATATAGATAAAGAGCTCAAGAACAAAAGATTGGAGGAAGGGTTCAACAGACAAGTTGCAGATTGATGATCGTAGCACCTCCGTTACAAAAGGGAGAAAGCGAAACCCTGAAGGTACGACGGAAACCCAGCCACGAGAAATCCTGGACTCGAAGAGAGAGAAGAGAGCGGATTCAAAACACGTAGAGGTAAGAGAGGAATAGCAAAGGGGTAAGGAGTAAAGTCAGACCTAACCAGAACTATCCAACCGATTTTCAAAAATAGTTTTGACACTTCTACTTCGGCCGTTAGCTAGGTTATCCTACAGGCTGGACTTGTGGGGTATCGCAACTGCTGAGCTCTGATACCACTCTGTAACACCCTCAGAATCGGACCTATGCAAGTTTTAGCAAAACTCGCCAAACCCGCATAGAAACGATTCAAAGGTGCCCACCAGGCACTTTCGTGCGGGTGGAAAACGAAGTAATAACATTACACAACAGTCCTCGATGGGACCCACAGAACAAATATATATATAACAACGACTCCATGAGTCAAGAATACAGATATACAGTACAAAGATCCAAATCACCTTCAAAAGATGGGGCGTCCGACTACGGACAAGATGCAAATGGGGCTAAGAGCCCTGAAGAATAACCAATGGCGTCCATAACCCTGCCCAGGCCAAGCCGGAAGGGTAACCCTGCTAACGGCGTCGATCTCAAAACCTTAAACAAACAAAGGGTGCCGACAAAGGGCAAAGGAAAAAGAGGAGCGTCGATCGAGGCGATACACGAGGCTAGAATTCGGTCCTCGCCTAAATAGGTGGTGGATCGAGCGGCAGCATGCACTAAACAACCTATAGAGACTCGATATAACTGGCGGCAATCAGAGAGGGGTAAGAAAGACCTATTCGGATCCAACCTGAAGCTAACACCAAACAAACCCATCCTGGTATTTCCCCCTCGAGACCAAACGAGGAAGTCAACCGAGAAACTCACACGGTTGGCAGTTTTACTTATTCGGTTATCGTTGCAGCAATTACTAGTCAAGTATAGATAATCATCCTGATAAAATAAGCAGTGGGCACTTTTAGTTAACCATTCCGTGATAGTGGCAACACTTACTAGTCAGATACAATTAGCATGAGATAACCCTTAAACCCAGCAGTTGTTGGTACTTTTATTCAGCCATTCCGTTGTAGTTGCAATACTTACTAGTCAGGTACAATTAGCATGAGATAACCCCAAAACCCAAAGTTGTTGGTACTTTTATTCAGCCATTCCGTTGTAGTTGCAATACTTACTAGTCAGTACAATGGTGCATTACACTCAAACAAGCAATTGTGGGCAGTTTTAGTTAGCCATTCCATTATAGTGAAGCTGATTACTAGTCATCATAAAGTCAAATTTATAGCAATAAACTTTAGTTATGCTTGTCTATGGTCGAGATACTGTGCTCCAAGTCGTCCATATCCGCGGACACGGCTTTCAGAAAGTTTTACCCGGCCGGGGTGCACCAATAGCACCACACGCTCGATCAACCTCGGAAAAACCAAAACAAAACCCAACGAGGCTTTCACGACTGAACAATCACAGGATTCAGAAATATTTCAGGGGGCCACCCCTTGGAGTACACCCGCAATGAAGTAAGCAAGCTCCGAGACGGACTCAAGGTTTTGCGACAATGGTACGAGCGGGAACCCGAAAACTCGGGTGTCGATACCGCGTAATCACTCCGCTTTCCTAAATATGATGTGCTCCTCGCTGTCGTAAATACATAAGTAGCATGGCATAAGTATAGGATAGTAAATAAAACCTCAAACTAGTTTGTGGCCCCAAGAAATAAGACTGAATCAAGCTCGGCTCAGAGTCCCATATACCTCCGGATGTGGATAGCGATAAATCAAGGAACAAATATCAAGTACTGGGTCTCGGGACACAAGTGGGCGTTCGAAAACCAAATATTTTCTATCACCCACCGATGCCTCTGCTTACTTCGATTTTAGTTGTTAAACAGGAATTAAAGTGAACGGTAAGTAAAGCTAGGATCATCTCCAACGTCAACATGCGGCAATACATCAACAACTGTGGCCTTTGGACGACACGCAGCAACACTGAGCAAGCGACTACGACGCGCAAGTCCAACTATCTACCAAACAACAGGTAATAGGATGTGTCCAAGGCAATATAAGGCTGCAAGTAATATCAAGGGTACGGAAACTAGAGCATCGCAACACAGATAGCAATAGATCAACATGAGGGAATAAATACTAGAAAAGTAAGCTGGGTAGAAAGGGGGAGATGCTCGCCTGAAAACATTGTCGAAGGTTCAACCGAAGATCGGGTCGACACTCGCATCAACTCAACGGCCTTATCCGCGAAGAAGCAAAACACTAGAATAAACACCGAATGCAATATTTAATACAACGGCAGAAGATCGGCATGATGCATGCATGATGTATGGCATGGCAAAGATGCGATGCAATTAGGTCATATTAAGCGGAACCGGGGGTCCCGACAACTAGTTAGGTGGTTCAAGTTGTTTAGTTAACCCGCAATCGAAATGTTGTTTATCAAGACAAAAGATAGCACCGGTTCGCTACACAAGTTTAGATGAGGCCAATATGAGACTAGATTTGCCCGCATATGGGCCCCATATTTAATTATTAGGTGAATCGGCATAAGGCCCCCAAACCACATGAATGTATGCATGCAAGACAATTATTATGCGACAAGTTGTATTATGTTATAAAATAGGGTTTCGGGAAGGGGTTCACACATTAGGGTTCGGCAGATCTTGGGGTTCCGGGGTTCAGGGTTGGTCTCAGGGTCCAGGGTTCGACGGTTCGGTCTCGGCGGGAGCGTTCTCGGGTTACTGGGGTAGATCTTGTCGCATCCGAGTTCTTGGCGAGCTCGGCGTCCGGAAAGGAGTACTTGGTTCGGTGTCGGGGCGCATCGGAATCGCCCTAGTCGGTGTCGTTCTTGTCGTCGTGCCGATATTGTCGGGTTCCCCGTGGTCGATCTTGCCGTGGCGAAGGTCTTGTCGGGCCCGCGCTACCGAGTCGGTCTTGGCGTTTCAGGGTGACGAACATGGCGTTCTCGTGGCGGAGGGCTTGTTGTGCCAGTGGCGATCTTGGCGGTCTCTGGGTTCGGCCTTCGGATCCATGAAGGAGGTCTTGCGGCCTCGGGTTCGGTGTCGAGGCTTGGTCTTCGAGGTTCATGAGGCGGACTTGGCGGGAGGAGATGGAGGCGAGCGCGGCCGCCGGAGGAGGGGCGCGGAGCTCGGGCGGCGAGGCTCGAGACGGGGGCGGCGGCGGCTGCCGACGGAAGGAGGCGGTCGGGGAAGGCCGGAGGAAGGGGCCAGCGGTGGCTGCGGCGAGGGAGGCTGCGCAGCGGCGCGGGTGGAGCTTCGCCTGGCGGGGCCGGGAGCTTGAGGCGGCGAGGCGGGGCAGAGGGTGGCAGCGTGACGGTGGCTGTCGGAGAGGGAGCAGGGCGGGGCTAGCGGAGGGTGTGGCGGCGGGGGTTCTCGCGTGGCGGCCGGCGGGGAGGACGGAGAGGCGGCTCGGGACGGCGCTGAGGCGAGCGAGGTCGCGGCGGAGAGAACTGGCAAGCGGCAGCGAGAGAGGAGGATGGGCGGCACGCGGGGAGGTGGGGAAGCCTGGAGGGTGGATAGAGGTGGTCGGGGTGGGACCAGAGGTTGGGGAACGGGCAGGTGGGGGTCCAGGCGCCTTGCGCGTGTGGAGAGGGGGTGTGTGGCGTGACGGGTGGTTTGGTGTGGCCAGGGTGTGCGTGCACTGCGTGCGTGGATGGTTGGAGAGAGGGTTGGGGGAGTGGGTTTGACCAAGGGTGACGTGGAAGCTTTTGGTTGGCTAGGGAGGGAGAGGTGAGGTGGCGGTGGGGTTTGGGTGGGGTGATGTGGAGGGGGTGTGGGTAGGGTTTTAGGTAGCTGTAGGATTTAGAGGGGCTGGTTTGGGGTGGACCGATACGAAAAAGGGGGTGGTCGTGGGTCGATCGGCTCCGACCGCCCCCACTAAAACAATTAAACTTTTATTTGTTTTAAACGGGCAGTTTTCAAACCGATAGCAGCCAAACAATTAATCCGAGTACCGGTTTATGCTTGAATTAAGATGGGGCGTTTGGAAAACAAATCGGGCTTTGCGAAAATAGTTTTTGACAAACAGCACATGATGATGACGATGCAATGCACAAATTCAACGCGATTTTCTAGTAGTGGTTTTGCGGGATGCCACATCAAGCAATTCAGTTGAAAACTGAGTGCGATAAAAGAACTTTCACGAATACATTTCTTCATATGATGTATATATTCTCAGCACATGAGTAGATGCTTGGACAATTCATAATAAAGAGTATGCAACTAGGTCTACTCAATAGTCATTGCAAGCAATGAAGGAAACCAACTCAAGAATAATAAGTAGCAAGAAACATAAACATAAGCAACATTGCAATGCTCATAATAAGGTATGATAGAGTGGTATCTCGCTTGCCTTTGTTTGAAGATCACAATATAAATGCCAAGGAAGCTCTGAAGTTCAAGTGAAGACTAGATATAAAGATATCAGAGATACAAGCATCAAAGTCATGACAAAATTAACCAAGTTTTGGAACAAACGCAAGAATGACAACTATGCTCTCAAGAAGGTGCTCATAGAATAAGTGGTGACTCAAAAAGGAAGTGAAAGATTTTTGAAAAGTTTGAAAAAGCTTCCAAATGCTGAAAGAAAGGTACTCATTAGCTTTGAGCTCTCATTGCCCCTATCATTGGCATCTTCATATTGTTAAGGTGAAAGTGAGTTCCACTATGAATCATATGCTTGACAGACCATAAACTGGAAATCCCATGTCCCTTGAGTACGAGGGCCGCACCGCATGCTACTCAACTTTGGCTACCTGTAAGTTCTTGTCATTGTAAATACATGCATATCACAGAGAACCGCCAACGGGGTACCCCTTGCACATGATAAAAGAGCTATCATATGATCAAAATTACAAGGAAAGCAGATAGTGAGCATCTCAGCGATATTTTTATTTACTATGTGCATAGATTTTTATTGAGGATGCTTCATAAATGCTCATTATGGTGAAGCTGCAAGTTTCCATCATGATTAGGCATGGCTTAGGCTAGCGTCCCAGGCGTTTATCTAACACAATGTATAGACTCCATGAACTCACAAGCTCCCTTTTTTATTTCACACCTACGACATCCGCAAACAAAAGATCAAGGTATCAACTGTATATGTATCCAAAAAGTGTTGAAAGCGTTCCCTGTGACAACACGGTTCTGCTGACTCCCAGCATATAACTTTCATGGAAAGGTCACAATGGTTCAGGATTATTAATTGCAAGGAATAAAGTGTGCCATCAAGTTCGTAAGAGCTTTACTAACTAACTTTCGCAAAACAGACAAACATTTTATTTGGAAGAAAACAAGGCATATAGAATATGCACTGAAATAGCAAATGATGCTAATATGTAGGTACGGTGGACACTGTTGGCAATATTGGTTTTGGGGAGTTGGAAGCACAGGTAGAGCTCATACTCAGTGCAAGTGAAGGCTAACAATAGTGAGGGAGCAAAAAACAAGAGAGCACTAACTGTCATAATCATGCTTGCAACAAAACATGAGTAATTATGGCATGAAAGTGATACAAGAACTCTAAGGCAAAATAAATCATCGAGGCTAACAGACTATTGTTTAGTAATATGCATGCGTGAGCATGTGCCAAGTCGATTCACAGGAAACTTTCAGAGGAGGATACCACAATATCATACCAAAGTATGAATAAGACAATGCAAGCAAACATTCATATGAGATGCTACAAACTATTAGCAAGATGGAGCTAATCACAAGCAAGCAAGAACTACTAAGCATTCATAATAGCACACACCTTACACGAACAGTATAAGCATGCTCACAATGATGAGTATATGTACAAAAATGAAAACAAATAGAGTTCTCTACCAGCCTCTTACCACTCCTCTAGTTGTCTTAATCTTCATTATTGCCTTTCACTTGTGTGACTTGAATAATAACATGAAACCAAAATCCACTAAGGACAGCTGAACCCTGCAAAGAAATCACAAAACCAAAGAAGAACAAGAAATATTTTTGGTGTTTTCGATTTTTTTAAAGAAAGCAAACAAAGCAAAACCAAACAAAGAAAAAGCAAACCAAACAAGAAGCAAACAAAGCAAAATCTTCTTTGGATTTTTTATTTTAAGGCAACCCAAAGCAAAGAAACAAACCAAGAGAAACAACCAAAATATTTTTGGTATTTTTGTGTTTTTTAGAAAGTATCAACAAGAACCATAAAGAAAGCGAAAACAATGGATATACAAAGAATCGACGAAACATGATATATAGATGAGCGTGATGTCGGTAAACCTCCCCCCAAGCTTAGGATTTTGGCCTAAGTGGGGCCCAATCCCATGGTGCCCAATAAGGTCACCTCCGTAGTACGTCGAGGAGGCTCCCTCGTCCTGGTATAGGCTCCTTGGAGCGTGACAAAGGTCCCTGAGAAATACTGAACAAAGTGGTTTGGGGTAGATGGATATCTCTCTCTTCCCTATCAATAAACAGCATTCTATAAACCAAGCTTTCAAGGGTACAGTTAGTGGTTACAAAGTGATGTGCCTTCATAGCAGCAAGATCAAGCCTCTTAGGATCCAAGACTGTATCATTTGGATCAACAGCAAGGTCCAAGGGAGCAGCAAGACGTGTAGCCATAATTCCCCCATAAATGGGTCCCCTAGCAGTTAAGCGACGAGCAATGAGAGAACCAAGATTGTACCTAGTTTCATTGTTGAGTGCAACAGCTATGAAGGCCAATTGATAGTTGGAAATATTACTGGTGTTCTCCCTACCAAGAACACTAGTGGCAAGATAGTAAGCAAAGTACCTGATGGCTGGGAGTCGAATATTTTTTATCTTTCCCTGTTGAGATCTACAATCATCATCATTGGTTATTCCTTGGTAAAGATCCAACAAATCAGTGCGTTGATCTAGAATCTTCTTTACTGACTCAGCTGTACCAAGTCCCAGGGCCTCACAAAATTTCTTTAAAGTCGAAGAGAAAGATCTGCCATAAATCTTGAAAGACACATCTGGTTTGAACATGCTATTAGCAAAATAAAAGCTCTCCACAAATGTTTTAGTGAGCTTAGCATATTGCACGCTCTCATCCGGCATATAACTTGTTAGTCCATCCCTCCGAACCAAGGTCATAAAATCATCAAGAATCCCAGTAGCCCGCAAGAAGGTTTGGCAAGGAAAGGTGGAGGGGTGCGCATCCCCCTCATCTCCCTCGTCACCAAATCGTGGAGTAATGAGATACTCATTGTATGAGGGCCTAGCACGGGAGGATGATCTTGAAGTCTTTTCCCTTCTAGGTGCATCACTCTCAAATAATTCACCAAATGTGTGGTTGTCCATGACTACTTTCTTCTGAAATTTTAAGACAAACATCAAACCAAGTGATTTCCAAGTTGATAAATGATGAGCAACTACTATAGGAACTTGCTAGAGGGCTACACATGCATCAAAATGAAATCTCTAAGAATAGAACAAACATGCAAGATCACACAACCTGACACCTATAGCAGCAAAATACTCAATATACAATCTACCAATCACAAATGAAATTGGACAAGTGGAGGAGGCACATACCAAGGATCAAACTCTCCAAAAATCAGCAGCAAAGATGGGCTGAGAAAGGTGATGGTGCTCGACGGGGAGGAAAAGGTCGAGGCTATGTCCCCAGCAACAACGCCAAAGTGTTGACGTGGGAGACTTCATTGGAACCCCAAGATCAAGGTGTGATGAGCACAGTAGCAAGTTTCCCTCAGTAGAGACCGATGTTATCGAACCAGAAGGAGGAAGGAAACATCTCAAAGGTGTTGCAAGTAACGTGGAAACCTACACAACACAAAGTCAACACTTTGTCCCAATGAATCAATGATGTTGTCAAGCTCACCGATTTGTTGTAACAAAGGATTAAATGTATGGTGTGGAAGGTAATGGTTTGCAGCAAGTAAACAAGTAACAGTGGAAGATGTATCAATGATAAAGATTGGACCGGGGTCCATAGTTCACTAGAGGTGCTCTCCTTAGTTAAACAACATGGCATGAAGGGTAAACAAATTACAGCAGGGCAATTGACAGGAACTGGGTAAGGCACAACCATGCAATACTAGTCAAAAAGATCCTATGAGATTCGATTGGGCAATACAACAAGATACATAGACCGCCATCCAACTGCATCTATGACTAGAAGTCCACCTTCAGGTTATCATCCGAACAAGAGACCGTTGTTTTCTGCCTAGTGGCTGTAGGGTTCGCAGCATAGAAAACAAAAATTTTCCTACGATGGGAACAACTATGTACCAAGATCTATCTACTAGATACAAACAACGGGCGGATGTATATCCGTAGAGAACATACCCTTGAAGACCGACAAAGCTTAACGAGTCCAAACTCGTGGTTGATGTAGACGATCTCTTGCCGATCTCAAGATCGAGAGAAAGTCCTAGCGCCGCAAAACAGTAGCGCATCCGTGCTCGCACACACGTTTGAGGCACCGAGCAACCTCCGCCTCCTCGCTCCAGAGATGCAGCGGAAGAACAACTCTTTCTTTCCGAAAAGCCACCGGGAACATGTATCTCGCTAGTCCGAGACCATGGGGGATAAATTCTAGAGGAGGATAGAGATCCTTCACGAGGAGGCGTGAGTGAGAAGTGAGAGGAGGGGTTCCTTATATAGGGGAGGGGGGCAGCCCAAGGGGGAATGGCCGCCGGCCATGGAGGGTGCCCCCACCTCTCCCTCATTCATGTGAGTGGACACTCCACTCACAAAATGGCCCTTCATTTTTCTCCACTCAAAAAACCACTCAAATTCCCATTAAATTTCCACCAAATTTAATGCAAACTCTCATTAAATAAAACTACTTTTATTTATTCAGAATTTTGTCAATTACTTTAATGAAAAACATTCACATATAACCCCTTCCTAGTATTTCATTTCACATGCAGAAACACTTTCTGCAATTTCACCCGAAAACCCATTTCGGTATCTAGTGAAATAAATTCCTGCGCTTGTTATTCTTTTCGTCATGAAACTTTTGCTCCAAATGGATGCCGGTGTCTCTTAAGTGTGTCACCCTATGGTTCGCGAATAATGCGGACATGATCGAGACCCCTCTCAGATCAATAATCGAGCGGGATCCGAGACCCATCGACTCCCACACATTCAACGATGACTTTCTTGTGACCGTCGGAACCTTTTACGCTAGTATCTTAATCCCTTTGTTTCGCGATATATTACATGTCCGAGATTCGATCATCGGTATCTCCATACCTAGTTTGATCTCGTTACTGACATGCACTCTTTTCTCGTTCCCGTGATATAACATTCTAGTGATCAAATCACTTGCTTGCAAGCTAATCAATGTGATATCACCGAGAGGGCCCAGAGCATATCTATCCATCATCGGGATGAACAAATTCCACTCTCGATCCATGGGCCTCAACATAACACTTTAGTAGTTCTGAACCCATCTTTATAATCACCCTGCTACGGTGTGACGTTTGATGTTATCAAGAAACTCTTCCGGTGTTAGTGATTGACATGATCTCATGGTCTAAGGATTAGGATCACTTCGTAAGTTGTTATAGCAATATAGACTTAATGACTTTGATCGTAATGCTATACTTCAGATGAATGTTCATCACACCATTACACTAATGTTGTGATCTCGTTATTAACAACATCCAATGTCCATGATCAGGAAACCTTTGATCATCTTGTTAATAAACGAGCTAGTTTATAAGAGAGGCATAACTAGGAACTTCCTTTTTGTTTATTAAACAAACATGTATTAATGTTTCCGTATTAATACAATTATAGCATGTAAAATAAACATTTATCATAAATAAGGAATACGATAATAATCACTTTATTATTGCCTCTCGGGCATATTCCCTTCAGTCTCCCACTTGCACTAGAGACAATAATCTAGTTTAAAAAACTTTGCGTATTGAACACTTATGGCTTTCCGGTGTTCCATATACGCAATTGCAAGTGGTTAACATAATCTACGGATCTGACGCTTCAGGTCCGTGTGAATTTGCATGTCTTTGCGTCTCCACGCATCACTCATTCTCCAATGAGATGGCATTGTATAAATTTGGTCTTTTGGTGAGACCTTTAGTTCCTTGGGGTTAAATCATGTCGATACTATTGTCGTACAATATATCTTTAGTGTTAGCCCGTTGCGAACTACACCTTAGTTTGATAAAAAACTACTTGACACAAATGCCCTCCTTTGCTGCTACTATAGTAGTCATATATTTAGCCACAATGTCTTAACTATGGATTTCATCCAAATCCATCATGGAATCTCCTTTCCATTACATTGTGCCACCCATAGTTTAATTTGAGATAAACTTAATTTGTATCTTGTGACAAACCTAGTGTCAATGTAACGCTTTACAATGCACTATTTGTAATTGTTTGTCACCTCTACACAAATATATTCTTAGTTCTTTCAAAAAGATCATAAGAATATCCTCACTATCGTCCAATGATCATTTTATGATTCATTCTGGTATATGCTCATAACACTTAGAGCATAGGACATATCTGGATGTGTACATATCATGGTATGATTGATCAAAACATTCTCGTGATTTCACTCATCAAGTGTCAAAGCACTTGAATCTTGTTTCACTTATCAAGTGTCGATACACTTGAATCTTGGTTCAATTCCTTTCCATGCAACAAGAACTGTTTCTTGTCGTTTCTATATTGAACTCCTTCCATATCTGATATATGTACGTTTGGCACAACCATATTAGCGTCACGGTCTATCCACTATAGACTTTCATGCTAAATATTCGGGTTTTTCCTAAGTATTTCATCGAAATGAAATTCTACACCTTTGTCAATAAATGATATATCATTTCTAATCAACAAGATTTCATCCACCTAATGTATTAGAAATATGTCTCAGCGCTCCCACTTAATTTCTTGCAAATGCAAGCATCTTCATCGTCTCCTGATGAAAACTCCTTTTCATTAAGGTGAAGATTCCAACTCCGCGATGCTTATTCAACCATTGAAGTTTGCATGCCCTTTTAGCATCCTTTGAATTATAACAAAACCCTTTGGACCGTGTCATGTACACGTCCTAGGTAACCATTCTATTAGAAGAATTTTGTTTTGTTTATTCATCTACTATATACCAAATTATATGTAGTGGTTGCTACTTTAATCCGTCCAGGCTAAATATCGCTATGAAAGATCAAATCTTGTCATAGTCAACTCCTTGAACATTGTCGTAAAATACTTTACCGATATGTCGACTATTTCATAGATGTAAAACATCCATGTCTGTTTCTTTATAGATCCAAATACGACCGATAGGTTTTTACACCTTTTCGGAGGGTTTTCCAAGTTCAAAACTCGATTTCTCGTGTATGGAACTATCACGGATTTTATGGCTTCAAGCCATTTGACGGAGTCAGGGCCCATCATCGCTTCTTTGCATGTAGTTGGTTCATCATTGTCAAACAATAATGATGTACTCTCAAATCTTAGTATTTGATTTTTTTATCCAACCGACTTTGGTTCAATAAGAACTTAGATTTCCGTGACCACAACCTTTGAGGCACATAATCTATGAGCATTATGGCAGCCTCCGGAACGATTTCCGGCGCTACGCAACTCAGCACATTTAGCTAAGGTTCGTTAACCTTATCAAAGTTCTATTGTCCTCCCACTTAACTTTTACGAAAAAATTCCTTTTTCAAAAACTTCACGTTTCAAGTGACAGACCCTTTTGTCCTTGGTGTTATGGAGGAATAACCAATTGTTATTCAAAATAACCTACAAAGACATGCTCATCCGACTTTGGTTGTAAAAATCTTACTTATGTTTAGCATACCAAAATTTAAGAAAGGACAACTTGGGTTTTACCCCAAACCATAACTCATATGGTCTCATTTCAACGGATCAAGATGGAGCTCTTTTCAGTGTAAAAGCGGTAGTCTCTAAAGCTTTAATCTTTTAAAACATAATGGCAGTTTTATAAATAACACCTTTTATCCAACCATGTCAAACAAGGTTTCATTACAAATCTCAAACACTCCATATTCCTATGGTGTTTCGGGAGATGTAAATCTAGGTGTTTTGCTAAACTTGTAACTCAAATAAATCCCTTTTATGATAAAATCATAATTCATTTATTTTTCTTGTTACACTTGTAACTCAAATAAATCCCATATGATAAAATCATAAACCATTTATTTTCTTGTTACAATGATTTTCCACTTCATCTTGAAAGTCTTTGAACATTTTCAAATATTTCATACTTCTTTCTCATTAAGTGAACATTCACTCAAATTTCTAGAGAAATCATATGAAGATGAAATCCATCGCTTATGATTATACATAATGGACTACATACATCGATATGTATAAATTCCAATATTTTAGTCGTTCGTTCTTCTTTGGCCTTCGAACGAAGTTTTAATTATTCCGAGGAAAGTCTCACAAGCATCACTTGATCAAATCAAAGACTCCAAAAATCCATGAATATGGAGATTCTTCATGTTTTCTTTCTAATATAATTTAAACGGCGATGTCACTTCGTAAGTGAGCTTTCAATCATTTGTCTTGCGAAATTTTAGCATTAGGTTTTATGGATGTGATTCTCCAACTAGATTTGTAAATCATCCATCTTATATGGAATACGCTAATTATTTGAACAACCTTTGTTCTCGTAATACCTGATTCAAATAACAATTATTAAAACAAATCTTGAAGTCAAGCTTTGATGTCAACGAGAAATACAAACAACGGTTTGTTTGTTTTCGATGAACATCATCACATATTCTCTTGCTAGTTACTTAGGCCATTGTGGTTCATGAATTGCGTCCTTCTGTATGAAATTTCATACCAACCAATTCGGTATCCAATACCCAAGAACCACATTGTTAACAAGCAAAGAATACAACGATAACATGTATATCATATATATATACCTAAATTGGATATTTCCAATCTTTTATTTTCTGCCAAATATATTTCATAGACTCTCTTTCAGCATTTACTTTTCCTTTTTAAAAGAATCTATCAACATCAAAAGTGGTGCCATATACATGACACATAGTCCAAAGCGTGTATATTCAAATAATAATACCTTTGGACTTGCAATTTGAAGTAGATCACCATCATCAAATGATCGGTATTCTTTCAAAATCCATTCTTTAGTAATCTTTTAGTGTAGTAAACACTTTACATACATCTTCTCTTCATACTTATCATGACGACTTTCATGATCAAGCTACTGTAGCTTATAAAGGCGAATCGTGAGTATAACATTACTTTCCAAAACCCTTTTGGATGATTAGGATGTCTAGCATCTCCAACCTTCGTAAATTCTCATCCAATAGGAGAACATATATTATACTCTATCATTTTGCAACCAAAACATTGTTTCATATATCATTATATCTGCCACACAGCTCCTAGATAAACTTGATATTAAAAAAATCAAGAATCATGGAGGCAAAACATGATACTTAAGATACTAACACTGGAATTGTTAATCTCGATTTAATACCAACTATTAAATTTCACGGAGTAAATAGAGTTTGCTGAAAGTTTGCAATAGGACTTTAAACTTTAGATTGACACTCAACACAATACGATACCAGTTCGTAAAGTATATATCCAGAATTCTATAGTTCTATTATCTCAATTACAACTATGCATAAGGTGGTGAACGAATGCCAATGACTACAACAAATTATGCAAATTCACTTTGATTTAATTTATGATAAATCGAGTTGTACTAATCCAAATTAGAAATGAACTCCCACTCAAAAACGACACCCCCCGTGTATTTTTGGTGATTACATGAACCAAATCCACTACACCAAGTCCGATCATCACGTGAATCGGTGTAGCTTCAAAGGCGAGCATCCATATGATCATCATATCAAAACATATGACTCATGCTTAACCTTTCGGTCCGTGTTCTGAGGCCATGTCTGTACATGCTAGGCTCGTCAAGTAAGAACCTTAGTATTCGCGTGTGTAACTGTCTTACACCCGAGATATGCTCGTGGATTCAAGTACACCCGATCATCATGTGATGTCTTGAAGCGATGAAACATTGTCGGTGCATACTTAATCAAGAACACATTCTTATCTTGATATCTAAATGAGGGATCATCTTATTTTTCTAATAAAACGCCAAACAAGCAATATAAGATGCAATAAACATCACATGTTAATAAGTGAAATGATATGGTTCCCGCACTAGATCTCTATCATGTGCATCGTGGTATGATCTCTATCATACCTCCATGTGTAAGGCCAAGGTCTATGGAACCTACACGTTATGTGTGTTATAAGAGTATCATCTTATACTTCTACTTACAACATCACCATATCATAACACTAGCCCAGCAACAATCTAAACTAGACGCCTCTAATTTATCCATTGCAAGTTTTACGTGGCTTAGGGCTTTAGAAGATAGAACCGTTCTTACCTACGAACATGAACCACAACGAGGACAACCAAATTATTGACAACTCGTTGCAAATTAGATATTGACTATATTAGGAGAGACAGACACCCGCTACTTATGCAAAACTAGTTGCATGTCAAGCGTGGAACAGGTCTCATGTGCGAGGACATGTAAAGTTTGTCCGGGCCGCTTCATCCCACTATGCCACCAATATCCAAAGTACAACTAAGAAGCAATAAAATGATCACCATCGCCCACATACTCATATGTGTACTACCCGTGCAAAGTATCTACGCATAGATCCGGCTCTGATACCACTGTAGGGTTCGCAGCATAGAAAACAAAAAATTTCCTACGATGGGAACAACTATGTACCAAGATCTATCTACTATATAAAAACAACAGGCGGATGTATATCCGTAGAGAACATACCCTTGAAGACCGACAAAGCTTAACGAGTCCAAACTCGTGGTTGATGTAGACGATCTCTTGCCGATCTCAAGATCGAGAGGAAGTCCTAGCGCATAAAACAGCAAGCATCCGTTCGCACACACGTTCGAGGCACCGAGCACCCTTCGCCTCCTCGCTCCAGCGATGCAGCAGAAGCACAACTCTTTCTTGCCGAAAAGCCACCGGGAACATGTATCTCGCTAGTTCGAGACCATGGGGGATAACTTCTAGAGGGGGAGAGAGATCCTTCACGAGGAGGTGTGAGTGAGAAGTGAGAGGAGGGGCTCCTTATATAGGGGAGGGGGGCAGCCCAAGGGGGCATGGCCGCCGGCCATGGAGGGTGCCCCCACCTCTCCCTCATTATGTGGGTGGACACTCCACTCACAAAATGGCCCTTCAATTTTCTCCACTCAAAAAACCACTCAAATTCCCATTAAATTTCCACAAAATTTAATGCAAACCCTCATTAAATAAAACTCATTTTATTTATTCAGAATTTTTTCAATTACTTTAATGACAAACATTCACATATAACCCCTTGCTAGTATTTCATTTCACATGCAGAAACACTTTCTGCAATTTCACCCGAAAACCCGTTTCGGTATCTAGTGATATAAATTCCTACGCTTGTTAGTCTTTTCGGCATGAAACTTTGCTCCAAATGGATGTCGGTGTCTCTTAAGTGTGTCACCCTACGGTTCGCGAATAATGCGGACATGATCGAGACCCCTATGAGATCAATAATCAGAAGCGGGATCTGGAGACCCATACTGACTCCCACACATTCAATGATGACTTTCTTGTGATCGTCGGAACCTTTTACGCTAGTATCTTAATACCTTTGTTTGGCGATATATTACACGTGCGAGATTCGATCATCGGTATCTCCATACCTAGTTTGATCTCGTTACTGACATGCACTCTTCTCTCGTTCCCATGATATAACATTCTAGTGATCAAATCACTTGCTTGCAAGCTAATCAATGTGATATCACCGAGAGGGCCCAAAGCATATCTATCCGTCATCGGGATGAACAAATTCCACTCTCGATCCATGGGCCTCAACATAACACTTTAGTAGTTCTGAACCCATCTTTATAATCACCCTGTTACGGTGTGACATTTGATGTTATCAAGAAACTCTTCCGGTGTTAGTGATTGACATGATCTCATGGTCTAAGGATTAGGATCACTTCGTAAGTTGTTATAGCAATATAAACTCAATGACTTTGATCGTAATGCAATACTTCGGATGAATGTTCATCACACCATTACACTAATGTTGTGATCTCGTTATTAACAACATCCAATGTCCATGATCAGGAAACCTTTGATCATCTTGTTAATCAACGAGCTAGTTTATAAGAGAGGCATAACTAGGAACTTGCTTTTTGTTTATCAAACACACATGTATTAACGTTTCCGTATTAAAAAAATTATAGCATGTAAAATAAAAATTTATCATAAATAAGGAATACGATAATAACCACTTTATTATTGCCTGTCGGGCATATTCCCTTCAGTGGCAACATCACATCTACAACCGAAGAGATTTCTGTCACTTCCCTTGGAAACTAGAGGCATGAACCCACTATCGAGCATAAATAATCCCTCTTGGAGTCACTAGCAACTACTTGTCCAAGATAGCTACTAACAACAGAGAGCATGCAAGATCACAAACAACACAGACATGGTAGAATCATAAAGACAAAACCATTAATCAAACCAACATAATAATCTCAATATCCATCGGATCCCCATAAACACAACATGCATGATTACAGATAGATTAGATCTTGATCATGAACGGATCTCACAAGATCAATACATGAAAGCACAAAGGAGGAGATACAACCATCTAGCTACTACATGGACCCATAGTCCAAGGTGGAACTACTCACGCATCATACCGGAGAACAAGGCCACCGGGATGATATCCCCTCCTGATCTAGGGACGATGGTGGCGGCGGCTACAGAAGGTTTCGTGGAGATTTGATTGGGTACTTAGGGTTTAGGCATCGGGGGCTTCTTGTAGGCGAAGGGAGAGGCCGAGGAGGCGACCAGGGGGGGCACACCCTGCCTAGGCGTGGGCCCACCCACCCCTGGTCGTGCCTAGGGGGTGTGGCCGTCCTGGCTTGCCTCTCCGTCTCCCCTCTGGACTTCGTGTTACCCATGGGAAGTTATTGATTTTGGCTTTTGTCCCGTCCAATTCCGAGAATATAGATTTTACGCCTTCGTAACCAAAAGCGAGAAAACAGTAACCGCACTGTGGCAACTTGTTAATAGGTTAGTTCCAGAAAAGATATAAAAACACCTCAAAGAAAGACAAAGCAAAGCAAACCAAAGTAGATACTAAACAAGCATGGAACATCAAAAATTATAGATACGTTTCCGACGTATCAAGCATCCCCAATCTTAACTCCTGCTCGTCCCCGAGTAGGTAAGTGATAAAAAGAATAATTTTTGAGGTGACATGCACCTTCACAATGAAGATCTAACCATGTGCAAGCATTGAAAGTTGGGATCAAAGAACTCTAAACATGAACATGAAATATGGAGTTCTACCAGTAAGACAAAGCAACTATTGTTGTAACATGACAAGATACAAACAAAGATCATGAATAACATGCATTGAAACGTTTGTTTGTTTCGCATATAGAAAACATAACATAGTGGCAACATCTTGTCCCTCATAGAGTAGCAAATAGATGCATAGGACACCTTCAAAGTTCACAAGGGTGACTAGAAACAAGTAGCACAAGAACAAGTAATATCACAATATGCATCAATCAATAAGTTTTGGGACACTACACATAAAACTAAGAATGGAAACTATGCTCTCTTAATGGTTCCTAAAGGTAGAAGGTGGAGACTCAATGGTAGTGGAAGAAAGGCCTTTTATAAAGGAAGCGGGGATTTCAAGTTTCAAAAATAGCTTCCAAAAATTATGGTACTTGTTAGCTTTCAGCCCTCATTGCCCTTATCATAAGCATATTGAAGTGATTAAGGTTAAAGTGAACAAACTATGGAGTATATGCTTGACGAAGTATAAGTTGGCAATCTCAAGTCCCTTGAATATCAGGGCCACACCTCATGCTACTTAACTTCAGTCACCTGTAAGTTCTTGTCATTGTAAGTATTTGCATATCATAGAGAACCGCCAATGGGGTACCCCTTGCACATGGTACATGAGCTTTCCCATAACCAAAATGACAAGGAAAGTAGACAGTGAGCATCTCAGCGATCTTTTTATTTACTATATGCATAGCTTTTTATTGAGGATGCTTCATAGATATCTCACTATGGTGATGCTGCAAGTTTCCACCATGATTAGGCATGGCTTAGGCTAGCGGCCCAGGCGTTTCTCTAACACAGAATACAAACTCCATGGACTTAAAATTTCCCTCTTTATTTCACACCTGTGACATCCACAGACAAAAGAACATTATATCAACTGAGTACAAAGTACAAGTGCAATGTTGAAAACGTTCCCCGTGACAGTACGGTTCTGCTAATTCCAACGTATAAGTGCAAGAATATACAACAGAGACGACACAATGGTTCAAGTTTATTAGGGGAAAAGAATATAAAATGTGCCATCAAGTTTGTGAGGGCTTTAATCACTAAGTTTTCACATAAAAAATAGTTTTTAATTGGAAGATAGCTGAAAACAAGAATATACTTGGAATGGTGTAACACACCATTCATAGGAATTTATAGTGGACACTTTGGAATTACTTGGTTTCTTGGGAGTTGGAATCATGAATAGAGCTTACTCATACAAGTGGAGGCTAGCAAAAGAGTGGAAGCAACCAAATAAGAGAGCAATAGTGGCCATAATCATGTAGAGCGACAAAACATTACTAATCAAAGCATAGAGTGGTACTACAAGTCAAGGACTAAATGATCATAGAGGCTATGGTGACTTGTTCATAGTCATAACATGGTGTAAGCATGTGCCAAGTCAACCTAAACAAACCTCAAAGGAGAATACCACAATACTATGCTTTTGCATGCTAAAACAATGCATAATTTCTTCAAGGCACACTAAGCAATCCCAATGACTTGAAGCAAGCCAAGATACATCAATAATTACTAAGCATAAAGTCAAAACAACACCTATCATGGAATGATAAAGTCTAAGTCACAGTCAATGCAAGCTCCTCTTGCACTTTCAAGAAGGAACTTCCTACTCCTGTCCAACACCAAGCAACTTATTTGCAACAACATAGCGAGAGAGGGGGTCCAAACTACTCAAGAAAACTAAGAAAAATAAGAAAAGCAAACTAAAACTAAGACGCTCCAAGAAAAACACAACTGTGCATGAAACAATAAAAATGAAGTGTCTAGACAAACTGAGCTTTTTATTGATGAAGAAGGGGATGCCTTCGACATCCCCAAGCTTTAACGCTTGTACCACTTGGATATTTCTTGGGGTGACACCATGGTGGCATCCCCAAGCTTGATCTTTTGTCCATTCTTCATCTCATTGCATCATTCTCTCTCTACACCTAAATTTTTTCCTTCATACAAACCTTCACACAATCTTCATTAGCAACATTAGTTTATTCAAAAGCTATTAGACCTCTGGAAAAGCTTTGGAACATAAAGACTTTTCACTAAAAACACAAGCTACTGTAGTAACTCCTTCAAAAAGCTCAATTCCCCAAAAGAGAACTCAAAAAGGAATCAATAAGAAGCAAATGCAAATAATGGCAGAAATCTGTCAAAACAGACCAGTAGGCAGAAACCGATTTTTTCAAAAATCTTCTGTTGCTCATATCAAAAAGTGTTGAACTAACGAAAGTTAGCGAACATACTGGGAGATTTGTTCGTAAATTATCAGCTCAATCCGGGTTACAGAGACTCCTCACGAATTTTTATGGTGGAGGACAAAAATCTGTTTCGGGATAGCAACTCTCCAAATCTTACTTCCCTCTCATTAGAGGTCATTCTTGGCATAAAAAGCTAACAAAAAAGGATAAGAAGAGGTCATTACTGAAGTAATAACTTCCTAGAATCAAGTAAACTCTTGGGTTATCTCCCAACAAGTACTTTTTAACGCCTTTAAGTTAGGCACAAGAAGCAAGAAGAATCAAGTATTTTCAAATGAAGAAGCATTAACATCAAACCTTGCTTTCAAAGGAGGAGCAAAAAGAAACTTCTCTCTCCTCATAGGGAAGTGTTCAATACCTTTCTTGAATGGAAAATGATATTTAATGGTGACTTCTTTCATATCAATGATGGCACCAACAATTCTAAGAAAAGGTCTGCCCAAAGTAATAGGACAAGAAGCATTGTATTCAACATCCAAAACATAGAAATCAATAGGGACATAATCATTGTTAACCATAATGAGAACATCATTAACACTCCCCATGAGTTTCTTCTTAGCATTATCATGAAGTGGGACATCCAAATAACAACCTTCCAAAGGTGGCAAATCAAGCATTTCATAAATCTTCCAAGGCATAATAGAGACACTAGAACCAATATCACATGAAGATTTGAGATCAAAGTCATTCACTTTCATATTAATAATGGGTTCCCAAATATTTTCTACTTTCCTAGGAATAGAAGCTCTGTGTTTTAACTTATCTTCCTTAATCTTAACAAGAGCATCTATAATGTGTTTGGTGAAAGCAACATGCATATCACTAGCATCAGGACTTCTAGCAAGATTTTGCAAGAACATAATCACTTCAGAAATATTGCAACCATAAATATCAAAATCAAACTTAGCATCACTAGTAGTAGGCTCAATAGGCTTAGGCCTAGTAGGAGGAGGAATAGGGACTGCTTGTGGTTTAGTGGTGATGGTGCACACACTATTGTTTCTATCAATTTCAGCCTCCCTTTCCCACCTAGCATGAAGTTGGGCTAACAGTCTAACATTTTCATCAATAGTAACTTGTATGGCATGAGTGGCAGCAAAGGTACTTTCCATGGTCTCAGTTTTAGCAGCCATTTTATTAATAAAGGAGGACGGAGCTTCAGACAAAGAGGATATATTTTTCTCAACATTTAAAAGATTTTCCTCTATAGCCTTATTGAAAGTGGTTTGTTTACTAATAAAGTCTCTGAGCATGACTTCAAGTTCAAAGGGGGCACTTCTAGCATTTTTGCAAGAGTTTCCATAGGAATTTCCATTATTAGGAGGATAAGGCCTATAGTTGTTACCACCAAAATTACTCATATAAGCATTGTTGTTGAAATTGTTGTTTCTAATGAAGCTCACATCAACTTGATCTTCTTGAGCAACCAAAGAGGCTAAGGGAACACTATTAGGATCTAAAGGAGCTTTACCATTAACAAGCCTTGCCATAATAACATCAATCTTATCACTCAAAGAGGAAGTTTCCTCAACAGAATTTACCTTCTTACCATGTGGAACACTCTCAGTGTGCCATTCAGAGTAGTTAACCATCATATTATCAAGGAGCTTTGTTGCAGCACCCAAAGTGAGGCCCATAAAGGTACCTCCAGCAGCTGAATCCAACAGGTTTCTTGAGGAGAAGTTCAAACCTGCATAAAAATTCTGGACCATCATCCAAGCAGTGAGTCCATGAGTGGGACAATTCTTAACCAAAGATTTCATTCTTTCCCAAGATTGAGCAACATATTCATTATCAAGTTGTTTAAATTTCATAATGTCACTTCTCATAGATATAATCTTAGCAGGAGGATAGTACTTTCCAATAAATGCATATTTGCGCTTAGTCCAAGAATCAATACTATTTCTAGGCAAGGATAGCAACCATTCTTTAGCTTTTCCTCTCAAGGAGAAAGGAAAAAGCTTGAGCTTAATAATATCTCCATCTACATTATTATACGTTTGCATCTCACAAAGTTCAACAAAGTTATCGAGATGGGCAGCAGGATCATCAGAACTGGCACCAGAAAATTGCTCTCTCATCACAAGATTCAACAAAGCATGCTTAATTTCGTAAAAGGTAGCATCAGGAGCAGGTGGAGCAATCGGAGTGCTTAGGAAATCATTGTTGTTGGTTCTAGTGAAGTCACATAACTTGGTGTTCTCAGCAGAGTTCATTTTGGCAAAGGTGGGCAAGCCAAAAACAGCAGCAGCTAGAGCAAGAACTAATTTTTTTTGTTTTTGAATAAAGAAAGCAAACCGAACTAGACTAATTTTTGGGGGGTTTTGAAAAGAGGCAAACAAAACCAAGCAAAAGAAACAAAGCAAACCAAAAACAAAGTAAAGAGAAAATAAGTGAAGGAATCCCCTTGTGAAGACGTCCTTAGCCTCCCCGGCAACGGCGCCAGAAATCTTGATGGTGCTCGACGGGAGGAAAAGGTCGAAGCCGTGTCCCCGGCAACGGCGCCATAAATCTTGATGCGTGCACCCAGTGTTGACGTGGGACACTTCATTGGAACCATAAGAGCAAGGTGTGATGAGCACAGTAGCAAGTTTCCCTCAGTAGAGACCGAGGTTATCGAACCAGAAGGATGAAGGAAACGTCTCAAAGGTGTTGCAAGCAACGGGAAAACCTGCACAATAAAAACTCAAGACTTTGTCCCAACGAATAAGTGATGTTGTCAAGCTCCGGTTCTTGTGTAACAAAGGATTAAACGTATGATGTGGAAGGTAATGGTTTGCAGCAAGTAAACAAGTAACAGTGGAAGATGTATCAATGATAAAGATTGGACCAGGGTCCATAGTTCACTAGAGGTGCTCTCCTTAGATAAACAACATGGCATGAAGGGTAAACAAATTACATCAGGGCAATTGAAAAGGAACTGAGCAAGGCATAACAATGCAATACTAGTCAGAAAGATCCTATGAGATTCGATTGGGCAATTCAACAAGATACATAGACCTCCATCCAACTGCATCTATGACTAGAAGTCCACCTTCAGGTTATCATCAGAACCCCCTCCAATATTAAGTTGCAAGGAACAGACAACTGCTTTAAGCAAAGTGTGTAAGGTAAACAGTCCACATGTTCCATGAACAAGAGACCGTTGTTTTCTCCCTAGTGGCAACATCACATCTACAAATCAAGAGATTTGTCATTTCCTTGGAAACTAGAGGCATGAACCCACTATCGAGCATAAATACTCCCTCTTGGAGTCACTAGCAACTACTTGGCCAAGATAGCTACTAACAACGGAGAGCATGCAATATCACAAACAACACAGACATGATAGAATCATAAAGACAAAACCATTAATCAAAACCAACATAATAATATCAATATCCATCGGATCCCCATAAACACAACATGTAGATAGATTAGATCTTGATCATTAACGGATCTCACAATATCTATACATGAAAGCACAAAGGAGGAGATACAACCATCTAGCTACTACATGGACCCATAGTCCAAGGTGGAACTACTCACGCATCATACCGGAGAACAAGGCCACCAAGATGATCTCCCCTCCGGCAGGGTGCCGAGAAGAACTTCAGATCCCCCCGATCTAGGGACGATGGTGGCGGCGGCTACAGACGGTTTCGAGGAGATTTTATCGGGTACTTAGGGTTTAGGCATCGGGGGCTTCTTATAGGCGAAGGGGGAGGCCGAGGAGGCGACCAGGGGGCCCACACCCTGCCTAGGCGCGGGCCCACCCCTAGTCGCGACTAGGGGGTGTGGCCGCCATGGCTTGCCTCTCCGTCTCCCCTCTGGACTTCGTGTTTCCCACGGAAAGTTATTGACTTTGGCTTTTGTCCCGCCCAATTCCGAAAATATTGATTTTCTGCCTTTCTGGAACCAAAAACAGAAGAAAATAGGCAACTGGCACTATGGAAACTTGTTAATAGGTTAGTTCTAGAAAAGATATAAAAACACCTCAAAGAAAGACAAAGCAAAGCAAAGTAGATACTAAACAAGCATGGAACATAAAAAATTATAGATATGTTTTCGACATATCACAAGAAGATCGAAAATTGCGAGCAAGAACAGCAAGAACTAGAGCTTTAGAAAGTTTTTCGGTGTTTTTTTAGGAGAGAGAAACAAGATGGCTTTGAGGAGGCAGCTGGGAGGGGCCCAGGTGGGCCACACCCCCCTAGGCGCCACCCATAGGAAGACCGCGCCTACCTAGGGTGTGGGAGCCTGGGGTGGCCCCCTGGGTCACTCCAGTTGACCCTCGGCCCCTTTTTTCAAGGAAAAAATTATTTTAAATTTTTTGGAATTTTCCGGTGTACTTTATTTTTGGCCAATTTTCAGGGTATGAAAATTGATTTTCTCGCAGAAATAGTTTTTTTAGAAGAAGCAAAAGCAAAAAAAAGTCAAACTACAAAAGTTCTAAGACACTTTAACAAGCAAGCAACTAGCAAAAATAAAGATAGCAAGAGAAAAGGCAAAGACTAGGAAGGAGAAAAGAAAAACAAAGCAAGTATAACCATAGTGAAAACATTATTTTGTTCATTAAAATCATTTTGATAACAAGGTTGATCAAGTCTTGTTACCAAAATAATTTTATATGAGACAAAACTTTGTATTCCACCAAGTGATTATGTTACGCCAAGCTTGATAGCAATGGTCCCAATCAAGATAGTTTCAAAATTTTCTTATGGAATGGGACAATATATTTCTCCAACCTTGATGCTCTCAACATTTTCAATGGAATTCAGGCAATAGTTTTTAGCAACCTTCTTGGGGAAATAGACAGTATGCTCTTTGTCAATCATAATAAAAGTTACATTTCCTTAATTATAATTGATGATAGCACCTGGAGTATTAAGAAAAGTCTCCCAAGAATAATAGACATGTTATCAACTTCAGGCATTTCAAGCACAAAAAAATTAGTTAAAACCAAGAAATTATGAGCCACTTGAATAGGAACATCCTCACATATACCAACAGGAATAGTAGTTGACTTATCAGCCATTTGCAAAGATATATCAGTTGGTATCAACTTTTCTGGATGGAGTCTCTTGTAGAGAGAAAAAGGCATAACACTAACTCCAGTTCCCAAATCACATAAAGCAGTTCTAACATAATTATTCTTAATAGAGCAAGGAATAGTTGGTATACCTGGATGACCAAGTTTCTTTGGAACCTTACCATTGAAGGAATAATTAGCAAGCAAAGTATAAATCTCCTCATTAGGAATCTTCCTTTTATTAGAGACAATATCCTTCATATACTTTGAATAAGGAGGCAACTTAATAGCATCAGTCAAAGGAATTGCGAAAATAAAGGTTTCATCCACTCACAAAACATGTTGTAGTGTTCTTACTCCTTTGACTTGTGTTTCTTACCTGGAAAAGGCATATGTTTCTGCACCCAAGGTTCTCTCTCTTTACCATGTTTATTAGCAATAAAATCTTCCTTAGTATACCTAGTGTTCTTAGTGTGCTTCTCAGGTTCTTCCTCAACTTCCTCCTTATCAGAAGCATCATTTTTATCATTACCACTCTTAGTTCAAGATCGAGACAAATATACTATTAGGATCTACAACAGGTTCAAGGGGTTCCTCAACTATTCTATGTTTATTTTTCTTTCTCTTACGAGGACTACCACTATGTTCACCTTGTTGGTAATCCTTCTCAATTATTTTAGGGTGTCCTTCAGGATATAAAGGATCTTGAGTAGCTATACCACTCATAGTTCTAATTCCATAAGCATGTTTATCTCTTGAGCCATTAACTAGCATATCCTTTTGTACCTTAGCAAGTTGATCAATTTGGGTGTAACCGTCCCAACCTGATAAGGTAGAGATCCCTATGTTTACAATGCTAGTCCCTGGATCAATAGCTAGCATCCACAGTTTAAGATGTAATATAAATAAACAAAGGTCATAATACAACTTTATAACCAGGAATAAAATAGTTCATTACATCTTACATAGCTCATTTGGCTATCTTACAATGCAGCAGAAATAACTATATAGCATGGAGACCTTCATCTTCAAAGTGCCACAGGAAAACATGTTGGTTGTAGACTTGTAATCCTATTCAACACCCTTCACTAACATCGAACAAACCTGCAACATAATAAGTTGTAGCCACAAGGGTCAATACATTTGAATTGTATTGGCAAGTTTCACTACTATGTAGAAATAAGTTGGAGTCTATCAGTACATGCATATTTGGCTAAGCAGGGTTTAGGCTCATTTGCAGAAATCAATATGGTTTTA
This sequence comes from Avena longiglumis, assembly GCA_030063025.1. Taxonomy (NCBI): domain Eukaryota; kingdom Viridiplantae; phylum Streptophyta; class Magnoliopsida; order Poales; family Poaceae; genus Avena; species Avena longiglumis. The sequence continues at coordinate 590,642,783 of CP125973.1, read as the reverse complement.
TTCTATCTTTTAAAAATAGTTTTGATCTTTTAACAATCTTTCTGAACTTCTTGGAAAACTCCAAGTGCTTCTAATCCCTTGTTGACACCATCAAGTTTTTACTTTGAGAAATTGGAATGTCGAGATCTTCCATAGCTTCAGGCCTTAGTTGCTCAGAGTTGTCCGTAATCGGGGACATGGCAAAGTACTTAGAATTTGATCTTGTGCAGAAGTTATACACTTTACCCACATGACACAATCTCGTCTTGACGCCACCAGTGGCTGCTGGATAAGTACACACCAAATGGAGTACCGGCAGATCGAGAATGTGACAAAGTCTTTCCATAGGAGTCCTCCCAATGCACCATGCTAGTTTGGCTACCAGGAACCAATGTAAGGATATATTTCCAATACACAATTCTAGTTAAACTGAAGATGCCAATGCAAGGGCCTTCCACTATGTAGTTGACTAAGCTAGAGCCCATCTAGCATGTGGCTGTACACGGAAGCCATTGTACGAGAAACATGTTCAATCTCTAAGTCCCTGGGTGGTTTTCTTCTAGTGCACATACAAAAAGATAGCCATAAAAACATGGTTCCCTTTGTTGCCACCTTGTCCAAAAATTGAGTAACCACATTCCACCCAGGTGGTTCATTGAGTACTTGTTTTATTATACAAAACATATATTTTTCCAACACTTCATATAATCATGATATGATATTCCACCCCAAATATATAGCAGGGCTAAGCATACTACAACTACAATGTTTTCACTAAGGAAGATATAAGGATATCCTAATAGGACATAGCATAGCATAGTAATATAATAGTCCTATCATGAATACTAGAAAAATCCACTAAGTGTAATAAATATAGTAGGACAAGGATGATAGTGTCACTTGCCTTTTTAGTAGAGAATATTGGTTCACTCCTTGATCTTGCAAATAATCACACTCTTCAAATTTCACTACAATTCAATCAAGGAAGCACATATTCAAACTAACATTCAAACAATTCACCACATAAAATAATAAAAACAAGGCAATGCATGCAAGCATGCAAAAGGTTGTTTTATTTGGAAAACTGGTTTCTAGTAGGCTCTAAACATTTTAAAGCTCCATTGGTCATTTACAAAAGTGGTAAAATCATTTAAATTCAAGTTAGTAAAAATGGCCATTTAAATCATTTTTGTTTTCCTAAAAATGATTTAAATCAAAGTACTATTTTGTAGTGTTAGTCAAATATATTTTTAAACACAAATGTTAGTGTTTATGGTCAAAGTGTTTAATATTAACCCATTTGCAAAATATTTCATCTAAATCCCATTTTTATATCAAACAATATTTTTATTTGCTAGAAAATGCCTTTAACAAAGTAATAATTTACTAAGGTTCATCAAATATGTTTTCAAATCTGAAAACTTGGTGTTTAGGGTCAGAGAGTTTAAATCAATTCATTTCTCAAAGGTTTTAGTCAAAAATCATTTTTAAACCATAATCATTATTTTTATTTAGCTAGAAATGCTTTTATTCAATGATTTAATTCCTAAGTATCACCAAATATACTTTTAAATCTACAAGTTGGTTTATTTGGTCAGTAGGTTCAAAACAATCCATTTACAAAAGATTTTACCCTAAAAACAATTTTAGAATAAATTTTATATTCGAAATATGCCTAAACAAGTTTCTGCAAAAAAATCAATTTTACAGAAGCAATTCATGAAACAAAGTGCATGGTTGCAAAGTACTCTTCTTGCTGATTCGATTGATATAAAGTTTGAAAAATTTGGAGGTGTGGATTTAAAGTTATGAATTTTGCAAGTTTAAACATCTAATAGATCTAATCATGTTTTTAAATCGAAGTCGGTGCCACGCGTCTTAATCTTACTGTTCCATACCGCTTCGGGTGGATCGTGATATGCAGGTCGTCAGATCTAACTTAATCGCACGATGCAGAAACCATCTTACCTCTTCGTTTAAGTTTCTATCGTGACGCTTGGATCTAAATCCTAGGGTTCTAAACGCGATGACCACAGAGGGGCAGCGCTGGCGGCGGCTGCGCGGCGGTGGTGCTCTGGCGGTGGCGTTGCCAATGAACCAGGAAGCGCGGGCGAGGGAGAAGGGGCTTACTAGACTCGCGGGAGTGTGGCGATGCTCAATGTGGTCTTTGTCGGCCAAGGGGTGCACGGGTTCCAGGGGGATTGCTCGCCGGAGTTTTTGCTATCGTCGGGCACGCACAGGCTTCGTCTGTGGCATTGATACAGGGCACGAGAAAGCAAGCAGGCAGCGGTGTTAGACGCGCGAGGATACGTCGAGTGCGGGAGCATCATCGAAAAAGACAGGGGCGGACGGGAACTACCTGGGTAGTTCGCCGGAGTTGAAGAAGTTCTCGGTGGCGCTCGGGTGATGTCGAAGCCGAGCTTCTAGCACGCGCGCGGGTGAGCTGAGGCTATGGATAGGTGCGCCTGGCGATGGGGAATAGTCTAGTGGGTGCTAGGAAGTGGGAGGTGGCCAGAGTTGCCGGGATTTGGCCGGAGTAGCTCGTCAGGGCAGTGGTGTTTGAGCTTGCGATTGCGGCAGCCTGGTGGCCGAGAGGAGATGGCGCCTGGGGGAAAAGAGAGAGGAGGGGGAGGCGATTATGTACGCGTGATTATAGTGAGGAATTACTGCGGCATTGATGTGAATTCCTGCGTGGAGTAACGACCAAAAACTGCCGGCGTAATGCGAGGGGGAACAGTCGAGGGTGGAGACGACGACTCACAGCGTGGGGTCGCATCGACAGCGAGAGAGAGGGAGTGGGTGTGGGGGCAAGCCTTAGTGAATGAACGGGTGAGACTGCAAGTGAGAAAGAACAGGGCAGAGGGATTACCGGGGTGGGATCTTGCTGGGCTAGACTGGGCTTGTTTCTGGGCTGGGTTCGTTTTCCCCTTTTTTTATGCTGAATCCTTTTTCTTTTTCTATTTTCATTTTCTGTTTTGATTTTTGTTCAAATAATTCAAGCACCATTTGAATTCAAACCTTTACCAAACTTGAGTACATTTTTTAATACTGTTTATTAACATATTCCAAAGTCCATTTTGGAATATTTCTTTTATTCTTTTAGGGTCTATTATATATTTATAAATAGACATTTGTCTTTATTTTTAAATAAGATTTAAATATGTTTTCAAACTCTATTGGAATTCAAAATTTACCAAATCTTTTTCAGTAGGTTTTATTTATTCAAAATAATTTCACTTTGAATTATTATTTAAAATACTTTAATATGTTTTAATGTTCATTTAAATTGGGAATTGTCTTTATTTAAATAAAATTGGATATTAATAAATCCTTATGATTTTATTTAAATAATCCTTTACTATTTTTATTAAACAAAAATATTTCATTTCATTTGTTTGGCCAAGATTTAATTTGTTTTTTTTAAATAGTCCTTATTTATTTATTTCTTCCTTTGCTCATAAAAACCATATCTTTTTATTTAAAGATCCAAAAATGGTGATTCCAACTTTTATAATTTTGTTTAATATTTGTTCAAAATAGGTTTTGATGTTTCCATTTGGAATCAAAAAGTTTCTTTTCACCCTAAATTTCAACAATTATATATTTTGTTTATTTATTTTTCACATTTCAAAATTTGGAAAATTTTGGGATGTGACATTGGGTTTGAACCATTTGAAAGTGTTTACAAAGCATTTTAATATCATTTGAATTTCTTTCCGCAATATGTTTCAACTCTTTAATATCTCTAGAGTTTTCCAATAAATGATTCTGAACTTGTTTGTTAAAAGTACCTTGTTTAACAATAACTGTGTCAAGTTTCTCTAAGCATTGATCAGGAGGCTTACCATAGGGAATATCTCCTTCATCAAAGTGGAGAGAGTGTACCTCAATAGTAGATGAGTGGGGAATTGGCTTACATAATTCTTCTATAGGAGGTAGATTGTTCACATCTTCAGCTCTAATACCTTTTTCCTTTAGACATTTCTTAGCTTCCTTCATCACTTCATCTTTTAATGCAATAACTCCCCTTTTCTTTGGTGTTGGTATTGGAACTGGTTCAGCACAAATGGTTTAGGAGTAATAGGCTCAGGTGTGTATTTAGCTCAGTTAAAGTCCAATCATCATAATTCTTGCTTATTTTTGCCATTAATTCTTCAACATATGTAGGAGTTCTTTTCCTGAAAACACAATCAGCAAATCTATCTAGGTATGTCCTAGAATCATCAGTTAGTCCATTATAGTAAATATCAAGAAGATCATTGTTAGGCAATGGACATCCAGGATGTGCATGAATCAAGGCACAGAACCTTGTCCATGACTTCGGCAATTTCTCTTCTTCTCCCTGTTTAAAATCAAAAAGTCTCTGCAAAGCAGCATGTCTAGCACTGGGAGGAAAATATTTCTGGATGAAAGAAACAATCAAACAATTATGGCTATCAATGGAACCAGGAGGTAATCTATTAAACCAAGCCCTAGCTTCTCCTTTTAGTGAAAAAGGGAAGATCTTAGTAACAAAGTACTTGCGCATCTTAAAATCATTAGAGAATAAATCACTCATAGTAGAAAGCTCATTCATATGAGCCACAACACTCTCATTTTCAGTCCCACAAAAAGGTTCTTTCTCAACAATGTCCAAGTAGGATAAATCAAGAGAGAAATCATAATCTTTATCTTTAATATCTATGGGAGAAGTGGTAAACTTAGGATCATAGAACAACTTAGGAATAATGGTGCATCTAGCAAGGAGACTCTTAATAGCACTAGTACCATGTGTGTTTTGGCACTCTTCAATAAAATCATCAGTAAACTCAATGTAACCATCATTAATATCATAACGCTCTCTAGATTCAGGTGAGATGATAGGTGAAACAGTGTCTTCACTAGGAGTTTCGATATTTCCTAGACTAGCCATAGTAGCATCTAGGAAAGGACCTAATAAACCAATCGCATCAAGCACAGTAGAAGTAACATCAAGAGTATCAAAATTAGTTTTAGATTCAGCAGTAGTAGCAGTGTGTGTAGCATCTGCATGTGGTAGTGGAGTAACAAGCTTACTTATAACAGACGGTGAATCAAGAACAGCAGAGGTGCTTAGGATTGTACCTCTTCTTGTAGTGGATGTAAAATAGGGAACTTTCCATCACGAGTCTTGCCCATGATGAAAGGAGTAGCAGTGAACAATAATAGATCCAATCAACTCACAAAAAAACCTATGCTCCCCGACAACGGCGCCAGAAAATAGTCTTGATGACCCACAAGTGTAGGGGATCGCAACAGTCTTCGCGAGTAGTATTACCCAATTTATTGATTCGACACAAGGGGAGCCAAAGAATACTTCTAAGCCTTAACAACTAAGATGTCAATTCAGCTGCACCTGGAAATAGTTCTTGCTCACGAAAGTTTAACAGTAGCAACAATTTGGTAGTAGCAACAGCAAAGCAACAACAACAGTAGAACAAGAGCAATAGTAACAGTAACAGTAAACAATGGGATTCGAGTGCGGTAGGCATAGGGATGGATGGACGGGCGTTGCATGGACGAGTCTAAACATGTAACTTCAAGATCTAGGTCATTGCAGATAAATAATAACAAGCATCCATGTACTAAACAATCCTAGGCATGTGCTCCAAATATAGTCATACGTGCTCGCAATGAGAACTTGCACAACATCTTCTGTCCAGCTAGCCCGTGGCAGCAGGGCCTCTAGGGAACTACTGGCAATTAAGGTGCTCCTTTTAATAGAGCACCGGAGCAAAGCATTAACACTCCGTGAACACACGTAATCCTCACACCACAGCCATCCCCTCAGGTTGTCCCAATTATTGTCACTTCGGGGCCTTTGAATCCAAACAATGATATGTGTACACAACTTGCAGATAAGATCACAAACAATACTATCATAATGATTCAATAATAAGTTCAGATCTGAGGTCATGGCACTCGGGACCTAGTGACAAGCATTAAGCACAACAAGTTGCCACAAAGTCAAATATCACTAATAGAGATACTAGGCACTATTCCCTAATAATCTTATTCAATTACATGATATAACTCATCCAATCCCTACCATCCCCATAGACTACTGCGGGGGATTACTCACTTATGGATGAGGGAAACATTGATGCTTGATGGAGAGTCATTGGTGATGATGATGGCGATGATCCTCTCCAAATTCCCCGTCTCGGCAGGGTGCTAGAATGGAGTTTCTGGATTCGAATCTTGGTTTCAGGTGGCGGCGGCACAGCGGAACTCTTTCTGAAAAAATGTCGACCCCCTCTGTTTTTAGGTCAAGGGGTAACTTATAGGCACAGAGGGAGCCCGAGGGGGTGCCTGGGGTGGCCGCACCCCCCTAGGCGCGGGCAGGGCCCACCCGCGCCTGGCATGGGTGTCGGCCCCCCCCAGGCCTCTTATCTGTCTCGTACTCTGGCTCCGTGTGTCTTCTGGTTAAATAGGATTTTTAGCATATTTTCCCAGATTTTTCCTGATAGTTGATTTTCTGCACAAAAACTAGACACCAAGGTAATTCTGCTAAAAACATCGTCAGTCCATGTTAGTTGTATCCAAATCACACAAGTTTAGAGGATAAACAATAGCAAAAGTGTTTGGGAAAGTAGATACGTTTTGGACGTATCAAACACCCGTGTCTATCCACCAATCAGGAGAATGACATACTGAAAGGATAGTAGGTAAAATACCGTATCCAGCATCCTTCATCTCAGTATCGCTAATAACAACATTAGCGGCCTTGCCGCTGTTCCAATGTTAACGCTTGTCAAAGCGATTAGGACAGTTAGGAGCCCAATGTTTAGGATCACCATAGACGTGGGAAGAGCCTTTCCTCTTATCAATTTTCTTCGTGAAGTTGGTTGAGTGCATGGCCTTGTTCTTGCCATCAAACTTCCCTTTTCCTTCAGATTTGTTCTTATTCTTGAAGCTGTGGGATTGGAAGTTTTTCCTCTACACCAAATTGGTAGTAGAACCCCTCAAATCCTCGAGCAGTTTTGTCCTTTGCTCTCGCCTTATCTTCCACATGAAGAGATCCAATGAGATCCGTAACGGAAAACTCTTGTCTCTTATGTTTCACAGAAGTAGCAAAGTTCCTCCACGAGGGAGAAAGTTTGGCAATAATGCCACCGGCCACAAATTTTTCCGGTAAGGAACACTTGAGCTTCTCAAGTTCTTTAGCAAGTGATTGTATCTCATGGGCTTGCTCAACAACGGAGCGCTCAACAACCATCTTGTAGTCATAATTGCTCCATGACATACAACTCAGTGCCAGCGTCCGAGACCTCAAACTATACCTCGAGCGCATCCCACGGGCCCTTACCATTATCAATTGACATATACGGGTCAACAATGTTCTCCCCAAAGCACTGAAAAGAGCCGCCATAAACATGGTATCTACTTTCTTAAAGGTCGCTTCCTGCTCAGCAGAAAGTTCTCCTTCAGGCTTGCCAAGACTGGCGCTATAACAGTTTAGGTTTTCAAACCATAGAACTGCTCTCTTGCGTCATCTCTTATAGTGCATGCCATCAAAAGGAGACGACCTAGTAGCCGCGGCTACACAAGTGGAATTCAGTTGCCTATAATCAGGCTTTTGGATTGTTGAAAATATAAGCAATAATTAATATGATTTAATCCAAATAATAAACTGATAAAGCATGATCATACAAACAATACTAAAACCAACACTAGTACAAAGAGCTCCATGCATCCCGGTTCGTATGGGCCTTTAGTCCCGGTTGCTCAACCGGGACGGGGCAATCGGGATAAAGCCCTAACCTTTAGTCCCGGTTGCCCCACCAACCGGGACAAAAGGGTGCACACGTGGCCTGCCAGGGGGAAGGACTTTTAGTCCCGGTTTATGTCTGACCGACTAAAACTTTTTCTAATTTTTTTTAAAATTGATTTTTTTCAATTTTTGATTTTTGAAAAAGTTTTTTGATTTTTGAATTATTTGGCTCGTTAATCTCCCACATCTCTCATTTTTAACACTAATTATACTTAATCTTAGTTCAAATTGTACTTATAGTCAAACTTCCCATCCGATCACCCATCCTAGCACTACTCCACCCCTAGCACGCTTAACTTCTTCATTCCATCTCTCCCACGTGCGCGAAGGACCAATATATCTTGTTGTCAAGACTAATATATCAATCTTATTAACTCATATCGATATGTGACACGTTTTTAATTTTTTGAAATTAAGAACAACTATTTTTAGTAAACAACAATAAATAATTAATAATAACATTTTATTCTAATGAAAGTAAAAACTAATTAAATTAATATTTTATTCATTTTTTCCATTTATTCATTTAATATGACATAAACAATATCTTCAAATCTGTAAATCGAAATTTAACAAATAATATATTCATTATTATCAGAAAAATGCGAGGAAATCAAATATGACATAAAAATACTAAAATAATTTTTTTCTGAAATAATTTTTTTCTTTTCGAATTTTAAGAATCCAAAACGGCCTAACTATGTTGAAATCAAAGAGCTAATTTTTTCTGCACGTTTTGATAGGTTGAGCGCTTCGTCTAATTTTTCTGCGGCGGACTGTACGGACACGAAAAACAAACTCTATTTAGCGCCCGGGTTTAACGCCACGCGATGAGGGACAAGGGCGCTTGCCTAATTTTCTTTTTTGTATGTATTGTTTTTAATTAGTTAAACGTCTATCTAAACGTCTGGCAGTGTACATGGCCTAACTACAGAGTTCCTAAAATCACAAACACGTGGATATTTGTATCAAAATCCTAGTTTCTTTAATTCCTCCAAGATTGATCATGCTGTTGCGCTGATTTTCTAAGAGATTTTACTTTTAGAATTTTTTACTTTTAGAGAAAAGGGCACCCACAATCAGCACAGGGATTTTACTTTTAGAATTTTTTACTTTTAGAGAAAAGGGCACCCACAATCAGCACAGGGATTTTACTTTTAGAATTTTTTACTTTTAGAGAAAAGGGCACCCACAATCAGCACAGGGATTTTACTTTTAGAATTTTTTTATAACCTTTAGTCCCGGTTCGTATCACCAACCGGAACTAAAAGGGTTGCCCCGGTGCCAATCCCTTTAGTCTGGGTTGGTAATACGAACCGGGACTAAAGGTCACACCTTTAGTACGAACCGGGACTAAAGGGATTGGCATCGGGGCACCCCTTTTAGTCCCGGTTGGTGATACGAACCGGGACTAAAGGTCCCATTTGACCCGGGACTAAAGACGTATGGCGTTCTAGCCGTTGGAACCGGGACTAATGTTCACATTAGTCCCGGGTCCAACCATAACCGGGATTAATGCTCCAAGCTAGGGTGGACGTATGGCTCTTTTTCTACTAGTGCAATCATGCAGATCAATAAAATAGATAAACAGATTACATCTATACAAGATAAATCTATCACATCTACGCCGAACGCTAGAACTAGAAACTCTAGCAAAATCCGAAAGAGAGAGATTGAGATCACATACGATGCAGTTGCGGCAGAAGTTGCAATAGAGGGTGCAGCGGCGGCAGTAGCTGCAGCGGTAGCAGCAGCAGAGTTGTCGCCCATGTTCAGGTTGCCGAAGAGGTTGATGACATCTGGGAAGAAGTCGTCATTCAGGAACTCGTCGTCGGACGACGTCGTGGTTGCCAGTAGTCGCGCTTGAGCGCTCCCCAAAAACTTGATCGCCCCTCACCCGTACAGGTTCACGAGAGGCAGGGTTCCGGAGACCTACTGTCCCGATCTGCGGTGCACGCTGCAAGCCGGGATGGGGAAGAAGAAAGCGACGACGCAAGGTTCTGGAGGTAGGCGCGTGTGTGGATTTATCACGGATTAGGTTTAGCGTAGACGCTTATATAGTGCTGGTCAGGGAGATCGTGGGGCTTAGCCCACGTTCGAGTCGGTAACAGCCCACGATCCATAAAAACTGAAAACAGATGATTAATTAACGCGTCTGTTAATGAGTCATCATTTATTTTCCCAAACAGCATAACACGACGATGATGCACCGACAAAAGCCGCATCATCCCCAACCCATAGCATGTGGAGGAAGGAGAAGCCTCTACACACATCGTACGGAATAATAGGAGACATGAACTCGAGAACTCACTGTACACACTAAGATTTATGACTCAATGGGGGGAGTAAATCGCGGAGAGGGATTTTGTACTAAGAAAACGATTTTCCCTTCGTGAAGCTTCTGCGTTATATTTGTTATGTTCCCAAAAATCTTTATGTGTGTCATGACCCTGCGAAGAAGGTTGTCTGGGCCTCGGGCAAACGATCGTAATATTGGAGCGTTAGCGATCTTTCATTTTCACCACACTTTGTGTGTGATTGGAGGTATTAATAGGCCCGATAATGCAATTTTGGACTTTCTTATATTCTGTTCAACCAAAAAATAAATATTTGCTTAATAATCAAGGAAAAAAAAGCACGTTATAGAAAAATAGCACCGGTCTCAAAATATATCGTGATATAGCCCATTACAATAATTAATTTAGCGTGGGTATTCACAGTTGATGATAATTAATAGATCTGTGGAATTTTTGCAAAATAAAGAAAACAAATAGCACACTACGTGTGATCGTAATAATAAGAATTTCTTGCTCCTCGATTTGTTTTTCTCTCCAGACCATGCACAAAAGATTGAACGGAAGCGCCGATGAGTTCAAACTAATAATAATACTGAATGGGTTAAACGTGCTTGGTAGCAAAGTATTTTTGAAGTATTTCATCAATTCTTTAGTTTCTCAAAATACTACAGTTTAAAATACTTTGATGTGTTTTGGGCTATTATTAAATACCGTGGTATTAATACTTCATTATGTCTCAAAACATGCTATATATTTTTTAAGTATTGGAAAAACAACGCGGGACCTCCTATTCTAAAACTGAAGTATTGCTAGCCCAGGCAAGTAAATACTATATAGTCTTATAATACTTAAGTTTTATGAAAACTTTGTTGCCAAACTAACTCATGTCATGAAAGTCAAACATAAGGGCAAAAGTGGAATTAGTCTTCTCGAATGCATTGTATAGATCGATTGTGGCAAAACGCTGCAGATATATAGAGGAGCGAGGTCAAGGCGCTACCTTAGCTTTTATTCCCTTGTCTCAACAACCTCCGTCTCATGACTCTTTCAGGATGTCGAACCTTAGAGGAGATGTCCGACCGGCGGCTACTTCGTTGGTGCTGAACTGTCGCTCACACCATCTACAGAGGAACTATTTACGGCTCACCTTGGCCCCCACCCTGCTGGGTAGGCCGCCGCCCCACCATGAAATCATCTCCGTTCCTTGTCGTCGTCGTTCTTCTGCTGGTAAGGAGCTTTGTGTTTGTCACTAATCCAATCTTCTTGTTATTTGTTTCTACATACCCACGCAAAAAGATAGATGGTAGTAGCTAATATAATTTCCATCATGTTTAATTGCTTTGAGTTTCGCAAGATATTTCTCACTTGATCCTTTATTATGACATATACTAGTATATTGCGGTTGGGAGAATTTTACCATGAATTGTATCTTGGGAAAAAGGAAAAAACTTTCCGCGCGCGCGCCCCTCCACGGTCGTCTCCAAGAAGACTACGTACAGATGATGGTGGGGTGTCCCCAGGCCTTTTTTACTTGAATTTTTTCTTAGTCTCAACGTTGTTAACCGTCGCTGCGATCTGGGTCGTTGTCGTCACCAAGAACCTCATGGCCTGGGGTGGGGTGATAGAATCTCCCTATGCTGGCTTGATCTTCATGGCGTGGGGTGGGGGTGATAGCTTAGGCCCTGACTGCAGATCGTTGTGGTTAGGCACATGCTCCAGGGCCGTCTCCGTCTTAGTCTTAGTGTGTTACCTTGGCCGGCCGGGCATGGATACAGCAACGTATTAATTTTTTGCCTATCGTTCATGATATTGAATCTGCTTCCTTGGCACTTGATGCCGCGATATCCATGGTGTCGATCCATATGGGGACCGTGTGGCGTTCAAGTTTGCGAAGGAGACTAGAGTCGAGTCGAGAGAGTTGGTGATGTTTTCAGGGTGTACCCTGTACTCAGACCATGTTGATGGTGTTATTTGGAGATTGGACCTTCTCGATCTAAGGTGAAATCTCAGGATATCTAACCTTGCTGTTTAGTGTTTGTTACCTTTAATTTCTAGAAGCGTCGCCACCACTGGTGAGGTTCTTTCTGCTGGAGTCTCCTATTGTTTCGACAGGGACTTTCTTTTCTTATTGTTTTTGTTCTTTTAATATAATATATATTTTCTTTATCAAAAAAAAAAACTTCTTAACAATTTGTTCTGTTGAGACGGATGTCTACGCCTGATTCAAACCAGAAATAAGTGTTTTTGTTTACAATTAATACATACACGCAACTTGTAATCCTAACAGTAGCTTTTAAACAAGTGAAATTCTTATTTACTATTCTACCTTGCAATCTATATTTTATGCAAACAGCCCGTGTCGTGGGGAGGTTGGTGCCTGAAATTACGAGTCTTGGAAATGTGGTATGAACCTCGATGCAAATATTCCAGTTTACTGACAATACAAATAGTCTTGTTAATTAATAATTTAGACGTTGTAAATCAACTGCAGAAAAGGAAGGAACGTGAAGCTCGAATAAGGAAGCAGCTACATCAATTCACGGTATCACCATCAGCGTACGACACAGCATGGGTGTCTATGGTGCCTTTGCCTGGCTCTCCTCAGGCACCTCTATTTCCTCAATGCATTGACTGGTTATTAGGAAACCAGAAGGACGATGGGTCTTGGGGTATCGAAAATAATGGCTCAGCCGTCAGCAAAGATATTCTCTTATCCACTTTGGCATCTGTTATTGCACTGAAGAAATGGAACATAGGCGAGGAGCACATAACAAGAGGTATGAATAAAATGGTTGTACGTGTCAATATTGTGTGCATCTTCTGTACTATCAATACCTAAAATATTTTAATGGGATAAATCTATACTACCAGGACTACGTTTTATTGGACAGAATTTCTCCATTGTTTTGGACGACCAGATTGCTGCTCCTTTAGACTTCAGTCTTATTTTTCCTGGTATGCTCAGGGTCGCTATTGCTATGGGTTTGGAATTTCCTGCTTTTCAACGAACTGACATTGATAAGATTCTTCATGTCTGGGAGGAAGAGTTGGAAAGGTTTGTAAGAAGCAACACAGATGCATATCAAATCCCGTTCTTCTCCCTTGCCTTCTTCATTTATAATAGCTAAGATAGTTTAATGTAATCGTATCTCTTGCTAGTTCCGTATGGAACTAACTATATGATTAACTTCCTCTCTTGTTTCTTAGGAGAGGGGGATTTATTTTAGATTTTTTTCTTCCATGAATGTTTTTGAGTAACAATACTATAATAGAAATATGTGTAACTTTTCACTTTTGGTTCTCAAGTCTTTGTATTTTTCCATATATCTCTCTCTCTCTCCCATGTATTTCACCTAAATATAATTATGGAGACATATAAATTTATCCTTCACAGTTTTGGATAAAAAAATCCACACACCCCCCCCCCCCCCCCCCCCCCTCAAATTAATTACTCAACTTTTTCTATATACACATGTACGTATCGACACGTCTTAATGCCTATATATATACATATCTAGATAAAGTTGAGTCAACTAAATTCTGACAAGGGTAGCATTAATTTTCTCAAACAATTTATTTAGCAACCGAATTTTAGTACTGCCAATATCTTTTTCATAACTAGTACTCTCTCTGTCCCAAAACAAGTGACTTGGGTTTATATAGATTTGCATGTCTCTAGACGTAATTTTAGTATATAAATAAACACGAATCTAGACAAACTCAAGTCACTTATTTCGGGATGGAGGGATTATTTCTTATGAAGGCCCAAAGGTAAATAACACTACAAAATTACTTGCACCCATGTAATATTGCTGGTTTGCAGTACTGCATGAATGAAGATGTCGTGCTTAAAATTGTAAGAGTTACAATGGCATTAATTTGGTTTATAAGGAACTTCTACTGCATGTATGCATTACTTATTTATAACATAATGATGTTTCTGATATTTGTTTGAATATAGACTATACATGGAAAACTCTTATGGGACAAAAGCATATATAGCTTATGTTTCTGAAGGGCTAGGAAACCTGGTGGATTGGAGTGAAGTTATTAAGTTTCAAAGGAAGAACGGATCATTATTCAACTCTCTATCGACAACAGCAGCTCTGTTAATTCAAAGATCTGACGATAAAGCCCTCCAGTTCCTAAGGTCTGTTGTTAGTAAATTTGGAAGTGCAGGTTGGTACATATGTTTGGTAGTAAATTTACTTATCAAGAAATTGAAATACCAAATCATTGGTAACCTTCACATGCCATTTGACTATTGCAGTTCCCGCGGTTTACCCAGTCGACATGCAGTATCGGCTTTCAATCGTGGATTCGCTTGAAAAGCTTGGAATTTATCAGTATTTTTCTAGTGAGATCAAGAGCATCTTAGACATGACATACAGGTAATGTTCATGAGTAATGATTTTACATGTGAGGTTATAAGATTACTTAAATGTGGGCCGTTGCAGTTTGTGGATACAAAGGGATGATGAAATCATGCTAGATTTCACAACATGCTCAATCGCGTTTCGTCATTTGCGGATGAATGGATATGACGTTTCCCCAGGTACTTCATCCACTAAGCACAAAGTATATAAGGCTTATGGTATTTAGTTATATCAATATTAATTTGAACTGCAGATGAGCTGTCACATTTGGCGGAAGTCTCCAGTTTCAATAGTTCAGTTGAAGGCTATTTAGATTATACAAAATCTTTAATGGAAATATATAAGGCTTCACAAGTCAGTATATCTGAAAAAGAAACTATCCTGGACGACATGGGCTCCTGGTCAGGAAGTTTATTAAAAAATCTAGCCCTGGACAAAGTGCAATGTTGCACAACCTTTGAAGAAGTACTTTCCTAGTTAAAAAAAATACATTTCATCTCTGGTCAAATTTATGTATAGTTCTAATTTTATTTTTTCAGATAGATTATGCTCTTAAGTTTCCTTTCTATACAACTTTGGAACGTTTAGATCACAAGAGGAACATTGAAAATTTTGATGCTACTTACTCCCAACTGCTAAAGACTGAATACATGTAAGATTCTAATTTCTTCAAATAAAAGTTTCCTACAATAACCTAGTATAGAAACTATTTTATATCAGTTTCTTAAATCAGGACATTTGATGTAAACGAAGATCTCATGTCTTTGGCTGTCGAAGATTTCGCTCATTCTCAATCTATTTACCAGGAAGAACTCATAAAGATTCAAAGGTGACGTGATGGTTATGTTGTCTTGGATTGTTAACATAAGTTTTTTGTTGATCTCATAAAACCTTTATTGCAATAGTTGGGTGAAACAGAACAGGCTGGACCAGCTACACTTTGCACGTCAAAGGGTGACATATTGCTATTTATGTGCTGCTGGTAGCATAATCAATCATGAATTGTTTGATGCGCGCATTTCAATTGCAAAAAATGCTATACTCGCAAGTGTTGTTGATGACTTCTTCGATGGTGGAGGATCACAAGAAGAATTGAAAGAAATAATTGCATTAGTTGAGATGTACATGCCCTTAACTTGATCTTTGACTTAACTTTGTTTCGATATTTAAAAATGTTTAACTTGTTACTAAAAAGTTAATTTTCTCAACTATGTAAATGTTTTTTCTAGGTGGGATGAGCCCTACACTGGTAAATTGTACTCTGAGGGAGTAAAAATAGTCTATTCTGCTCTCTATACCACTCTTAAAGACCTTGGGTCAAGGGTTCATGCGGTCCAAAACATTGATGTTACAGAACAATTGGTAGAAACGGTACGGTGTGTTTCATCACTAAACCTATTTATTCATAACTGACTCGTATTCAATATTAAATGTTTAACATTATGTGCAGTGGCTACATGTCTTGCGGGCTATGATGACAGAGGCAGAATGGAGGGTGAATCAATATGTGCCAACACTTGAAGAATACAAGAAAATGGCAGGTGTCTCAATCTCAGCAGGGCCGGTTGTGTTCCCTACATTATATTTTGTGGGGCAAAAGCTGTCAAAATGGATTGCCAAAAACCAAGAGTACAATGAGTTACTTCAGCTAACAGGCACTTGTACCCGTCTTCTGAATGATATCCAAGGCTTGGAGGTATTTTATCTGTTCATGTGAAAATGTCAATGTTTCACACAAGATCGAAAGTTATGATTATTTTTTCTGAATCACCATTAATAATCACAACATCCAACATTACTGTTACTCTTATATTTTTGTACATGTAGGTTGTTACTAGATAATTCAGATTATGTTTTAATATTTTGTTGCAGAGGGATGAAGGCAGCGAGGCAAAACTGAATAGTGTCTCACTTCTAGTCCATCATAGTGGTGGTGCAATGTCAATAGAAATGGCCAAGATGGAAATAAGGAAGTCAATCATCACAACTAGGAAAGATTTGCTAAGGTTAGTTCTCAAAGAGGAAAGTATTATTCCAAGGCCATGCAAGGAGGTTTTCTGGAAGATATGCAAGCTACCTCACTTTTTCTACTTTGAGACTGATGGGTATAGTTCCCCGAAAAAAATGGCCAGTGCAGTGAATGCACTTATCTACGAGCCTCTAAAACTTGCGAGCTAGCAACCTATCATCTAGAGGTCTTCAAATAAAAAAGGATTTCTTTTACTTTCTTATGTTCTAATGAATCGGATGCAGACATGATTGCACTTTATTTTTACCATATTTCAACACATTTGGGTGCAGCCGATATGTGTTCCATTTTGTTGTCCAGTGTTCGATTATTCTTGGAACTTTTATCTGCACAATGAATTGTTTAGAGGCACCTCTTGCCTTCTTCTGATGTTTCTTCTTGCATATATATGGATTCAAATTTCTTACGTTTCCCGATGTGGAATGAAGAAGATCAAGACATCAAGCTACTCATATTAAGACTGTCCTCCCTGATTTCTGCTCATGATCAGGACAAATTCCAATTGGCCCGATCAATAAAACAATCCTTACATGGACGGCATAGATAGCTCTTTCCAGGGAAAGATAGGAAGACGGCATATAAATTTGTGTTTCAGAAATTCAAATCCAAACTCAGCACATCTACGGCACATAAGCAATGACATTGTGTGAGTCTAGAAATCATCAGATTTATATTTGCATCGATTCCTATTCATTATATGTAGGACATCATTTTATCCAAAAAAAAGTTGCACCTAAGATATGAGTTTGCTACGGTTTACGGACCTTAGCCTGAACGCACGTGGTAGAAGAAGATGCTGCAGCTTACTAAAGCTGTGTGAGTTTAGTGGCTCATGGCCCATGAGTCATGGCCTCATGGGTAATAATATGAAGCTTGCGGCTGCATTGGTTTCACGTCAGTGCAAGGCGAAGCCAATCGCCTCCCGCAAAAAAAATAAAAAAATAAAAGGCGAAGTCAATCGCAAAGAATATAACGTAGGCCATGATTGAGATGAGGATAGTTTATACTCTAGCCCAATTTAACTTTTATTCTAAGATAATCTCTTGTAAGTCTATATATATTTATCCATGAGGCTTAATAATATATTCAACATATTCCATCAATTCCTCTCTATCGTTCTACATGGTATCAGACTAAACCGATTCCAAACTCTAGCTGTCGTGCAGCACGCTTCCGCCGTGCTGACCCTGGGGAGCTCGATCTCCATGATCTCCACCGGGGCTGCACAACCCGTACGCAAGGTTCGTCCGCCGATCCATGATCGACTGTCCTGTAAGTCTTTTTTCCGATCTCTTGATCGGTTTTATTTTTTGGTTTACTGATCTTAGATCGGATTGAGTCGCCCACCGCAGTCGTCATCACCATGCCTCTACTCTGACCATCGGCATCGATGATCTACACCACGCCTGTGCGCCTGCCCTCTCCGTTGTCGCGCCTGCCTCGGCATGTGTAGCATCCCAGTTGTCTAACACCTGTAATGCTACTTGATCTACTAATAAAAGGGCCACTTACTACAAATAAATTGTTGCATCATCATCATGCCACCTTGCATTTGAGCATCATACAATAACCCTTTTGTTTTGGCTCTTATCTCATATGCATTAATATTTGTATTTGTCTCTTGATATTGTATTTGGTTCTTGATATATTGTTAAGTGCCCAAGTTGAGTTGGGGGCATATCTCTTATTGACTCCACCACCTTTTCTTCACCACCTTATAATTTCACCATCCAATTAATATGAGCTTGGCATTTCAACTGAGTTTACTTCTAGCTCATGTGGGTTGGGTGGATTCCACTCATAATCTTTTGCTTGGCCTTACTCCATCTTTGGGGATGCACATAAATAAATGCCATGGGATATTATTTTGTTCTCACAAGATAAAACCTGGCATTTAATGCATTTGCATGGGCCATGCAACCATCATCAACTCTAGTCATCTTAGGGTTTTGTTTGAAATCTTGAGTGGGTCATCTCTATCTTTATTCCTGCTTTTGGGCTTGATCCTTTTTAATCTTGCTCATACCTCATCACCTCTTTTCCTCTTTCTCTTTTGGCCATCTTGTTGAGCTTGTGTGGGTCATGCTTGATCTAATCAAGACATCAAACCCTCTATCCCTCTCTCTCTCCCCCCTCTAGCTAAACCCTAATCACCATACTCCATGCATGCACATGTGATCATGTGGCATGCACAAGCCCTTAAACCCCTCCTCTCTCTATCTCTCTTGCTAGCTATAGAACCTACCCTAACATCCATACCCCATCTAAACCCTAAGCACCCCATCTATCTAGTCCCAATTACTCTCCCCCTCTCATGTCATCCTCCCTTCTAACCTGAACCCCACCTCCCTCTCTAGACCATCCCCACCCATGTGTGTTGTTGATGCATGCTTAAGCCCTAACCCCCCCCCCTCTCTCTCGGCCTTCCTCTCCCTCCTAGCTGGTCCCACCGTACCCCCTAGCTACCTCTCACCCTTGCCAATTCCAACCCTAGACCCGAGCCTACCCTCTCTTTTCTCTCCCTGCCTGTGGCCCCCAGCCGAGCCTGCCCCGGCCCCGCCATGACCACCTGGCCCCCTGGCAGCCCTCCCCCAGACCTGCCTGGCCTCCATGCCGAGCACGTGAGGGAGGAGAGCAAAAAGGTGGCCGAAGCCACCTTCCCCTCCCCCACGCCAACCACTCACCCCCGTCCTTATCTACCCCTTCCCTACCCTCTGGCCTCTCCCAGATCTCCCCCAGGGCCCTGCCCTCTTCTCCCTCTCTCCCTCGCCACATCTACCCACCGGAGACGACCACCGTCGGCCCCTTCCGCCCCATACTCTACCAGCCGGTGGCGTGGCGTTTAGGGTTGTCGAGGAAGGCCACGAGGGGCCCTGCACCACCCCTGCACCCGCAGACGCGTAGGAGAAGGACCAGGCGCCCCGAAACGTCGACACCCCGACGCTAACCCTAGCTCGCCCGGCCCCTGCCTCGGCGCCGATCTGCTGCGCCTCCACCCGATCCAGCCACACCATCGACCTCGCGGTAAGCCCCTGACCCTCCTAGACATACTCCGGCCCTTCCTCGTTTCCTGCCGGCGGCGATCGTTCCGTCGAGCACACCGCGTGCACCGGCGAGCGCGCGCCTGCCTGTTCGCTTGCGCCTCGCAGACGGCTTAACCAGCCGCCATCCGCCCCTCTAACACCTTCCCTAGCCTGCCGCGATGGTTCCGCGTCCGCGCGAGCGCCCCCGGTCGCGCGTTCGAATCCCGCTACGCCGCGCCGTTCTCTGTTTTCCGTCAGATGTAGAGAAAGCGATGGCGAGCCACGATGCCTTTTCCATAAAACCCCCTCTCTTTTGTTTTCCCTCAAACCGCGGTCCAGCCCAGGCCCACAGTCGGTGGCTGTGGCCATCTTCTAAATAGTCTCCTCGAGTTTGGGCTTATCAACCCGCGGTCCTATGCCCCCACCTGTCGGCCTCTGTGGCTGGGTTATCTCGCGGTGACAGAAGTATCTGCGCGCGCGTGTGTCCCAGTCAGCAGAGAGGCCCACCGTCAGCGTCTAGGGCTAGCTCTGGCTGAGTATAAAAAGTCTGCCTGTTTGTCTGTTTAAAAAAATGTTTCTAGAAAATGTTTAAATTCAAAATTCAAATCCATTTTAGAATATCTTTTGAAAACAACTCCAAATAATACAAATAATATATGTTTTCAAATAAGAAAAATGTGAGGATTTCAAATATGCTATTCAAATTACCTTTTGCACAAATAAAATTCCAAGTTGAGTAAATTACAACAAAATGCCACTGGAACTTAATAAATTAATAACTTTTGTTTTATAACTCCGAATTTGACAAATGATATGTCTAAAATGATCAGCTCGACGAGACCTTTCTGTTTATGCTATCCATGAATTCAATTGCAGCATGCATCATATAAATATATAATATACAGCAACTAATGTGACAATAAAATGGGACCAAAACCCAATAAAAATGTTATTTCTTGTATTCCACACCTCACCCATGCCATGCTACATTACTGCCATGCAACTTGTGCATCATTCATCATGGCATGATTGTTTGCTTGTAGCATTTTACGCATATGCTTGCGCACTTTATTTATGTTGGCCTTGTTTGTTTGGTTCTTCTTCGAATAGACACCGGCGGGATATATCAAGAGAACCAGAGCACTGAGATCCGTCTCTCGCTTCAAGAGTTGCGCAAGCACTACCACATGCTTGCATACATACGATACCTATTTCCTCTATCTTATTCTTGCATCATTGAGTCGCGATTGCATTAAATTGAATCCCAAGTATTGCATAGCCTTACTTTTAACCCCACCAAGCTTGTTTCTCCACCCCATGAGCCATTACTACAGGAGTTGTTTGAGCCATGCGAGTCAGAACAGCATGTCTAGGGTATGTGAGTGTCGATGGATAACGAGGTACCTAAACAACTTAACTGAGTAGTAATGGGATAACTAATGAAAGTGGCACCGGTGAGCAACATCTGCTATTTGGTTTTCCTGCTCACTTGTGTCCGTAAGACCCAGTACTTGATTCCTGTTCCAAGAATATTCGCGCTATCCACATCCGGGAGGCTTATGGGACCCCCCTGAGCCAGAGCTTGATTCAGTCTTATTTCTTGGGGCCAGAAACTAGTTTGAGGTTTTAT
The DNA here is from genome assembly GCA_030063025.1 of Avena longiglumis. Classification (NCBI taxonomy): domain Eukaryota; kingdom Viridiplantae; phylum Streptophyta; class Magnoliopsida; order Poales; family Poaceae; genus Avena; species Avena longiglumis. The sequence continues at coordinate 590,621,657 of CP125973.1, read as the reverse complement.
TTACTATCCTGTACTTATGCCATGCTACTGTTTATTTACGATTGTGCGAGAAGCACACTGTACTGTTTAGGTAAGCGGAATGTTTTCGCGGTATCGAAAATCCCAGTTTTGGGTTCCCAGTCGTTTACAGCCATTGTCGCAAACCTCGGGTCCGTCTCGGAGTCAGCTAACTTCGTTGCGGGTGTACTCCAAGGGGTGGCCCCCTGAAATATTCCTGAATCCTGTGATTGCTTTGTCGTGAAGGCCTCGTTGGTTTTTGATTTGGTTTTTCCGAGGTTGAACGAGTGTGTGTTGCTATTTGTGCACCCCTGCAGGGTAAAACTTTCTGAAAGCCGTGTCCGCGGTTATGGACGACTTGGAGCACAGTTTCTCGATCATAGACAAGCACAACTAAAGTACCGCTTTAATCTGACTAAGTAAATGACTAGTAAATAGTGCAACACTCATGAAATGGTTAATAAAATTGCCAACGGATGGGGGTTGTTAAATCCGCTTCCTCGTTGGTAGCGAGGAGGAGGATGGATCGATGAAATTCTTGTTATAGCTGTTGTCATTAATTCACGGACATCCGCTCTATCATTGGTTAGGCGGATGGTTAGCGGTATCTATAGAACTGCTAGGGTTTATCTTTCTGCAATTCGTCACCCAGGTTGTGTCCCCTTTAGAGGTATTAAGACTTGCTGAGTACCCTTAGGGTCTCACACGATAAATTATTGGTTCGGATGAGCAGGTACACTCGGGGACGGATCTTTGGGTGGAAGAGGCTGATGATGTGGGCAACGATCGTTCGGTGTAGAGATTCCGGGAACGGGGATCCGTGAGATCTGTGGGCGGGATGTGCTTACTTCTGTGGCATCTTATGCCGATTTGCTTCTTATCCGTACTCGGACTATGTTTTGCCGTTTCCGCTTGATACTCTGATGTGTGGTGTATGAGGAAATATCCTAAAATATTATATCTATCTAGGTCATTTGAATCTTGCCGTATGGCGTTGCTATATTTCCTTTCTTTCTAGATGGAATGGCTCTGATGTACTCTTGTATGGTGGCTTGCATACATACTCATTTGTGTATGTAGTTGATCCCTTCGCCTGCCGATTACGCCGCCCGTACAGGTCCCGATGAGTTGGAAGTGGTTGGGACGGCCGAAAGGTCTACCCGTGCGTGGCTTTTGGGCCCCACCGTACTATTTCAACCACTACCGCTCGTCCAGGCTTGTATATAGGAGCGTAATTCACCGAGGTAGTTACAGCATGCTGCCGCGCACCACAGATGGCTGCTACTCCTTTCTTCGAAGGCTACCATGGTTGCCCCATCAGATCGTCTTCATCGTCATCGTCCGGGACTTCACCGACAATGCCGCCATCGACTCCGATCTACGCGTCATCCACACCATGGCGCAAAGGACCGTCGGTCTGATCAACCGATCCCACGCCTGTCTACGCCAAGGACATCCCGAGCACACGCCTACCACCGATCGAGCTACGGGTTTCCGCTGCGTCGCCCCTTCAGGCCACAGCGCCACCGCCTTTGGTCCTTGCTACCGGCATCCAATGCGCCTTCCTTGGTGTGTACGTCGCTGGTGGTCTCCCAGCCGCTGCACCGACTTGTACCCTACAGCCATGCCGCTCCTCGGGTCGTAGCTTCTCTTCACGCAGTCTACTTCGCCGTCCACGTGCATTGCCATCCTTGTCTTCCACTGCTCCATCTCCTACGGTGTGGATCACCGCCATCTGCGCATGGTCGTCGTCACGCCGTCGGGTTCTTTCTCGCCTAAATCGAGTACCACCGCCGCGCCTCTCTAGGCGTCCAGCATGACAACTTTGGTTTGCGCTAGTTTTGTTGGCCTCTACTTCATCGTCCACTACAACTTCATCGTCAGCGTCATCGCCTTCCCTGACTACACGACCTGCTCCTCTACTCTGACAACCACGGACAGCATCGACATCTCTCCATTCTCCGCTCTGCGCCTCGCAACCGTTCTAGAGGCCTCCTCTACTAGTCTCTCTAACATGGAGAAAAGTTCATGATGGTCCGTAAACACCGGGAGTGCCTTTGTCCCCAATGCATTACCAAGTCTGGCAAGCTTGGATCGATGCCTCGTCTTCATAGGCTTCTACATGGTCTTCTTCGGCATTTCCTCCCTCCTCTATGACTGCATCGACCGCGTCACGACGAGTTCTTCTTTGCATACTCGGTTTGGCAAAACTCGAGTGTGTGTTCTTCCCCGACATATGCCTAGTTCTGGCAAAACTACGGCTGTACCTCGTCCTCGATGACTCAGACTACATCGACTTTGGCATCGACATCCTCGATGGCTACCTCGACGTGTCTTCGTCCTCCTTCTCGCTCACTAGGCGTATGCGGCTTCACGTGCGGCTACCTCGACATCGGCATCCCTGACCATGACATCAACCACGGTGACCCCTCACATGGCTGCCTTGACCGCGTCACTATGCTCTCAGCTCCCTCAACAACGGCACAATGACTACCACCTCGCTTGAGCATCATCAACTTCCTTTACAGTCCAAGATACCGCGATGCAACACCATCCACAACGTTCCCGCTCGGACTGCTGGGGGATGTCAGGCTACTAGAGTCTACTTCGGTTAATCTCCAGTCTGACCGTCCATGACATTCCACTTGTTCATGACGCTACCGCTACGACTGCAGGGGAAGGGGCGGGGATGGGTGGAGATGTTAGAGTATTGTACGGACACGATTATTATGGTAGTTTAGGATAGTTAGGACTCTAGCCTAACTTGACTTGTACTCTAAGATGATCCCTTGTACGTCTATATATACTCGCACATGAGGCTCAATAATATATTCATCATATTCTGCCAATCCCTAACTATCGTTATATAACGAGGATGGCGGTGGACGAGTCGTATTAGTCCGTGTTGATGGCAAGGTCGATCCCCCGAGCGCCGAGCAGATGATTTGCCCTTTCCGGCCAGATGACCTGCGCCGATTTAGCCACCATTGTTTAGGTCTGCAGCCGTCATCGAGGTTAGGTACAGCATGAGTTGTAACCATCTTCCAGAATGTCGGGGATGAGTAGATGACGAACCAACTGGTTCCGCCAACTATGGTGAAGGTCGTGGACAATGAAATAGTTTGCGAATCGCGTCGGTGGAGATTCTTGTGCATCCGAGTCGGCTGGATCGGTAGAGGTGCAACAACGAAAATCACAATTGTTTGTTGATGGAGATTTTGAGGGATTCTGCTAGGATCGTGACACCAAGAGTGTATTTAGACGACGCCAACTAATGTGCGTGAGTCACGGATGATGCTACAAGGGGTATCTTAGAGAATAGGAAAAGGCAACACAAGAGAATCCAGGAGCGAGATTGGCACACGATGTGCCCAGATTCAGGTACCCAGCGGTGAAGGATCCCTACAGCCTGCTATAATTCACTATATGATCATAGATTGATTAGTGTTATCTAGATTGTATTTGTCTAGTCTCACATGAGATTGTTGATGGCTGTGATAATACAACACTTTTTATCTACATAAATTGTGTCATTCTCCTATCATATCATGCTCCATCTAACTATTGATACGCCTGATATGCATGATTACTTATTTTCATTAAATTCAATATGATCTATGCACATTTAGTAGTTTAGTTAGAATTATATTCCTCTTTCTTGTATTTTACATGTGTGTAGGTGTTGATGATGATTATGAATAAAACAAAGGAAAAAGGAACAAATATAGCATAGCATGGAGGAGCTGCAGGGACCAGACTTAGCCATTTGAGAGGATGGAAAAGTGAATTTTCCAACTTCTCAAAATAAAGATCCAAGACCATCGACGAAATGAATCCAACGAGCCCAAGAATACCCAAAACAGAGTTTGTATGAATAAATGTGCGACCAAAATACCGAAGACATCTGAAGGTTTAACGACCAACTATACAGCGGGATCAATAATTCCGGCTGTATAGCTCCCGCCGTATAGTTGCGAAAAAGTTGCAAACGACGGAATTTTGCCCCCCGGAAGCTCCAAAATCTTTCCTGAGTCATATGACAGTATTGGGGGAACCCTAGGGCACCACAAGTCCTAGATAAAGGAGGGAGGAGTCAAAGAAGAGAGAAGGACACCACCACCAACCTTATACAAGATCTATATCCCATCTACTGCCTCCACGGCGGTGCCCTACCGCTGTGACGCCTCCATAGCTTCTACAGCTCCACCAATATCAAGATATCCATCAACACCATCAAGCCACACAAGCAAGAAGAGGAGGAGACGGGGGACGCCAACATTACCATGCCGACGCCACCATCACCGCGCCGTCATCACCATATCCATCACCGCTACACCTTCATCCTTTCCCATCATGGTCTCCGTGATGGTTTGTAATATGACTTGAACCCTATTTTATTAATGTTATGATGATTTGAGTAATTAAAGTGTGGTGTGTTTTTGTTAATTAATATGTTTGTGCTTTTTCTTTACATTTTTCTATTCATGATATTATTCAAGTGATTGGAGGCGTCCAATCCATTGTTAAGGAATTTACTAGGGATTCATAGTGTGTCACAAAACTTGTCATTAGTCTCTGATCTTCGATGGGTAAAACTAATATGCTATTTGCTATAAGTGAATTGCGGAGGCAATAACATCTTAGGATCTTAGGATGCATCTCTTAGAGTTCCCCAAGATCACTCATGATATAGATAGGTATAGTGTTGCGAATTGCTTGTTGACCCCAAAGTGGCAGACGTGATATCTTGTGACTAGCATACTACTTGCCTAGGAGTACTGTTGTTCATACAACTTAGTGCATTTTCTTTGGTTTACCTTGATTGGTCTTGTTACCTTAATACACTATTCTCTTACGAGATGACCTATGTCTGAAGAGGGTGTGGAAAATTGAGTTGTCTAGTTGCCACTTACCAACGGTGGGAGACAACAGTATTTGAGGGACCGCCACAAGTATAGTTTATATCTGTTCGATAGGAACTTATCATGTACACCGGTATAAACAACAATACTTGAGAAATAATAGCATTAATATTTCATATCATTGCATTCACCTCTTTTTAGTTTTACTTTTGTTCTAGCTTTCTTCCCGTCATAGTAGTAGTTGTTACAAATATCTTAAATTCATTTATCCTAGCAACTTATAGAATAGGTTATTTCCAAATCACGGTTTGGGTGCGAACATCGCCGCATTGAAAACGTGACTGCGTGTTCGTGTTTGCCGAGCTCCCGCCGGGACAAACTCATTAAATATTTGCTGCTACAAGTACTACAATAACCATATTATTGGTGCAGGAACCAATCATCAAATTGGCCCCGTTTCCGGGGAGCAAAGCGTTCAGTTATCTACTCGCACATAGATTATTTCCGTTTGTTGCTGTTATCTTAATGCTTTGTTTTATATTGAAAACAATAAAAAAATTACAAAACCAAAAATTTATAAAAACTGTTGCTACTAATGATGTCTTCCAAGATAAAACAATTCAACTGATAATACAAGCATTGGAGGAGATAAAGGATTGAAGTTTACCAAGCTTGGTTGCTAGACATGAGCTGATAAAGAAATGGCTGGACCAATTGGAAAAGCATTCATTATGGTTGCGTGCTAATGATAGATCTTATTACACAATTTGTATAACATGTGGCCACCTTAATTTTCAATATAAGTGTTCCAAGAATCCTACTCTAGGAAATTATAATAGAGATAAAACCTATACTAGTTTTAAAGTATTAGAATACTTTTTAAAGGTGCATCTGAAATGGTATTTAGACAACAAAATATTGATGCCGAATGTGAAGCACTTGATGGAGTTTTTAATTTAGTATACCTCATATTCCTCTTTTGCAAAAAAAAGTAATAATGCACTGGTATTATATTATTTGAAGCGGTCTAAAACCGCCATGGAGAAAGATAACCTTTTGCAGGACTCACTAAAGAGCGGAGAGGAAAAGGAGCACAAGGAAGAGAAGGAAGAACGGATTGATCACCCACTCACACCTTCAACTCTTACTTTTGATTCTATCATTGTTATTAAAACACTAGTCGATGAAAAGGAGGAACAAAAAGGTGAGGTTGACAAAGCGAGTCACACTACAAATTTTGTGTGATGCCTCTCACTCTAGTAGTGACTTTTATGATGCTAAAACTATTGATAATTGTTCTGCGGAGGCCTTGTGCCTAGACACTCATATGGAGAGCATTAATAATAATGAACTAGAGATAGAACCTTGCTATACTAACATGCAGGGTCTTGAACTCCCTGCTATGAAGGAAGAGTACGATGAAGTGTTCCCCTACACAGGTAACCAAGGTAAAGATTTAAGAATTTTATATTAATCTCAAATCCTCTCACTGCAGCTATACACTGAGGCATGTTCACCAAGCTTGGTGCATCAACACTCGCTTGAAAGCAAAAACTTGTTCATCTACATGATGCCGATGCACCCTAAATGAGTACGACTCCGACCGAACTCTACTCCAAGATGCTCCAAACTAGTATGTATAACCTCACCTCGTGTCGATATCCCTTGGGATCTAGGTGGGTAATGTATGGAGCATCCTATACTAGCTTTATGGCTTTGAAGAGAGCGTTTCTCGAGAGGCAACCCGGAAGTCATTAGGCATCTTTATTATTTTTGTGTCTTGAGTCTAGTTGCATTCATGTTGCATTGGCACTTTTATTCTTTTGTATGTATTGCTATTAGAGTAATCTTGTGTTAGTTTTCAAAAGGTAGAATTTAGTGTCACTATATTATGTGTTGGATAAACTCAGTAAAAAGGAAGAGAAAATCAGTTTTACGTGAATCCTTCAATTATATGTATATGTTGGTCAAAAATTAAAGTTGTTATTTTACTATCAAAACATGGTGTTTCTCTCGGTTTCAGGTTAAAAAAGAAATTTTTAAAGAAAAAGGTAAATTTTGGCAACTCCGGAAGGTTTAACGACCAACTATACGGCGGGAATAAAAATTCTGTCCATATAGTTGCGGTCGTATAGTTATCGATGTCTTCGTCAAATTTCTTTTCTAGTATACAGAAAGTTTAACAACCAACTATACGGCGGGACCTTTTTAGTCCGGATGTATAGTTTCCTCCGTGTAGATATTGACACCTGCCTCGAATTCTTATTTCAAGGTACATTAAGTTTAATGACCAACTATACGGGGGAGCAAAAACTCCGGCTGTATAGTTGCGCCCGTATAGTTGGGGAAACCCCTCAAACGCTAACTAGAAGGTAACCATTTCTTAATATTTTATTCTTTCTTCTTCCTTCTTCCTTCTTACTTCTTCTTCTAAAAACCTCAAAACTCCACATGGTATCTTCTCCCTTGATCGAGGGGAGGCCGAATATCTGTAAGAAATAAAAGTTCTACCTCATAAATTTCCAAGTCTGTAATTCTCTATAGAAGTTCATGTTTTGTTTTTACTTTCCTTTTATCGGTAGGATAAATGAACTATATTCATATACCAAACCGATACATTTTATTTTGCTTGTTATTTTCGCGGAGACTTGAACCTTGTGTGACAACGTGTACTGTAGTGCTAACCGTGCAAACACTTGCATGAGACACTTGGTTGCTTCAATTCACCTATTCATGTCTGGTAAACACTCAAACCTCTTTTAAGTAAGCACATAGGGGATGCACACTCGTGTTTCATATTTTGTCTCACTTACAGTTCATCACAATCTAGTAGAAGCGCACTTCTAGAATTAGTTTGTTGACTTAAGCGTGGTGTTTAGGTTTATGAACCGACTCAGTGGGACATGTATTTTTATACTTGTGAGCTAAACCCATGCCTTAAAAAACACGATTTTTTTCTTTCTAGTCTTGTTCCTACCAGGTTCTCAAGGAAGGCATACACCAGATCGTGAAGCATTCATTGAAGCAAAGGTTCTTTGTCCATCAAAGTAGATATTAAAAGCACCTCAACGGTAAAGTGTGTCACCCTTGGTTTAACTTAAACTTGGGGAGGTAACCACTTCTTATACTATCTTGTCATAACTTTATTTTCTCTTTTGTTTTCATGATCTTCTCAGGTTGTTATTTTCTTAGCTTGGGGAGATTATTTTGCATGCGTAGAGTCTTGTGTAATGTTCTTTATCTTAAACAAATCATGCGTAGAGTCTTGGGGATATACTTGCTCATGTTAGGCCCCATAGGAGACAAGCCATAGCTTTGACGCACCTTGTCCAATTTTTATCTAGCTTGTGAAAAATATTGTGATCCTCTAAATATATATTGCCATGTTCTCTACATTTTGAAAACAAAAAAATATAATAAATATGTTCTTTGGAACTTGCTAGTTGTCACTGTTTAGAATTGTCTTAAAGTGAATGATTATGAAGTAGCGCGACCCCATGGTGTTGGAGATGATGGTCTTAATAGATGCTTACTAAGTGAATTGTCAAATAAGAAATGATGTTTCAAATTTTAGGGATTACATATGCCAAAATTTTGTCTTGGAAATCAAAATGATATATTGCTTTATGAGTGTCTTGCGCCACTGTCGCACAACATGGGATGCTAACAACTCCGTTGGCCTTTGGACAATCCAAAAAGAGGAAAGACCTGGAGTTTGGCTATGAGTTGCCCAACATATGTAGCAAAAATGCTATATTTGGGTATGCATTGGTATTCTCATGGACCTGCGTTAAAAAGAAAAGTCGGAATACTCCTCTGACCATTATGAGAAATCATTATACCGAAAAGGGAAACCCTGGTAATGTTCACGAGTGTCCTTCCTAGCCTACACAGTCTCGATTGAACATATACCACTCTTTTTGCATGGTCTCGTTACTAAGAAATAGATTTTCTATGAGTTCAACAATCAAAGTTTGCACTTGAGAAACTTTAATAGATGACATGAGTGGGCAGCATTGGAAAACTCTATCTCTATTTATGATTGACAACTAACCGTGTTCATCTTTGCCTTATACAAATAAAAATATAAAAATATAATAAAGTGCGTATAGAGGGATCACAAGTTTACTTCCAAGATAGATTTAGCTTTGACATGGGGCATAGAACTTTTTGACTAATCTCTAGTGGTTTGGAATAGTAATCTGACCTTATATTGCCTCGTATGATTATGTGCTCTCTTGCTTTGAGCTTGCAGGAAAAACAAGAATACAGTGCATCGATTTTCAATCATAAGAAATATCATATCCATTAAGTTATCGATCCCTTTTGCTCAAGGACATGCAAGATCTAGCTTGGGGAAGTTGATGGCTGGAATATAAATTGTGTCATTTGCCTATCATATCATTCTCCATCTAACTATTATTGCTATGTCTGATATGCATGATTACTTGTTTTCAGTAAATTCAATATGAGCTATGCACATTTAGTAGTTTAGGTACAATTTTATCCCTCTTTCTTGTATTTGACATGTGTGTAGGTGTTGATGATGATTATGGATGAAACAAAGGAAAAAGGAACAAAGAGAGCATAGTATGGAGGAGCTGCATGGGACCAGACTTAGCCATTTGATAGGTTGGAAAGTGAATTTTTCCAACTTCTCAAAATAAATATGAATCCAACGAGCCCAAGAACACCCAAAACAGAGTTCGTATGAAGAAATGGCCACCAAAATACCGAAGACACATGAAGGTTTAACGACCAACTATACAACATGAGAAATAATTCATGAAGTATAGCTCCTTCCGTATAGTTGCCAAAAAGGTCGCAAACGACAGGATTTCGCCCCCAAAAGCTCCAGAACCTTCCCTAAGTCATATGACGATATTGGGGGAACCCTAAGGCACCCCCAAGGCCTATATAAAGGAGGGAGGAGTCAAAGAAGAGAGGAGGAAGCCACCACCAACCATATACAATATCTAGATCCCATCTACCACCTCCACGACGACGCCCTGCCGCTGTGACGCGTCCATAGCCTCTATAGCTCCACCAAGATAAAGATCTCTATCAACACCATCAAGCCATCCAAGCAAGAAGAGGAGGAGAAGGGGGGCACCACCATCACCACGCCGACGCCACCATTACCGTGCTGTCATCACCATCTCCATCGTCGCTACTCCTTCATCCTTTCCCATCATGGTCTCCGTGATGGGTTGTAATATGGCTTGAACCCCCTTTTATTAATGTTATGATGATTTGAGTAATTGAAGTGTGGTGTGTTCTTGTTAATTAATATGTTTGTGCTTTCTCTTTACATTGTTCTATTCATGATATTATTCTAGTGATTTAAGTAATTTACTAGGGATTCACAGTGTGTCACAAAACTTATAATTAGTCTCTGCTTTTCCATGGGTAGAACTAATAGGCTATTTGCTATAAGTGAATTGCGGAGGCAATAGCATCTTAGGATGCATCTCCTAGAGTTCTCCAAGATCACTCATGATATAGATAGGTATAGTGTCGTGAATTGCTTGTTGACCCCAACGTCATAGATAGGATATGTTGTGGCTAGCACATTACTTGCTTAGGAGTACGGTTGTCCATAAAACTTAATGCCTTTCCTCTGGTTTACCTTGATTGGTCTTCTTATCTTAATACACCATTCTCTTACGAGATGACCCATGTCCGAAGAGGGTGTGGACAATTGAGTTGTCTAGTTGCCACTTACCAACGGTGGGAGACGACAAACTCTTCAAATATTTGCTGCTACAAGCACTGCAATAACTCTGTTATTGGTGTAGGAACCAGTCATCAATCGTCCCTCCCAAGGGGTGCTCTTGCTGGTGTTATATATGCAGCCAGCTTGGGTTTACGTATGTTTCCTTATCTGTTACTCCAAGTCGGCATGACGTGCGGGCCTATCCCGTCGAGTTGTCGTGCTGGTCCACCTCTAACCCGGGCCATGTTCTACCTCCATGACGATATCTGTGGGTGAATATACATGTTGTCGGCCCCTCTGCCGCGCACAACCAGGATGCCAGCCCCTCCAGCGCAGCACTCACCCAACATCTTTGAATCATCACTATGAACTATGGATGAGGAGTCCGAAGAGAGCGTCGACTACTTCTAAGAAAATATGATGTAATGTAGGTTAGTGTATGGTAGATTTAGCAATTCATTGTGCTAGATGCCAAGTACAATGTTTTGTGTTCAAGATGTTTATGTAAAACATGCAACTTATCGTAGTAGAGTGTAATATTATGCTTACATCATGGTAGTTTGAATTAGTATGTTCTATTTTTAATACTTATTATGTTGTTTGTGCTTATTATAATTTAATTGTTCGTGTGCTAGATTTTCTCCTATATTATGGGTCATATGCATCTACTCATGTTTCTTTATTTCACTCTTTAACGTAGAAAATGGAGCAACCTGTGTGTCAATTGTGGTTATGATGGGTGCATGAATAAGAACATTTCATATGCTCCCTTAGAATTGTGATCATAGGACAGTATGTTTTGCTCATTGTTGTTTTTAATAGTTTTGCTCTTTGTTACCTTATAATTTTGCATTGTTGTTCGCTTATAATTTTGCTCATATTATAATAATGTTTCTCAGGTCATCTGCTGCAGAGGAAGGCGTGACTTCACCGACCATGTCCACGGAATTTTTCACCGGGGAGGATTTGAGGCACCATTGTCTAGATGACCGTTCCCAACAGGGAGTGTAGTCACCAACGAGGCAAATCAAACTTTCTTTAGTGGCCCCTAAAGACGATCGTCAGTGTTTTTGTCCCCAACGATTATGCGTAGTTTACGTATTTATATGGCTATATGTAGTTTATAGTTGGCTATTAAGGTCAATAATGTGCCACTGTTATGTCATACGTGTTTTGTAATATGTTGCTGATATTTTGAAACATGATTTTGTTGTCAAGTATAATAAAAATAGCAGTTTTTGAATTGTCGAAATCACGCCAGCGCAAGACAAGACAAGGTTAGTTTAAGCATGTTTCAGTGATGTCAACTGCAAAGATTCTCTTCATTTATATCTGCGTTGGTGAAGGTTAATTAAAGGAGAAACTAAATATCCCTGACAAGCACCTTTCTCGATTTATTCTGTGCTAAGATGTCGAGTAGCTAAAAAATTCTATTGTGCCACCTTTGCATACATGCAAACCACGTATACGACATCACGCCACCTAGAGGATGAAAAGAATATCTGGAAAGTTTGTATCCGAGCACTTCCTTCGATCCGTAATAATAAGTGTCATTCATCCAGTTTATACTAGCTTAGTATAAAATGAAAGACATTTATTATTATAGACCAACTCTCGATTCCAGCCGACATGAACAAATTAGTACATTAATACATTATCACATTTCACCGATGTCAACTGTAAAGATTCTATTATGCCATCGATATCTGCATCGGTACAACCTTAATTAAGCGAGAACCTAATAAATATGCCTGACAACAAGCATCTTTTTGTACTAGACTGAGATTTCTAAATACTCTACCTGCATGCAGAGCAGTACTCCGCCACATTCGGCCACCTAGAGGAAGAAAAGATGGACTGTATTAGTTTTATCACAGAGTGCAGAGTGCGTGGCTATTAATGTGCCGACCTGACCTGATCCACCACTGAACTAGAAGAACTTTTACATGGCGTGACATTTTTTTTTATCATAATCCACTCCTTTATTTAGGAGGGAAGGGGTTACAGTCTGATTGCACCGTATCAGACAGAAATCCATGTATTACATCATAGCAGAGTAAGATCTAAAACGCCTAGAGCTTCTCTCGCACATCTATGTGCCGTATTTTTTGCATCACGACTAATATGAAGAAACTTGTAAGTCCTGGAAACTTGTGCTCATTATCTTCATTTCCTGGAAGATGTGTGCGCCCTCAGCTTGCACAACACATTCCTCATGCCATAGCTTCACAAGGTTACTGCAATCCGTCTGAAGAATAACTTTTGGAATGCCCAACCTAGCAGCAGCCTCGAGTCCTTCCCTGCAGGCAAGTAGCTCGTTGATCTGCGGGTCTCCAATCTGCAGGTGTTTGCAACAACCAGCTTCGACAAACTCACCCATCTCATTTCTTATTATATAGCCAGAACCAGCCTCCTTTGTTGCCCCATTGATCGAACCATCAGTGTTCACAGAGCACCAGCCTGCCGGTGGTCTCTCCCATCGACACATCGATTTCTGAATTTTAACCATCACCAGGGGTAACTCGAGGAGAGCTAGATGCTCATCAATCAAGTGCATTGAGGCCATCGGTTTATACTGCTCTTCTCCATGCATAAATTTATTCCGACTTGTCCAAATACACCATAGTACTGTCACAACAATAGGAATTAGCTCCTCTTGTATAACTGAATCAACCAACAGATCTTTCATCCAGGTAACTGGATGGAGTTTGGGAATTTTGAAGCCAAAGTAATCCAAAGTTGCAGCCCAAAATTGCTTTGCATGCTCACACTCGACCAAAGCATGATACATAGTCTCTACTGCATGTCCACACAACTTACATATCCCTTGCTTCATCACATGTCTCCTTGCAAGTTCTGCATAACAAGGTAAAAAACCTTTGATAGCCCTCCACCAAAAGACTCTTACTTTTGGTACCACCTTCAGCCGCCATAGTTTTTTCCAAACCGCATCTGAATCCCAGTTCGAGCCACTAATGGCTGCCCCAGATCCATTCACCAACAGACGATAGGCAGACCTAACAGTGTACCTGCCTGAGTTTTCCTCATTCTAGGCCCAGAAATCATCTCCCCCGCCCCTTGGACGTGGCAGTCCCAATATTGATTCAGCATCCAGCGGACAGAAAGTATCCAACACGAGGTCATCTTTCCACTTCCCTGTCACTGTATCAATTAGCTTGGCAACAATTTCCAGTTATGTATTCTCCTTGCGAACCAGCGGTTTCAGGCCAGGAACACCCGAAATCCATTGATCTTCCCAGATACGGGTATCAGCTCCATTCCCAATGCGCCGAACCAAGCCTTTTTGTAGAACATCTCTACCAACCAGGATAGCCTTCCAAAGACGAGAAGCACTGTGAGGGCACCCTGCAGATAGAAGATCACAATCATGATAATACCTTCCTTTCAAAACCTGAACACAAAGGCTCGTTGTGTTTTCCAGCAGCTGCCATGCTTGTTTGCCTAGCATGGCGTCATTGAAGCTTTGGAGGTCCTTAAAACCCATACCTCCTTTTCCTTTTGCAAACGACATCTTCTCCCAATATTTCCAATGCAAACCTTTGCGGTCTAGTGATCCACTCCACCAGTACTTGGACGCGATCGTCGTTAATTTGGAGCATAAACCTTTTGTGAGTTTGAAAATACTCATAGAATAGGTTGGTAGAGATTGGAACACCGACTTAATCAGCACCTCCTTCACTGCATAGGAAGCACGCTTCGCACACCACCCCTGTGCAAGGGACCTTGATCTTTCAACAATATGGTCAAATTGTTTGTCAGACAGTCTTCCCGATGCAGTTGGGAGGCCTAGATACTTCTCTGATAGAGCTTCTCTCTCAATATGAAGCACATTCCTCATCGTAACCCTGACCGGCTGAGCACAATTAGGCCTAAAAAATATGGAACTCTTCTGTTTGTTAACTTGCTGCCCCGATCCCTTCCTATATATCTGCAAGATATCATTAAGTCGCCGGTCACTCCTCTCATCAGCCTTCATGAAAACTAAGTGTGAGATCCATGGAGCCTGAAAACTCACCCTTATGCCTCGGTCTATCCATCCTTGATCATAGTTTTTGAGCAAACAAGAGAGACCCTCCCCACAAATAAGAAATAGGTATGGTGAGATCGGATCACCTTGCCTCAAACCACGGCTTGGTCTAAAAGATGGTAGTAACTCACCATTCACTTTCACCTCCAGACTCATAGTAGTCACACATCTCATTACCAAAGAAATCCATTCTTCGGCAAAGCCAAGTTTTGGAAAATACCTTGTAAATATGCCCACTCCACTCGGTCATAGGCCTTCATCATATCAAGTTTTGCTGCACAAAAGGCAGCCTTCCCCTTCTTTCTTCTCATGGAATGAATACTTTCATATGCAATAATCACATTGTCAGTAATAAGTCTTCCTGGAACAAACGCACTCTGCTCCTCGGAAATGATCTCATCAAGCACAATTACCGTCCTGTTAATAATCTCCGGTAGATGTCCACCATTGAGAAACCCCAATACGGCTGATGTAATATCTTCTTTAATTAAAGACCAGTGTTTTTGGTAGAAGATGGCATTAAACCCATCTACTCCAGGAGCTTTTGATGGACCCATAGAGAGGAGAGCCTTCTCTATCTCATCTGGACTGTATGCACGACACAAAAATATATTCATATCATCTGTCACTTTGGTCGGCACAAAATTGGTGACAGCTTGTACGTCGATCACCTCTTCAGCTTTGAACAGGTTAGTATAGAAGGACCGTACAATGCCATACACATCCTCCTTATCTGTACACACCTTACGACTCATCCTTCAAATATTGAATTTTGTTCTGTCTTTGTCGGGTTGACGCACGAGCATGAAAAACGCAGTATTGCGATCTCCTTCCTTCAACCAGTCCACACGAGACCGTTGTTTCGCCATTACCTCTTCCTGTCTGAGTAATTCAGCAATATTTGTTGCGAGCTGCTTCTCTCGGTTCGACGGGCCTCTAAACAGCGCGCGCTGCCTCTCTTTTTCAAAATCCCCCCGGGCCTTTTTCAGCTTCTTCCTGATATTACCAAACTTTTCCGAACTCCACTTCCCAAGTGTGCCTTGCATTTGCCCCAGCCTTGCTGCAACACCTAGTAGGCCAGGTAGTGGCCGAGTCGGCCCACCCTTTCACCACTGTCTCCTCATATGTATCATCACGACACCAAACATTTTCATGTCGGAAAGTGTACGGTGCCCTTCCACCCGATTCATTGATATACCGTATCTCAATCACCAGCAGACAATGATCAGACTTAGGCGAAGAAACATGCCTGACCATTGACTGAATATAGACTCAGGAAACTTGGGGATGTGAGAACCCGATCCCGTCTTACTTTAACCCAAGATCTTGTAAATCACAGAGATCTACTGCCTCCTGAAAGCCTTGCATTTGCCATTCAGCCCTTTCATTCAGCCCAAAGTACTCCGAGTTGTCGAGGATTTCATTGAAATCACCCCCACAAACCCATGGCAGATCACTCTGACCAAAAAGCCACTTGAGCAGCACCCAGCTCTCTTTCCTTGTTTCTCTACGCGGTTTACCATAGAAACCCGTAAATCTCCAGAGACGCTTGTCTCCTTCTAAGTTCTGGACATGAACATCTATATGAGATTCTGATTTTGACTGCAGCGACACTGTCACCTCCTTTGTCCAGAACAACGCTAGGCCCCCACTAAGGCCAACACTATCCACTGACACACATCCGTCAAAACCTAACAGACGTGCAACACCACACGCTCTCTCACCCGTTATCTTCGTCTCGATCAAAAAGACAACGGAGGGCGCTTCCAGCCTCGCTAAATCACGAAGCTCTCGAACTGTCTCAGGGTTCCCAAGCCCTCGACAGTTCCAACTTATGCATCTCATTGGGCCAGGCGGGGCTGATCATCAGCCTCCGCCGCAACTCGATCATCAAACATCTCATCGGACAAGGATACGTCCCCAGCCTCCTCAGTTGCTCGTTTTTTCTTCAAGTCAGTAGCATCACTGTTAATCTTGCTCGGCGAATTCAGCAGAGCAGTACGTTTCGTACCCTGCCCTTCTGAAACAGTAGCAGACTCCCCAATAGTCTTTGGTGCATACATCTGATTACCCATAGGCAAATGGCGATACACCTTTGGTTTACCTCCTCCTCTACCCCTTCCCTGGGCTCTGAACTGCATGTTCTCCCCACCTGCTGAGGAATTCCCATTGATCATAACACCAGTAAACGGGTTGACCCCATATTGATCTTCCTCGGGTCAGACGCCCGGACCGACGAGTCATACGGCCAATTCCCAGACTCATCTCTCTCTGCCGGCGACAGGCAGAACGTGGCCGAATGACCCAACAAACCACACGAGAAGCAGAAATAAGGAAGTTTCTCATACAGAATAGGGTAGTGAACTAATTCCTTCTGCCTCGAAGAATTGATTGGGATACAATGCTGGATAGGCTCCTCAATATTGAGCCATATCCTGGCTCGTAAGCTTTGCCCCCATCCTCTACTATTACCAGTAGTATCCAATCTAATGAACTCACCGATTTGACTAGAAATGCTCTCTGCTCTTTTTGAATTAAGCCAGTTGAACGGCAGATCATGGCACTGTATCCAAATCGGGATCCTCGTGAAACGAACTTCCGAGGGACACATGCTGGTTTCAAAATTCTCTAAGACAACAGCGTGATTTCCCACCATCCATGGCGACCCTTCCCAGATCCTCTTCCGGTCCTGCTCTTTTTCTAGAGTTGCCACAAAAACGTTATCACCCATAGCTTGGAAGTCTAGTCCTTTAGGGTTTCCCCACTGCGGATGCAAAGTGCTACATATGGTATCAATGTGGAATTTTGATGCCACCAGCACCTTCCCAACCACAGCGATCTTTGCACCCTCCTCATCCTCCAGATCATCCATAGTCAGGACTTTCTTCTACTTTTCCGTCAGAATCAGTTTCTTGAAAACGCCATCTGCCATGGCTTGTTCCTTCCCTGTCCCTCTACCCAGATCATTACCAAGGCCCGAGCTAGCCATCCCGGAGGGTGGAAACTCGGTCGGGAGAGGTTCAGATGGAGGATGGTCGACCTTGCACCGAGGAGATTGGAAATCGCCTCGCGCCGCCTTTTTCACTCCGAAACCCTAGAAAAACGTTTCGGGGGATCAACAAAAAAAAATACATGGCGTGACTAATCACCTGTTATTTTCAACTTTACCCGGTAGCACGTGCTTTTACACCCAAAAAGGAAAGCAGAAAACACACTATGTTTTCTTTGTTGCGTCGATAGGTTGAAGTGCAAAGTGCATGGCTTTCAAGGTGCCGATCTTACAGCTGATTTTTTTTAGAAACAAAGTACAATCGTAGACGTTCATAACACGTACATACACATACCCTATTAAACGCACACACGCACACCTTATCCTTAGCTATGAGCACCTCTAAAAACTGAGCCGACGGATCAGGTATTAAGATTGATAAAGTCATCACAGATGTCGCCTCCCACTAAAAGAAAATTCCGTCCAACCACCCTCCTAGCCACCAACGTCACGTTGGTTTCCTGACATGTAAAATATTATATTGATATGTCACTGGTAGAAAACGCCCCATGCGTCCCGGATGGTAAGGGCCATTAGTCCCGGTTGCCCAACCGGGACGGGGGCATCGGGACTAAAGCTCCAACCATTAGTCCCGGTTGCCCCACCAACCGGAACAAATGGGGGCACACGTGGCGGCATCGAGGCCGGGTGGAGATTAGTCGGTTCGTACGAAACGGGACTAATAACCTGCCGCTGGCAGAGATTTGGCCATTTCTGCCATGGCGTAGAATTCATTTTGCACATTTTGTTGCGGCGGCATTTTCGCCACTTTTTGTGCCGCGAGAGAATTCATTTAGGTTGTTTTATTGTTTATTTAGTGTTTTGCACTTATCAATGAAGGAATCTTATATTACATAAGATCATCATGACAACATTACATTCAATACATGATCGAGTTCATGCACTACATACAAAAGTTGCTATTCGATGCTACCGCCAATTTCTTGAAAGTTGCTATTTTACAATTCCTATTGTCTATACACAGCCGAGTAGTATTCCCTTGTGTGTTTAGTACTTCGCATCCAAGAATCCCGCCAATTCCTCCTGTATTGCTCGTATGCGATCCTTTGGCGAAGACCGTCCGTAGGCTCGATCTGATTTAAAAAGGAGTCAGCCTATATGAATATGAAACTAAACACAATTTGATTGTAATTAAAAACTATAGAAATTGTTTACGTACGTGGAGTTGCTCTAAATTCCTGCCCTTCTCATCGCACGTCTGCCGGATGAACTCGCATACATAGTATCCACATAGATTGTTACCTGGTCCTCAAGTGGGCACTTTACGACAACGAGTTCAATCAAAATAATAATCAAGCATGATAATAACTGTATCAAAACTAGAATCAAAGAGATGCGCGGATATAGCTAGTGGTGCTTACATCTAGTGGTTGAAATGTAAGCTCCTCTTTCCAAACACCCCTAGCCTTCTTGGTGAACCGTTTCCAAGTTCATCAGCCGGCTCATCTGATGCCCGTTCTTCACCTTTTTCCTCTCCATTATCTTCCATTGCAGTATCACTGTATTCAGGAAACATATGATGATAGTTGTTATCAGCATCTTCTTCTTCACCATCTTCCATCATAACCCCTCTTTCCCCGTGCTTGGTCCAGCAATTATAGTTGGGCATGAAACCTTTCATAATCAGGTGGCCGCGAATGATTTTCGAGGAAGAGTACTCCTTGTTGTTCCGACATTGAACACATGGACAACGTATAAATCCATTCTCTTTGTTTGCCGTAGCCACATCGATAAATTTATCCACGCCTTTGATATACCGTACATCCATTCCCGACCGTTCATCTGCATCATATAAGTAAGTTTATCAAAAACAGGACATCATAAATAGTGAAATAACCAATTCACACCGACACATAAATTGTATCAATGACCTAGAAAAGATAAGATTGCTAACCTCGATCGAGGGAAATAAAGAGGAGAAAGCTCAAGTGCGTCTCGAACACCTTCTATATTTTTGTTCTATGAGAAATTCAACGGGATTT